>CAUYUJ010016298.1:24397-119397 GCA_963575745.1 Prorocentrum cordatum
TCGGGCGCCCGACCCTCGAGCACTTGGTGAGGCCTTCCAAATGTGCTACAACAACCGAGCGAACGCTTGCAGGGTGCGACTACCACGCGGAAATTCATGCGGGCCCAAAGAACGAAGTTATTTTCCTCCACCCGGCCCCCCACTGACCAAAGTCAGCGCTGGTAAAATTCCACGCTGCTGATCTGACCAGAGCGGCGACGGGAGGAGCAAGCCAGATCCTAGACGTGCCGGGGTTCTCCATTGCGCAGGGGAGCCCCGCGCGTCGTAACGCAGTCAAGACCGAAACTGAGAAACGCATCATCATAATGCCGAAATCTACGCCAGCTTGAGCGGAGGGGGCGAGGTCGGGCAGGCCGAGCACGCGCATGTCCGAGCAGAAGCGAGGGGGGCCTGGCTGGATATCTCGCGCACGCGACCAACTGCCGCACGGCGCGCCAAGATGCGCGCCAAGATTCAGGCCCGACTGAATCCAGCCCTGGATGAGCTGTCGTTTGCAGGCCTCCCGAAGATCGAATTCTGGCCCGCGTTTCAGATCCCAGGCAAGCACGTGGCACCCTCGGCGGGCCACTGCCCTGCCGAGGCGCCCCGAGCCTGCAAAGGTCTCCGAAAACATTCCCACTGCGAGCGCGCCTGGAACGGCGGGGCAGCGCGCCCCCCCAAGAGAACCTCGGGGAGCGCGCTGGGACACCTGAGCGCGTGCTTCTGGAAGTCGGGATGCGGCCTGCTGAACTGCTCGCTCAGCCTCCCCCCCTTCCCCCTTCTCGCACCGCCCGGCCGACGCGTCGGTCTTCCTCCTGCCTCTGCGATTGACCTCCGGCGGGGGGCGCAGCTGGTTGACGAAGTTCCGGCCGGCGCAGGAGTGGCGCAGCAGGTGCGGCGTCGGCTCGGGGACGAGCTTCAGCCGTCGCGGAGCGCGCCTGAACAGCACGGCGAACTCGTCCACCGAGATGGTGAACAGGCTCGCGTTGGGATCCCCCCCTGCCACCAGACGCCTCAGCACCCCCGCCGACCGCAGGTCGCGCGCCAGGTCGAGCACGAGGCTCTCGTCGAACTCTGCCGTCTCGCTGGGCTTCGCCCCCTCGCCTTCCCGCGGGTGGAGCACCAGCGCCAACCCGCACACTCCTTGTGGGCCCCTGGGGGGGTCGAGCAAGTTAACTTAGCATGTCGGCGTTTTAGCTAACATGCAACGTCCTGTATGTTAGAGAAATTCCAACTTGAAAGAGCACCTTGTATGTTGAAAAAACGTCAACGTGCAAGGTTACTTTGCATGTTTAAACATGCTCAACATGATGTAGTGCCGGCGCACAAAAGATGCCCGCGCACAAATGCCACAACCAGTTTCGGGGAAAACCACCTATAGGTGGGGTCGGCGAAGAAATTTCAGAGACAATAGTAAAATTAAATATAATAATACTACTAATACTAATAATAGTAGCAATATAATATTATATATATATATATACATATATATATATATACATATACATATACATATGTATATATATATATATATATATACACATATATATGTATATCCGCCACCGTGCCGCGAGGCGCGAGGGGAGTGTCCTCAGGCTCTCAAGGGTTCTCTGTCCTGAATCCTGTATTCTAGTATTCTGGGGGCTGGGGCCCCAAATTCTCAAATTTTCTTGGCGCTCTTGCGCGCGCCCGAGCTCGGTCGCGTGGATTTTCCACAGGCCAGAGGGCCCCAAGACGGGCCAAGAGGGCCTCAAGAAGCGCCCAAGAGGCCTCCGAGACGGCTCAAGAGCGTTCCAAGGCGCCCAAGACGGCCCAAGAGGCCTCCAAGAGACCCACAGAGCGCTCCAAGAGGCCCCCCAAGAGCCCGCCAGGAGGCAAAAATCATTGTGTTTTCATTATGTTTTTCGATGTTTTGTTCCGCGTCCTCGCCTTTTCGAGCTTCCGACGCTCCAAGACGGACCACGAGGCCCCGAAGACCGCCCCAAGATGGCCCAAGAGGCCCCCAATACGGTCCCAAGACGGCTCCAAAACGGCCCAAGAGGCGCCCAAGACGGCCCAACAGAGCCCCAAGAGGGCCCCAAGAGTGGCCCGAGACGGGGAACACGAACCGACAATCCCAGACTTCCGCCCCAAGAAGCCCCCAGGAGGCCCCAAGAGGCCTCCAAGATACCCCAAGGGGCCCCCAACAGACCCCACGAGGCCCCCAAGAGGCCCAAAAAGAGGCCCCCAAACGCCCCCCAAGAGGCTTCAAAACAAACTCCAAGAGGCCCATCTCACACGCCTTCTGCGTCGTTTTCTGTTTTTCGGTTGGTATGGTCCCACGGGGGGCGCTCGTTGCCACGGCTGGACACATCGGATCGAACATCTTGTCGCGGGGGTCCTGGGGCCCGTTGAAGGGGGGAAACGCGTTTCGGACGCATGTGGACTCTTGCCCTGTAGCAGTAATTAGGCCCAAGATGTCGATCCGCGTCCCAACCCGCGACCATGAGCACGAGGCTCAGTGTAGGATTGCTGTCGTATGTCTTCGCTTGTGTTCTCGGCATCATGCCACTAGCCTTGCTGTTGAGCACGTGTACAATTTCCTTCGGCCCTTCACGGAGTGCTATCTCAGCGCAAGATGGTCGTTTTGGGCCATGCAGCCGCCACATCCGATCGACGTGGCCATCGCGCAGGAGCGCGAGCGAGAGCGTGAAGAGCGGCGCGGGTGGGGACTTCGGGGCCGCCGTTCCGGACGCCTCCCCGATGATTACTTCGACTGAGGACCCCGATGAGAGGAGGAGGGGCGACAGGCAGCGGCATAAGCAGGGAGAGGAGGAGGGAGGAGGAGGAGGAGGAGGAGGAGGAGGAGGAGGAGGAGGAGGAGGATATGAGGGGGATGGGGGAGGAGAGGAGGAGGAAAGGGAGAAGGAGGGAGAGGAGGAGGAGGAGGCCCGTGGAGGCCCGTGGAGGCCCTACACCGTGCGAAAACCCTCGTGGGGTCCACGCGCACCAGTTTTCCGAGTTGCGTCAAGCCGCGGCGACGCGGGGCCCCTGACAGCTGACTGGCATTGTCTCCACTGTCCATGCGCCGCGGCTGAGGTCCATCCGCACCAGTTTTTCGAGCCGCGTCCAGCCGTGCCGACGACGAGAGCCCCCGAAAGCAAAAACAAACGAGCTTCGGTATTCGAGGTTCGGGGGCCGTATCCTCCTCCCCCTCCTCCTCCTCCTCCTCCACCTCCTCCTCCTCCTCCTCCTCCTCCTCCTCCTCCTCCTCCTTGCCCCTCTTCTTCCCGCAGCCATTTTGGCTTCTGCAGCGGTGCTAGCCGACTCGGACGGCGACTGCAGAGCCGCGGGCGGCTCTGACCCGATGGCCTCCTCGTCCGCGACCCCCGAGCCTTCCGTCAGGGAGGAGGCTGTGAAGGTCGCCGTGGGGGCCTTCGTGACGGGCCTGTGGAGGGAGCAGAAGAGCACTTGGCAAGCGGGGCGTGGCATCGTCGAGCTGGAAGTGGACGATGAAAACCCCGATTACGAGAAGATCGGCTTGCCCAGTTTCGATAAGCAGATCAATTTCGCGCTCATCAAGGACATCATGAGCGCGGCGCCAGGCCAGTGCGTTGCGCCAGTGATTATCATGGACGGCCTGCGCCAGGCAGACAATATGCTCGAGTGGAAACTCTCCGGCGGCCAGAAGATGTCGATCCCTTGGTGCAAGGACGAGGCCGAGAGGATCCACATGCTGTGGTCGTTCGCGTGGTCGCGCTTCTGCCGCAGCCCCCGCAGGAGCAAGAGCGTGAACATGCAGCGCCTGAAGTACATATTGGAGAACGCTGGGCGCGAGCCTCCGGCCAAGCGACCCCGCAGCTCCGAGTCGCAGGACGCGCATTCTCAACCTCCTCAATACCTTACCTCACCTCCTCGCCCCCTCACCTCCTTACCCCTTCGCCTTCGCACCTCCTCGCCTCATCTCCCCCCTCCATCACCTCCTCACCCCCTCGCATCCTTACCTCATCGTCCTCTCCTCACCTCCGTACTTGCCTCACCTCCTCACCTCCTCACCTCGCCTCCCCATCTCCTCACCTGGCCTCCTCACCTCCGAACCTCACCTCCTCCTCCTCCACCTCCACCTCCGAACCTCCCCTCCTCCTCCTCCTCCTCCTCATCCTCCTCCTCCTCCTCCTCCTCCTCCTCCTCCTCCTCCTCCTCCTCCTCCTCCTGACCGCGCCTCCTCCCCGAGGATTCGGCCGCGGAAGACGTCGGCAGCGCCGCCGAGGAGCTCCACCCGAGGCGCTCGGCGGGGGAGGAGGTGGCCGAGGAGTACCCGGAGAGCGTCGGCGAGCGCCAGGAAGACCTGGCTGACCCTGCCCAGGGTCAGCTTCTCGACGACGACGGCAGCCAGTATCCCTCCCGCGATGAAGGAGAGTGGCCAGCTGGGGCGATTGCGGACGCGAGCGTCGACGGCGGTGGAGTCGAGGCGCTCGGTGCGCCCATGACGCCAGCGAGCAAGGGCGCGGTGCCAGCGTCGCCAGGGTCGGCGAGCAGCGCGCCAGTGACGCCGAAGGCCTACCTCGACAAGAGCCTCAGGCGCATACCGATCACGACCAAGACCAACCCGAGGAAGATGCTGCTGCAACTCGAGCCCGACGACATGAAGGGCGGCATGCCGATCGAGAGCTCCAGCAGGTACTTCGAGCATTGCGTGTACAACCGCTCGGCCGCCATCGACAACCTCGACGCGATGGTGGAGTTCACGAAGGCTGGCCATTCCATCGATATCGAGGACGACGACGACGACGACGACGACGACCACGACCACGACCACGACCACGACCACGACCACGACCACGACCATCGATATCGACGACGACGACGACGACGACGACGACGACGACGACGACGACGACGACCACGACCACGACCACGACCACGACCACGACCACGACGAGGACGACGACGACGACGACGACGACGACGACGACGACGACGACGACGGATATTCCCTCCTCCACCCCTCGCACCTCCTCATCCCAGGACTCCGACGATGAGGCTGCCCGGAAGCAGGAGCCGCCCGAGGATGAGCTGCTCGACGAGGAGGCGGCGGGGTACCCGCTGGCCCCTGCGGAGGTGGAGAGCGCCCTGGCGGCGGCGGGGGATCCGACCACTCAGCAGGCGAGGGCTAAGAAGGCAGCCAAGCCGAAGGGCCAGGCGGGGCCTCCAGTGGCCAAGGCGAAGGGCGGCCAGCAGGCCAAGTACCCTGAGAAGGAGGGCAACGACGGCCTGAACGGGTCCCCTTTCAACCAGCCGCCGTGCAGCGTGATCAGCAAGAACGAGCGCCAGCAGAAGTTCTACCAAGTGGCATTCCACTGGCGCCACAACAAGAAAACCGCACTCACGCAGATGACCCCTGGGAACACGCAGCTCGACCTTGATGTGATCAAGGACATCGGCCAGGGCATCGCTGACTTCATCAACGCCAACACCTACAACTCCATCGAGGAGGCCAAGGCGGCCGCCAAGGCGAAGCAGGAGGAGCTCCTTGGCGCCATCGACGTCGACGACGACGACGACCCCGAGATGGGCCAGGGCGAGGGCGCGGGGGGCGAGGATCTGGACTAGGTGACATGGGCTCTCCTGCCATGACTCGCCTTTGCAAGGCGGCGCGCGCCGTCTAGGGACGGCCTAGGGCCCGCGCAGCCCAGCAGATAGAGTCTAGAGAGGAGGATGGAGGATGAGGAGCAGGATGATGATGAGGAGGAGGAGGCAGGAAGGATGGGTGAATCGTTCGGTCGCCCTCCTTTGAACCTCTCTCAACTTCCTCGGAGGGCCTCTCGGAGGCCGCCGTGGGGCCGTCTCGGAAACGGGGACGCTCTGGAGTCCTCGAGGCCTGGTCGGGGGCCTTTTCAACCCCTCGGTTCAAAGGAGGGGGGCCGAGCGGCTCGCCCGTCGCTCCCACCTCTTTCTCCCTCCTCTCCTTCCCCTCCTCTCCCTTCTCCTCCCCCTCTTCCACATCCGCCTCCTTCCTCCTCCTCCTCCTCCTCCTCCTCCTCCTCCTCCTCCCCCTCCGCCTCCGGGATCGACCACGGCGTGGCACCGCGCAAGCTTAGGCCGCGAAGGCCAAACTCTCGACCTGGTGCGAGGGATCCTGGACTCTCAGCCCTCTCCTATTTCCCCCCTCGTCTCACGCTGCACCGCCCTGCTTCTCTGGTCCGTTGAGAGTTCCGGGCGCATCAGGCGTCCCATAACCTTTCGGAGTGGAAAAGTGAAAAATACAACCGATGTAGATTTCCCCCTATGCTCTTGACCCTCGGTCTTCTGAAACGCAATTATAAACATCCCCTGCAATTGTGTTGACGTCGTCGTCGTGGTCGTGGTCATCGTCGTGTTCGTGGTGGGTCCCTGGGCCTTCGTCTCCAGGAATCTCCAGGAATCCCTAGGTCCCTGGGCCCTCGTCTCCAGGACCCCTGGGTCCCTGGATCGTCGTCGTCGTCGTCGTCGTCGTCGTCGTCGTCCCCTCCGGCATTCCTGGGCCGCCAATGGCCCTCCCGCCCGCCCACTCCAGCACTCCCGGGCCGCCAGCGGCCCTCCCGCCCGCTCCCTCTGGCACGACTGGGTCGCCCTCGGCTCGAGCTGGACCCTCGACCATGAGTGCGACGGCGAGCTCGGCGTCGGCCGAACATGGACCGCCCGCCCCCAACGCGGACTCTGCTCTCTGAGGGCTGGGGGTGATGAGGAGAAGTTTCAAAGCCAGGTGCCGAGCGCACGAACTGACAGTTGCCACGGCTAGCGGAGGGGGAGGTTCGAAAAGTGAAACGCTGGGTAAGGGAGACGCTGGAAGGGGGGTCAGAGCGGCTGGAGGACGGAGAGGCTAGCGAGGCTAGGAGGAGAGCTAGATCAGAGGGATGGGTGGCGGAAGGCCAGGGAGATTGGGCCTGCACGGGCACCGGCACTTAGCGCGTCAGCGCGCGCATGACCTCGGGCAGAATGGCCGTCTCGCAAGCCTCGTTCGCGGGCTCTGAGTCGGGCTCGTCGTCGGAGAGGGCATCGTGCTCGCAGCTGTCAGTGGCGGAAGCTGCGCGGAAGGTGAGGAAGCACTCGAACAACTTCGTGGCAAACTCGGCAGTGTACTCTTGAGTTCTTTTGAGCCCTTTGGACCCGCAAACCCCCATCTTCCCATTATAAACCTCATACATCACGGTATCTGTGTTGGAAGGTTTGAAGCCTGGTGGCCGCCGTCTGTATAGGCCTCGCACCCACTCAGAATTTCCATACAGAGAACTTGGCTTCAAAGAGCAGGCGCCGAACGCGCCCATCACAGTGGACACCTCGACCCAATCGACGCGTTCGGCAATCCACTTCATCGCAGGATGATGCACCATGAGCGATTTGAGGGGCTGTTCGAGGCCCCACCAAGCACGTTTCGCATGGCACAGCGCAAGCAAAATCGCACTCCGAGCAACTTGTATATTCCCCTGTCTGGCAGATGCGCTGCTCGACGACCCCAATGGCCTGGAGCGCGATCTCCCCGTCGAGTTCGAAGAAAGCCATATCCAAGAACTGCATACTGTAGCAAACCATGCAAGACCATCCGGCGACAATCTCATCATAATTATTAGTGCATATAGTAAGCCCTGCGCAGAACACAAATCATGATTAACCGAATCGTTCAGGATGTCGTAACCGAGCGACGGGAAACCAGCACCACTGAACGTCGATGAAATCCGACCGACGCCGCTGAAATATTCCACGCATTCGAGGGTCCCAACAACCGACGCGAACAATGAGCTTCGAACCACTTCAAACATCACCGAGTAGACGAGCGTGGGCATGCCAATTCGTCTCATGGCTCTGTAAGTGCACGTGGTCACACCCAAACCAGCAGCTACCATAGTCTGAGACAAAGAACGAGGCATATGTAAATCATCGTCACGCGTCTTAGATCGGAGCCGACGTTTAGGAGGCATGGCCGCCCTGGGGCTCGACAAGAACAAAACAGCTCTGACGGACGGGGTGGGTCGTTCGGGCCCCTCGGTTCCGGGTCGGGAGGTGAGTCGTTCAGGCCCCTCGGTCACCCTTGGGCTCCTCTTGGGGGCCCTCTTGGGGCTCTTGGAGTTTTCTTGGGGGCCTGGAGGTCTCGAGCGAGTTGTGACCGAGATGTATCAATCTCGTTCACGAATTGTGCGGGACATCCCCCGAATTCTGGGGGGCTCTGGGGCGGCCCTGGGCCAGCCTTTCGGGGGCCCTTGAATTCCCCATGAGGGTATCTCTGGGCCGCCGCGGCCCTCCTAAAATTGTTTCGATTGCCAAATATTGCTCCGATGGGACGCCTGGGAAAACTCCCGATGGCCCTCCCTCTCCCTTCCCCTCCCTCCCCGTCCCTCCTCCCTCCCCCTCCCCCTCCTTCCCCCCTCCCTCCCCCTCCCTCCTTCTCCCTCCACCCTCCCTCCACCCTCCCTCCCCCTCCCTCCCACATCCCTCCCACATCCCTCCCCCTCCCTCCCACATCCCTCCTCGCCGCTGTCACGAGCTACCGTGAGCTACCGTGAGTTACCGTGAGTTACCGTGAGTTACCGTGAGTTACCGTGAGTTACCGTGAGCTACCGTGAGCTACCCGTGGGGCCCTGTGATGCTGCAAGGGCAACGTCAGATTCTGGGCGGGGCTGGGCGGCGGGAAGCCGATGGCAAATCGGCATCGGCTTGCGGGCTCCGCATGGGCCCCGCGAGGGCCCCGTGCTGACCGCTCGGGAGGTCCGCCCATCCGCCCTTTTATTTGAACGGGTGCCGAGAAATCCCAGTGGGGCCTCGAGTTCCTCCTTCTCCTACACCCCCTCCATCCCCATGGCCCATCCGTACTCCCTCCTTCGCGCGGCGCGTGCCGCCAGGACCATGCCCTCGGCGGGGAAGCGACGAAGGTTGACTCCGAGATGGCGGGCCGACGAACACGCTCAAGGCCGCCCGACGCCGCCCCGACCACGGGGCGGAGGAGGGGGAAGAGGAGGAGGAGGAGGAGGAGGAGGAGGAAGAGGAGGAGGAGGAGGAGGGGGAGGAGGAGGAGGAGGATGAGGATGAGGAGGAGGATGAGGAGGATGAGGAGGAGGAGGAGGAGGAGGAGGAGGAAGACGAGGAGGGGAGGATGAGGAGGAGGAGGAGGGGGAGGAGGAGGAGGATGAGGAGGATGAGGAGGAGGAGGAGGAGGAGGAGGAGGATGGGGAATATGGGGAGGAGGAGTCCAGTCCAGTCCGCTCCGGGAAGTCCGATTGACCCTGAGCGTCGTTGTTGCGACCCCGTTTCTAGCCCCTCATTCCCTCTCGAGCGCTCACAGTTGGCCAGGGGCGATGCACGCACGAGCTGAAAGTCACCTGGAATGCAATCGGGTACAGGACAGGCCCACGCGGATTTCAAACGGCAAGCTGAAGGCAAGCGGAATGCATGCGGGTTTAAGTGAAACGCAAACTAAACGCATATGTTGCACGACAGCTAAAGGCAAGCTGCGGGCTCCACGATGACCGCCATCTACCTGGATTCCTCCTCCTCCTCCTCGCTATCCTCCCTCCTCCTCCTCCTCGCTGTCCTGAATCCTCCTGCGTTTCCGTTCCATGGCCGTTTAGGCTCAAGCTTGTGCTAGCTTGGCGGGGATACACAGCGAAGCTTCGAGAAGCTGAAATGGTCAAGACCGAACAACCGAAGTTGATTGGGATCCGTGCTCTTCTGGCCATGGCCCCTGCCGGCATGGCGGCCCCAGTGGGCGGCCACGACGCGGCGGCCGTGGCGCCGAACGCGGGCGCCGCTGAGGCGGCTGCGGCGCCGGGCGCGGGCGCGGCCCCCAGCCCCCCCGCGCGGCTCGGGCGGGGCCCCCAGCCCAGAGGCAAGGCCCTCGGCCCCCCCCCCCAGAGGGGCGGAGGTGGCCGTGGCAAGGGCGGTCGTGGCCGCGGCAAGGCGAAGGCACCCCACCCGAAGGCGGGGAAGGGCGGCGCGCCTGCGCCCCCACCAGCGAAGGCGGGGAAGGGCGGCGCCGCGCCCATGGCTTCACCGCAGAAGGCGGGTGGCGCCCTGCCGCCCGACTCTCCGACGCCGAAGACGCCAGCTGCCAAGAAGAGTCACCCCGCGCCCGGGCCGACGCCACCGCCTCCTGCAAAGAAGGCGGCTTTCGGCGGTGCGCCGCCGCTCGCCGGGGCAATGGCGGCCGCGTCGTCGCACATCGCCAATGCGTCCATGGATGCGATCGAGAGGCACAAGAGGTGGGCCGCCTTCATGAGGAGCCGTGTTCCGGCCAAGGCGGGGGCCACGCCTCGGGCGGAGAAAGTGCCAGACTCCCTGAAGGACAAGGTGGACGCGAATCCGCAGCAGTGGTTCGACCTGTGGTGCTCCAGCCAGTGCTCGTGGGGACAGGTCGAAATCGAGGAGATTCGCAAGGCCACGAGAACCAGGGAGGCCGAGACCAAGGGCGACTGGTACTGGGGCCACGAGGTCGACAAGATGATGCCCGAGCCAGTCGCCCAGGCGCTGAAGAGGACCCTGCGTGGCACCAACCAGCACCGCACGTATCCTGGCGCCGAGACAGCTTCTGAGGGCGACCTCCCCTACCTGGAGCAGTTCGTCATCGTCAAAGACTCCTGGGCCGAGAAAGCCTCGGAGGTGGACTCCTCGAGCAAGACGCTCAAGGCGAATGCGGCCGATGTCCCAGCCGATGTCCTGGCTCGCTTGGGCGACGCGTCCGCGACGCAGGGCGCGCCCCCCCCATTGCCGCCCGCGGAGAAGACGCCCGAGGAGATCGCGCAGGAGGCAGAGGAGAAGGAGAGGAAGAAGCTGGAGCGTAAGCAGAAGCAGGCCGAGCCCGCGAATGCGGTCCAGATCTGGCTGAACAACCTTCCCAAGGACATCAAGCAGGCCAAGCAGATGAAGGGCGAGGTCGTGGAGAGCAGTGCGCCCGAGATTCAGAAGGCTGAGTACAAGGCCAAGTTCGACGCGCACATCACACAGCTGGAGACGCTCCGGGCGAGGCTCGAGGACGCTCAGGCCAACAAAGCGGAGGCCAAGGTGGATCTGATCTCGCCGAGGGCCGCCATCATCAAGCTCAGGAAGGACACGTCCGAGTGGAAGCAGGTGAGCGAGCTGTACTGCAGCACGTGAGCTGCTCGAGCCAGGGCTGGGCTCGCTATGAGGGCGGGCATTTAATCTCCACCTCACCCTCCCCCTTTTCTCGCTCATCCGCCCCGCCCTGGAACCTCCTCATCCGCATCCTCGTTCCCCCTCATTCCCACCCTTCTCTATCTTCCTCCTCCTCTTCATCCCTATCGTCGTCGTCGTCCTCCTCCTCCCCCTCCTCCTCCTCCACCCCCACTCCGCGTCGGCCAGGCGCTGAAGCCCTGGGCATGGGGCGATTGCACAATGCGAATCGAACTCAGACGGATTGAAAAAAAGGGGAGTGCGTGCGGCCCGGCCCAGTCGGAGATCGAGATATCGAGGATCGAATGCCAGGAGAGGGAGGGGGAAAGAGGGGGGGAGGAAGAGAGGGAGGAGGAGACAAGAGGACGAAGAAAGGGTACGAGCAATGGTGATGAGAGGCCCGCAGCTCGCCCGATCGCTCGTGAACCGCTGAACGTCTGATGCCTGATTAGTCTGAGTCGCCTGATGCCTCGGCTGCGCCGCGGCTGAGGTCCATCCGCACCAGTTTTTCGAGCCGCGTCCAGCCGTGCCGACGACGAGAGCCCCCGAAAGCAAAAACAAACGAGCTTCGGTATTCGAGGTTCGGGGGCCGTGTCCTCCTCCTCCTCCTCCTCCTCCTCCTCATCCACCTCCTCCTCCTCCTCCTCCTCCTCCTCCTCCTCCTCCTCCTCCTCCTCCTCCTCCCCTTCCAGGGCCAGAAGAAGGAGCCCTACATCAGTTGCTGATCAAGCAAGTGGCCACCGGGGACACGCGCCCGCCTGCCTCTCTGCGCGAATTCTGCCGATGGCCCACCTTTCCTCGTCCTCCCCCTCCTCCTACTCCTGCCTCGTTTCCCGATAAGCTTCACTGAGCTCTCGTCCCTCCATCAGCCTTCCTCTCCTCTGGGCCCTCGGTCCTCGATTCTCACTCTCCGATGCTCCTCTGGTTTCTTCCATCCCCTCATCAGTCTCTTCTATCCCCCCTTCGCCCATTCCACTCCTGCCTTTCCTTCCTCCCCCCTCCCCAATCCTCGCCCTCCTCCAACCCTCCGCCTCCTCGCCCTCCTCACCTGCCGCCTCCCCGCCTTCCCCGACCCCCTCCTCCGCGCCAGGACAAGTACTGCGTGGACGCGATCAGGGAGGCTGCCGCCGCCTGCAAGGAGGCTCGGATGTCGGCCGCCACCAAGCACTTAGGGTCGGTTTCGGCCCACAATTCAGAGCGAAATCTCATCACCCATTGCAAGAAGTATTGCAATAACATTTCAGATCTGGAGCCATATATGTTTAAGATGCCGTTTCGAAAGAAGGACGATACTGGAACCGACATAAGAAAGGTTTCTGTGATGTTGCCCCACGAAATGTTTGCCAGATTGTATTCAGAGAATCCAGCAGAGTTTTCGAGGGCGTTCGGCACCGACGAAAGGCGGATTGAGTATTGGCGTACTGTTGCTAATCGTGAACCTTGGTTCGCGCTTCACCCGAATATCGAGGAGTTTCTTCACCGACCTCAGTGGTGCTGCCCTCTCACGCTTCACGGCGATGACGTATGCTGCAAAAGGGGCCTAACACCACTTTCGGCGTTGGTGCAATCGCTGTCGTCACCGGTTGCCTGGGCAGAGTTCGATTCGTTGTATCTCTTAGCGTGCGTTGTGCTGAAGCGTCTTCAAGATGATTCTCTCAGATTCCTCTACGGAGTCATCAAGTGGTCTATGAACTGCCTCGCCGACGGTCGTTGGCCTGAGCGAGATCATTTAGGCAGGCCGTTTGCAGGTGATGGGACTTATCGGGGGAGATATGCAGGGCACTGGCTCGCCCCCGTCGGCGATGATAATGGCCTCAGAGGTTTTCTCACGAACTTTCTGGCTGATCAAAAATATGCGAAGGAAGCTTTCGAGTTGCCGTTTCATTATGGAAAAAACGCTTGTTGTTATTTCTGCAAGGCGTCCAAACTGGGAGGGGCTCAATACTTCGGAGATTTCAGGCAGGGCGCTTGGCAGATGCGAGGCCGTAGGTCCACTGCCGAATACTTGGCCACGTTCGGGGGCGCGTCGCCCCCGCCGCTGACAGAGATCAAGGGTTTCAGTTTAGACATGTTGTCCGTTGATTTTCTTCATTGCGACCACCTTGGCGTTGCGTCGTGGCTTGCCGGGAACGGGCTCTACCGCGCTGCCGAAGTGCGGTCGGGCGGTCAAGCGGGATCGTTTGAGGTTCGGATGAACGCGGCTCTGCGTTTGATTTTCTTCGACTTCGTGCAGTGGGCTTCCGCCAACAACATTGCGCATTCGGAGCGGGACTTCACGTTGAAACGATTGTCGGTCAGCTCTCGCAACTCCCAGTGGCCAGATTTTAAAGGGAAAGCTCACAACACCGCAGTGGTTTGCAAGTTCCTGACAGCTTACTTGCAATCTCAGCCAGAATTCGTTTCTGAGGAGGATCTCCTCCTGAAGCATGCATTTGTGGGATGGGCGAGGGTCCAAGATGTTCTGCACGATGCCCTAGACACTTTGAGCATCGAGCAGGCCCGGGCACTCCTGCACAATGGGACTCAATGCCTGAAGGCATGGGGTGTTTTAGCTCAGGTGAATGCCCGCAAAATGCAGTTGCGTTTTCAAATTAAGCCCAAACATCATTATTGGGAAGAGGGCATCAGAAAAGCTGCCAGAACTAGAGTGAATCCTCGCACGACGTGGGTGTATAAGCATGAGAGTTTCGTGGGGATTATTTCTAAGATCGCTGGTAAAACTCATCCAGCGACCAGCAGCCGAACCGTGTTGAAGCGATGGCTCCTCGGGCTGACCAGTTCCAAGGGCAAGCGATTTGCTTGCAGATCGAAGCTTAGGCTTCGAGCACGGCGACGAATTCGCAAGTAACGTTGTGTTGTCAGCTAAAGGGGGCCTGGCCAAACAAATTCCTAGTTCATCAATCCTCCCATGGTTTCCCCTGCCCTCCTGCCCTTCCCCTCTCCCCTCTTCCACTTTCTCTTCCAAGAAATGCTTCCCCCCACCCTCCGCAAGGGGCCCCGCGCAGAGCCCGCGAGGAACCCGCGAGGGCCACAAAGACCCGCAAGGAACCGACGCTTCGACGACCTAAACGAATCAGAGGCCAGAAGACGAGCGGAGTCCCCGGGGCCTTCCTGGGGTCTAAACGAACGAGGTTTTCGGGACCCTCCTGGACCCCTCCTGGGGTCCAAAATCAAAGCGTTTCGCGCATAGAGTGCAAGGTGCAGCCACGCCGCATGCGATCATGGAAGACGTGAAAACGTGTTGACGGGGAGGAGGAGGAGGAGGAGGAGGGAGGAGGGAGGGAGGGAGGAGGGAGGGAGAGAGGACGGAGGGAGGGAGAGAGGAGGGAGGGGGGAGGAAGGAGGAAGAGGAGGAGGTTTGGATATTCAAAGCGCTACGCGCCTGGTAACCTCGATATTCAGGGCGCTACGCGCACGGCATTCTGGACTGGCTGCTGCCTGCCGCCGCTCCCCTCGACCACGCCCCCAAGCGGCCGCGCCCCCGAGCGGGCCCCAGGCGAGAATCTGAGTGCGCGCGCAGGGCGCGAATGGTCAGTTTGCCAGAGACAAACGGCAGACGTGCACACACACACACACACACACACACACACACACACACACACACACACACACACACACACACACACACATACATATATATACATGTGTATATCCGCCACCGTGCCGCGAGGCGCGAGGGGGGTGTCCTCAGGTCCTCAAGGGTTCTCTGTCCTGAGTCCTGTGCTCTAGTATTCTAGGGGCTGGGGCCTCCGAATCTCAAATTTCCTTGGCGCTCTCGCGCGCTCCTGGATTCGGTCGCGTGGGTTTTCCAGAGGCCAGAGGGCCCCAAGACGGGCCAGGAGGGCCCCAAGAAGCGCCCAAGAGGGCCCAAGAGGCCTCCAAGATGGCCCAAGAGCGCTCCAATACGCCCAAGGTGGCCCCAAGACGGCCCAAGAGGCCTCCAAGAGGCCCCAAGAGCGCTCCAAGAGGCCTCCCAGGAGGGCTCCAAGAAGCAAGAATCATTAATTTTCATTATGTTTTTCGATGTTTGTTTCGCGTCCTCGCCTTTTCGAGCTCCCGACGCTCCAAGACGGTCCACGAGGCCCCGAAGACCGCCCGAAGACAGCCCAAGAAGACCCCAAGAGGCCCCCAACAGACCCCACGAAGCCCCCAAGAGGCGAAAAAAGAGGCCCCCAAACGCCCCCCCCCCCCCAGAGGTTTCAAAACAACCTCCACGAGGCCCCCGCGAGGCCTCCCAGGATATCCCAACGAACATCCAAGAGGCCTCTAACCTACAACCTAGGCACGGTGGCGGGATGGGCCGTTGGCCACTAAATATACATATGACAACAGAACCGTTTTTGAAACGAACCTCGGGGAAATTGTGGTGGCCATAGCGCGCGCCTGACAACGTCCACCGCCGAATCGCGAATAACTCCGCTACCCCGCGCCACGGGGTCATGAGCTCGTGCGAATCCCCCCCCCGCGCCATAGATTGCGCCATGAGCTGCGCCCGAAGTTGCGGCATAAATTGCGCCCATCGTTGTTGGCGCGCAAACTTGGGGCGGCGTGCCCCGCTCGGGCGCGCGCGGCGCGCCGCGTTCCCAGCAGCGCCGCTACGGCCGCGGCGCGCGCGCGAATGGCACCGAATGGCGCCCAAAGTTTCCGCATATAATGCGTCGATATTGGTTCGGGCGCGAATTACTGCGGCGTGTCCCGCTCGGGCGCGCCGCGTATAAGACTAGTACATCATGATCAATCATAACCAATGTACAACCTATAAGACAGCGAACTTACCATGTCTAGCATTTCGTGCACATGCAAAGTTACTTTGCTTGCGCTACAAAACGGCGCCTACACGACGTTGCATGTTAGCTAAAATGCGAACGTGCTAGGTCACCTTGCACGTGCCCCCCAGAGGGCCACAAGGAGTGCGCGGGAAGTGGCGAAGCGCCAGGATGCCGGCATCCCGCGGCAGCGCAGCGTGCCTGACCAGCACGCGGGACCACTCGCCTGACCGCATGTAGAACAACATCGACAGCACCACGCAGGCTGCCGCCCCCCCCTGCCCCTGGCCGACAAGCTCGCACGCCAAGGCGGCCACGAGCCCTTCGGGCAGCGGCAGCCGCGTCAGCGGCAGCGCCAGCACCTTCCACCCGCGAAGTGACGGCCGCGCCGCAGGCAGCCGAGCGGACCCGTCGCGGCCGAGCCGCGGGTCGCTCCACTGCAGGACGGCCAGCATCTGCACTCCGCGCCAGTGGTCGACGCCCTCCAGGCACTGCCCCAGCATCCACTCGGAGAGGCCGATGTCGAGCGCCGCCGCGTCGGTCTCCGGAGGAGCCGTCACCTCGCGGTCGTGGATCGAGAACCTCGGCCGCGGAGCCAGTCCCTGCTCCGCCAGCCACGCGCCGAGCTCGTCGGTCAGCTGCTGGCAGCGGCCTCCCACGGTCTGCGCGCGGACCGTGCGTAGGTGGAGCACGTCCAGCGAGCCCGCCCGGGCAACCCCGGCACTGCGCCGCGCCCGCTCCAGCCTCTTGACCACCTGGGGGGACGGCGCGCTGCTCGGCCCCAAGCGCGGCGAAGACCCAACCTGGGGTCGACAAACAGCCGCTTCAGCGCCGGCGTCGAAGTCGCCGCGCCGCGCGGTTGCCCCCGCGACCTCGGCACCGCGACCGCCAGCTGGCCAGAGGCGGGCGCGGCAGGCGCGTCAGCGCCGACGTCTCCACCCCAGGCGCATCCAGCGCGCCGCAGCCCTCGCGACGGACCGCCCGCAAAGTTCCGCTCGCTGGAGAGCCGGCGGGCCCCGGGCCGCAGGCCAGCCGCGGCAGCGCGCGCCGCCGCGGCGCGAAGAGCGCCACAGACGCCCAGGGGCCGAGGACTGGCCCTTGCCACGAGCCAACACAGACGACAGAGAATCGGATACAAGCAAGTGGCGTTGCCCCAAGGCCTCGGTGGCCCTGCAGATCTGTTTGACACCGAACGCAATCGCACAGGCCTCCCCCACCCACGATGTTGTCCGGCGGAGCTCCCCATTTATGAGATCCCACGACAGCCCTACCAGGTTCACGGAAGGGTGGAGGCAGACGACCCGCGGCCAACTGCCGGGCCTCCTCCGCGCCGACGATCCGCAGGAAGTCCTCAGAGCTCTCGAGAGGGGTCCTCGTATTCCCTTCCGGCGGCCCTGAGACGCCTTCGCACGATGCCCCCAATTTCTCCTCCGGCGGCCCAGTAGCAATACCTGCCCAAGCCATTGACGGCACCTGCATGTCACCCAAGAAACGCCACCACTCCGAGAAGACCCCCACCGAGCCCACGAGCGTCTCATCGAAGTCCTTGCAGACCAGCCCGAAGCCCCAGAAAGACGCGTCAGTGCAAATCTCCTTAGAGCCCCAGGACACCCGCATGCTCCGAGAGATCATACTCGGCAAGCTCGAGAACGAGCCCAGCTCCCAACGGACGGAGTCCCAGAGGGGAACCGCGGTACAGTGGCGTTGCTGCCGGACACAAATATACCCATAATTGAATATGGCAAGGTGTTCACGGCGTAGAAGAGCAGCAACCGTACAATGTCCCAGCACATGTCCAAAGTCTTTGGGCGTTGACGACCCTCCTCTTTGTCAGGCACTCGAGTGCCATGCGAAGTCGCCACAGCCTTGATCTATTTGGCGCGATCTCTCTCACGGCCTCGGATCTACCAGCCCAGGACGTCAGCTTCGCGATCACAAACGCATGCCTCATGGGCGGGGGGGGGGGGGGGGCCTGGACGTCAAGGCAGCGTTGACTAGACTGACAGCGCGGGCAACGGCCTCGGCATCGGTGCCCAGGGCCAAGAAATTACCCGCATAAATAGTCATAGCAAGCGGATGCACCGGCGGCGCTACGCTCTTGTCCGAGATGACCGGCACCTCGCTCAGCTCGGGGGCAGATGTCACGATGCCCCTGTGGATGGTCTGGCACCCGCGCAGCGCGTGCGACCACCCCATCGGGAGCGCCGCCAGGACTGGCCAAACACGAGCCCCCGGCCCCAGCTGCTGCTTGCCCATGCCCACGAGCCCCACGTCGCCAGCATTCACCGACGGCAGGGCGAAAAAATCGCGGGAGGCCTCGGGCGCGCCGAAGTGGTAGAAGGCGTCGCAGATGTCCACGTGGCCCACGCACAGCTGCTCCCCGTCCGGCACGGCCAGCCCCCCCGGCGCTGACCCTGTCCCCAGCGCCACGGCGGCGGGCCGCCGGAACCTGCAATTGAATTGGCCCGGCGTCAGTCGATCGCCACGCGCTGCTTCCCAGACTTCTCACGCACGAAGAAAAGCCCACATCTCTCACGCGGGGTCGCGCTGAAGGACGCCATGCCGGCGGCCTGGAGGCGCTTCGCCAGGCCAACGTAGGCGCGCGGACTCGCTCTAGTTGGCGCCCATATAAGGCTATTGCTGAGCCCCCAGAAGATCGGACTTCACCTCCGCGTTTGGAAGGATCTGCCCATGCATAATCGCCTCGACATCGCAATCGCCCGCGCCCTGGAGCAGCTTCCCGAGAGGCACTGGCACGTCACCAGCCTCGGCCAGCGAGACGCGGGAGTCGTCGAAGCCAACGACCGGCGAATCGATATCCTCACGCACGCCAGCGCAGCGGAGCTCACGAAGGGCCCCTGCGGGAGTCAGGCCAGGGGGCGGGGGGGCCCATCGCAGCGACAGCACGTCGAACGCGTTCGTGAACCAAGCGACTGGGAAGCCGCTCCGCCAAACCTGGGGCGCCGGGCGCCCTCGGCCTTCTGGCCAGAACATTGAGGGCCCCAATGACGCGGTTCGCCGCCGCAACCAAAGCATCGCGGCGAAGCGGCCGCCGCCCCACCGAGCGAGAGACCACGCCGTCGGAGGGGGGCCCGGCAGCCCCGCAGCATCGGGACAGGAAAACAGAGCGCGACGGCCAGGAACGCCATCGCCTCGAACTCGCAAAGGCACACACGCAGGAGAGCCTGCAGACTCCGTGGCCTCGAGTTTCGGGGAGGAGGCGGCCACGCAGCGTCATGACTTCGCTCCGCCGCCCCCCCCCCTTGGACCCTTGCGACGGAGCTCACATTCCCCCCGCGCCTTCCCGATGTTCTTCATGACGGCTGCGCCCTTCTCGACCTGGCCCTTGGCGAATTCGAGGAGCGCCAGCGCCATCGCGAGCAAGTCGCCCGCCTTGCTGAAGCCGCTGAACGTCGAGAACTCCCCCGGGCCCATCTTGTCTCTTGAGCTGGCCGAGTCCGCCTCGCGCAGACTGTCGCGGTAACACCACTCGATCGTCTGTGCTCGGCGGAAGATGGCCTCGGCGAAAGCGCAGCTGTTCGGGTCGAGCTGGTCGCAGGCGCCGGCCACCTCAAAGTACTTCACGAGCTGCTCATGCTCCTGGACGCCCCACTGCTCCGACTGGAGCCTCGCCGTCGTCTTGAACGCGAGGCGGCGGTCGGTCGGCGCGCGGCGGCGCCGCGGGAGGTCGAGGCACCACCGCGCCGACCGAGGGCCCGCCACAGGGAAGTCGCCGAAGGGCTCCTCCACGCAGGCGCCCACCACCTCGCGCCACTCGCGCCCGCGGCCTCGCGCCCCGGTCTTCACGGCGAGGGCGCTGGCGCCCCCGCTGGACCCCGCGGCCCCAGCCGTGGAGCCTGCAGGGTCTCCGCCGCGCAAGCTCGCCACGAACGCCCCCTGGCCCAGGCCCGCCAGGTGCACCGCGACCGCGCGACCCGGCCCTGCGTGGAACATGCCCTTGCCGAACAGCCGGCGCGCTGGGGAGCCGAGCTCGTCGCCGACCACGACCCGGCAGTGCCCATCCGACTCCGCCGCTCGCCAGACGCCGTGCCTCCGACCGCCGCGGCGCCCGCGACGGCGCCCTCGGCGGCCCCGCCAGAGTCGGCCAACGGCTCTCCTCCTCCCTCCTCAGCGCCTGCGCCAGCGCCGGTGGGAGGTCTCTTGCCCACCAGGCGGCGCCCGCCGAATAAGTGGGCCCCCAACGCCTCCTCCACCGAGACGTCCCGGCCGAGAGAGTTCCCGATCATCAGAAGCGGGTCCAGCACCATCCCGCGCGACTCCGCGTCGGCCAGCGCCGCCGCGTAGGCATTGCGGAACAGGCCTCGCAAGTCGACGTCACTCGGCGACGCCTCGAAGCGGCAGGCGCGCCCAAGTCCCGCCGGAACCCGCAGATCCCGAGGCACCTCGAGCCAGTCCACGGGGCTGTCCTCGGGCGAGCCGCCCTCGAGCTCATCGGTGTACATGTCCATGTCGGGGCTGAGCACCACCCAGGAAGCCCCGCGGCCGCCGCACGCCGCGGCCTCACTGGCCGCTGGGCAGAGCAAGATCCGCTCGTGCCAGAGGTCGTCCTCGGCGTAGCGGACCACCACCCTGCTGCCTGGGATCAGCCACGACGACGATGCCATGGGGACCAGCGCCATCGGGATGGCCTCGAGCGAACTGCACCTGCGTCACCAGCCGCCCGAAGCAGTAGCCCACGAGCAGCGCGACGACCGCCAGGCTGAACGCGGCCGACCAACCGACGCAGCCCTCCGCCGCCTCTCGCAGCGCCCCCACGAGCGCGTCGCACTGCGCGTCGGTCGCGCCGACCACCCAGGACGGCGTCCCTCGGCCGCCGCCCCCACCAGGCGGCCCCGACTCGGTGTAGCCCTCCCCGCAAGTGCAATAGCACGCGGGGCAGGGAGGGCAGGCGGGGCACGCAGGCGAGATGGGGCAGCTCGGCAGCAGCGCCCACGAGGGCCCGGCGTGAAGCCCGCCCGGGATGTCTCGCGGACGCCCGACGCACCAGCCTCGAGGGGGGGGCGGGGGGCCTCCTTCATGCCCTGGAAAAAGACTTGGGCAACGGGCCATGGAGTGGACGGCAGCGGCAACGACAACGAGGGATTCAAAATCGTGTGGAACACTGAACTGGCAAGAGCTTCACGGACTGAGGGCGACTAGCTTTCAAAATGTGGTTCTCGCCTTGGCGTCGCTCACGTTCGCTCTCAAGAATTGCACGAGCTTCATAGATTGAGGGCGGCTCCTCCTCAAAATGTGGTTATCGCATGAGCGACGCGCACATTCATTTCAAAATGTTGCAATAACTCTACCGTTTCTGATTGCTAACGTTCCAGAAATCATGTTTCGGAGCGATGCAGGATTGCCAGGGCGCAGCAGTCACGTTGATTCGCGGTGTGGAAATCCCAGGAATGGTGACCTGGCACGATTCAGGATCGTCAAGACGCAACAGTCAGGTTGACCCGTGGCGTTCAAGTCCTGAGAATTGTGTCTTGGTGCGCTTCAGATTGTTCACACGATTGTCCCCCCGACGGGGCACTCCCTGTAGTGGAACTGCATCCTTGTATGGGGCCTATGAAGAGGGAGCTTGGAGGGAGGGTGCGTTCCAATATCGCCGATGAGTCTTGGGCTTACACTGGTCCTCCTCCTCCTGCTCTTCCTCCTCTTCCTCCTCCTCTGCCTCTCTCCTCTCCCTCTGCCACTCTACTCCCTCTCCCTCCCCCGTTCCTTCACCTCACCCGTGCCTACTGTTCCTTCTCCCCCTTCGTTATATCCCTTCCTCTCCTCCTCCTCCTTCTCCTCGTCCTCCTCGTCCTCCTCCTCCTCCTCATCATCATCATCATCATCATCATCACCATCACCATCACAATCACAATCACCATCACCATCACCATCATCATCATCATCATCATCATCATCATCATCATCATCATCATCATCATCATCATCATCATCATCAACATCATCATCATCATCAGCAGCAGCAGCATCATCATCAGCATCATCATCAGCAGCCGCAGCCGCAGCAGCAGCAGCAGCATCATCATCATCAGCATCATCATCATCATCATCGTCGTCGTCATCATCATCATCATCACCACCACCATCATCATCATCATCATCATCATCAGCAGCAGCAGCAGCAGCATCAGCATCATCATCATCATCATCAGCATCAGCATCAGCACCAGCATCATCATCATCATCATCATTCATCATCATCATCATCGTCGTCGTCGTCGGTCATCATCCTCATCCTCATCCTCATCCTCATCCTCATCATCATCATCATCATCATCATCATCCTCATCATCATCAGCATCACCATCACCATCATCTTCTGCCTGCCGCACCGCGAGGCCGGTTTTTAGGGCGGTCCGGGCGTTTCGCCTGAGACCTCCTCACCACTTATAACCCCGAAGCTTAAACATTAACAACAGCTTCACATATGGAGGGCGGGTCGTTTTCAAAAAGCCACTCTCGCCTTAGCGCCGCGCACACTATTTAAATTAGCCTGACGAAGGACCCAACCATGTGCAGTTGCGAGTACCGCGTGGTGGGTACCGGTTTCGGTGGAGCTCCTATGGGGCCACGAAACTTGCGAGGCGTGCGAAATTGGTGGCGCGGACGCATGTGGACACCGCCACTGGGGCCTTCGGTGGAGCTCCCTATGGGGCCACGGAACGCCGCCCTGGGCGAGGGAGACGCATGCGAACTGCGCCATTGGGACCTTCGCTGGAGCTCCTTATGGGGCCACGAAGCGCTGTCATGGGCGGGGGAGGCGCATGCGAACTGCGCCTCTGGCGCCTTCGGTGGAGCTCCCTATGGGGCCACGAAGCGCTGTCCTGGGTGGGAGAGACGCATGCGAACACCCCGATTGAGGCCTTCGGTGGAGCTCCCTATGGGGCCACGAAGCGCTGTCCTGGGCAGGGGAGACGCATGCGAACACCCCCACTGGGGCCTTCGGTGGAGCTCCCTATGGGGCCACGAAACGCTGCCATGGGTGGGGGAACCGCATGCGCCCACCCCACTGGGGCCTTCGGTGGAGCTCCCTATGGGGCCACGAAACGCTGCCCTGGGTGGGGGAACCGCATGCGCCCATCCCCCAGTGGGGCCTTCGGTGGAGCTCCCTATGGGGCCACGAAACGCTGCCCTGGGTCGGGGGAACCGTATGCGCCCACCCTCACTGGGACCTTCGGTGGAACTCCCTGTGGGGCCACGAAACGCTGCCCTGGGTGGGGGAACCGCATGCGAACACCCCCACTGGGACCTTGGGTGGAGCTCCTTATGGGGCCACGAAACGCTGCCCAGGGTGGGGGAAACGCATGCGCCCCCCCCCCACTGGGACCTTCGGTGAAGTTCCCTATGGGACCACGAAACGCTGCCCTGGGTGGGGAAACCGCATGCGCCCACCCCCACTTGGGCCTTCGGTGGGGCTCCCTATGGGGCCACGAAACGCTGGCCTGGGTGGGGGAACCGCATGCGCCCACCCCCACTTGGACCTTCGGTGGAGCTCCCTATGGGGCTACGAAACGTGTGAGAGGTGTGCCGAGAGCAGAGGCAAGGAGGGGGAGGAGGGAGGAGGGGGAGGAGGGCGGGAAGGAAGGAAAGAAGGAGGAGGAACGCGGGGCACCGTCTCTCCAAAACGAGGACCCAACACCGCAAGATGGTTGAAAAATGCAAGGACTTCACGGATTGAGGGCGACTGGTTTTCAAAATGTGGCTCTCGCCTTAGCGCTTTTGAATTAGCCGGACGAAAGACCCAACCAATTGCAGTTGCGAGTACCGCATTATGGGTACCGGTTTCGGTGGAGCTCCTATGGGGCCATGAAACTTGTGAGGGGTGCGCCGAAATTGGTGGCGCGGACGCATGTGGACACCGCCACTGGGGCCTTCGGTGGAGCTCCCTATGGGGCCACGGAACGCCGCCCTGGGCGAGGGAGACGCATGCGAACTGCGCCATTGGGACCTTCGCTGGAGCTCCTTCTGGGGCCACGAAGTGCTGTCATGGGCGGGGGAGACGCATGCGAACTGCGCCTCTGGCGCCTTCGGTGGAGCTCCCTATGGGGCCACGAAGCGCTGTCCTGGGTGGGAGAGACGCATGCGAACACCCCGATTGAGGCCCTCGGTGGAGCTCCCTATGGGGCCACGAAACGCTGCCCTGGGCAGGGGAGACGCATGCAAACACCCCCACTGGGGCCTTCGGTGGAGCTCCCTATGGGGCCACGAAACGCTGCCCTGGGTGGGGGAACCGCAAGCGCACACCCCCATGTGGGCCTTCGGTGGAGCTCCCTATGGGGCCACGAAACGCTGCCCTGGGTGGGGGAACCGCATGCGCCCCCCCCCCACACTGGGACCTTCGGTGGAGAGGTGTGCCGAGAGCAGAGGCAAGGAGGGGGAGGAGGGAGGAGGGGGAGGAGGGCGGGAAGGAAGGAAGGAAGGAAGGAAGGAAGGAAGGAAGGAAGGAAGGAAGGAAGGAAGGAGGAACGCGGGGCACCGTCTCTTCAAAACGAGGACCCAACACCACAGGATGGTTGGAAAAATGCAAAAGTTTCACAGAATGACGGCGGCCCCTTTTCAAAGTGTAGCTGGCTCTCGCCTTAGCGCCGCGCACAGTCGTTATTCGAAAATACAACGGAATCACGGATTCTCATGACCAGCGTATCAGAAATTGTGTTTTGAAGGATTCGTGATTTTGAGGGTGCAACAGCTATATATGCTGATTCGCGGTGTTGAAGTCCCAGGAACGGCGTTCTGGCACGTTTCAAGATCGTCAAGACGCAACAGTCAGGTTGATCCGTGGCGTTGGAATCTCGAGAGCAATGTTTTGGCATGCTTCAGGGCCTTCAAACGGTTGTCCTCCAACGAGGCAGTTCCCTCAGTGGAAGTGAACCGTTGTAGGGGTCTATGGAAAGGGAGCTTGCAGGGAGGGTTCATTCCAACCTCGTTGATGACCCTTAGGTTCACACTGGTCCTCCACCTCCTCCTCCTCCTCCTCCTCCTCCTCCTCCTCCTCCTCCTCCTCCTCCTCCTCCTGTAGCCCCAGCCCTGCTCTCCCCTGGAGCTGACACGGACCCGCGACGACCCCGCGCGGGCGAGGGTCAAGGCCGAGCGTCGAGCCGGCAAGGACCGCCTCGGGGACTGTCTGGCAACCCGAAGCCTTCCCTATCCCTCTGCCGATCGGATTCGGTCGCCGATCGGGCGATCGGTATACACACAAATCGCTTCCCAAAAGACCCTCGCCACACCAGAGGGGGGGACGAGGGCGAGCGCTGGGACAAAACGTTACCCCTACCGCTACTCCGAGGACCTCTCCTGGGGTGCATTCTGATCAGGACTTCGAAGCGGCGAAAGGGGACGGGGATCATACGTCGGACCCCGATGCAAGCGATAAGACATCTTGCCACCAGAGACCGAGGGGCACATTCGTCGATCTGTCAACTCAGGGCTTCTGTGGGCCTCCGCGACGGACCATCGAGGGATAAGAAATCCCAGTGGGGCATCCGCTGGCAGGCTGGCTTCTTGCTTGAAGCGCCTGCTGCATGGTGGAGATGGGCCGATCGGCCAGTGCTCCTCAGATGTCTGGACCTCTCCCCCGCGACCGACTTCCCTCTGCCCTCTGGAGGTCGGAAAGGGGTGTGGCATAAAGGGGTATGGTGCCAACCGTGGAAATGGCGATGCTATCTGCGAGAAATAACAGGTGCCAGAGTCCCCTTTACATACGGTTAGCACCACACCCCTTTATACCATGCTCCCTTCCTACCTCCAGATTCCCATCCTGAGTCGTTGCTTGACGGCCCCGGGGGCCAGGCGAGGGGACCCTGGAGGCCAAAAACGGCGGAAACCCTCCCGCCGCGATCTTACGACGCGAGGATGTGTCAGGGCGGGGGCGAGAAATCGCCAGCGAACCGACACCTCGGCCAGCGCTCCTGCGCACAGTCCCTGGCATCCGCCGATCCGATCTTGTCAACCCCGCGGCCCCCGAGGTCCCTACCGCTTCTCCGTGGGGGGCAATGTTTCGCCCCCGATCTAGTTTTGAGGGTGCGCCCGATAACAGGCCCCAGAGGCTGAAAGTAACCCGGAGAAGCAATTAAGGACCCCCCCGGCGTTATCATTAGCACCGCGCCGTAATTAAATAATTATTTGGGGGGGTTTCGCCGAGCGATATTATTAGCACCGCGCAAATGGAAGGAAAATAAATAATTCCAGCGCCCCGCCTCGGGTGGCATCCCAATTAGAATTGTAATGAGAATAAGAATGCGAGTGCCCGGGCCCGATAACAGGCCCCAGAGGCTGAAAGTAGAGACCTCCAGATGGGGTCCGAGCAGATGGGGTCGGAGGATCGGGCCGCAGCGCCCATGCATCGCCGACGCGTCGGCGATGCATCGGCGATGCATCGTCTACGTCGGCAGTGCATCGGCGATGTCGGCCTGGCTAAGATCGGGCCCCACATCGCGCCGCATCGCCAATGCACCAGCGATGCGGCGGGATCCTCCGACCCCATCTACTCGGACCCCATCTGGGAGGGCCTACTCAGAGAAAGCCCAGAAAACCTTCAGGATTCGGAGAAAAACAAAAAACAAAAAACACAACAACACAACAACAACAAAAACGGAGATCCTGGGGAAACCAAAGGTACCGATACCGCTACTCCCCTGACCTTTCCCGGGGTGCGTTCTGACCCGGATCCCAAGGCGACTCCAGTAGGTGGTGATGAGGGCCTCCCCGGAGGCCCAAACAGGGGAAAGCGAGGGAATGGTAACGGTATGGCTACCTTGTCCTCCCCTGAGTCTGAACTCCTGGGCCCTCAGGAGCAGCACCCGAGGGCCCCGCTGCCGCAGCGCCCGCCGCGCCTCCGGCAGCCCCCCGAAGCGGCCGCACAGCTGCGCGCGGAGGTCGCCCAGCGCCTGGCAGGCACGGCCGCCCGGTCGCCTCGGGCGGCCCCTCGGGCGGCGTCTCGGCGGCACCTCGGGCGGAGCCTCAGGTCTGGGCGGGGCGTTTCTGCTTTCACAACGGGCGCTTTCGCCCGGTCTCGGGCCCCGGGACCCTCACGATCCGGCTCCAAAAACGGCGCAGAAAGATCTGGTCTAGGGTTCCAATCGTGATTGATCGCGATGTCACAATTCTTGCTGTCACGTCGGATCTCAGGGCCGGCGGAGCCTCGGCTCCAGATCTCCCCAGATCTCCGACGGCATGACCGTTTCAACCAGCGGTTTTGCCTCTATGTCCGCCCTCGGAGGTCGTGCTCGGGCCCCGGGACCATCAAAAATCAATGTGGGAGGAAAAGCTACCCCTGGAGAAGCGGTCGGGACCTCTAGGGCTGCGGGTTGAAACATCGGTTCGGCGGATATCAAGATCCGCCGATACCACTGTTTCAATCTAGGCGTTCTCCCTCGACTCCGGCCTCTGGTGCCCGTGGTGCTCGGGCCCCCGGACCATCCAAAATGGTCCCAGGGCGCGTGACCACCCCAAGAGGATGGGGTCGTGGCTTCTGGGCACTGGCAGAGGTAACACCTTCGCACTTCGGCGGTCCCTCGGGCGGCGCCTCGGAGGCCCTAGGGCGGCCCCTCTGCGGAGCATCGGCGGAGCCTCGGCAGCGCTTCGGCAGCAGATCGGCAGCCATCGGTTGCCCTCGGCGGCCTTCGGCGGCCTTCGGCGACCTTCGGCGGCCTTCGGCGGCCTTCGGCGGCCAGCCGCCGCCGCCGCAGCCGCCGCAGCCGCCCGTCGTCGCCGTCGTCGTCGTCGTCGCCGTCGCCGTCAGCGTCGTCGCCGTCGCCGTCGCCGTCGCCGTCGCCGTCGTCGTCGTCGTCGTCGTCTTCAGTGGCGGCGGCGGCGGCGGCGGCGGCGGAGGAGGAGGAGGAGGAGGAGGAGAAGGAGGAGGGGGCGGGGAGAGGGGGGATGGAGCGAGGGGGGAGCAACGAGCAACCGAGGCGGAAGGAAACCCCGCCCCAAGCTCGTCCAGCCCACGCCGACATCAGCCCGGGCAGCCCGCCTCGCGGGCAGCCGCGACCGCAGGGCAAGCCGAGCCTTCAGCGGGCCCCAAGGCCTTTTCCACACCAGGACCCTCACGCACGGGCCCGCCCTGCCCGCGCCGAGCCCGCCCTGGGCAGCGAGCTGGCCACGGGCGCCGGGCCCGCCCTGGGCGGCGAACTGGGCGCGGGCGCGCCCGTGGGCTCGGCAAGCCGCGAACGCAGGCCGGGCCAAGCTGTCAGCGGGACTTCGGCGCGGGCACGTGCGCGCGCCGGGCTCGCCCTGCGCGACTGGGGGGCCTCCGACGTGGCGGCGGCGGGCCGCCGCGGGCCCAACGTGCTGGCGGGAGCCCCCGCGGCAACGGTGACACTGACAAGCAGGAGCGGCGGAAGCTCTGGAGGATGGCGCTCCACCGAGCGCCCAGTTTCCAGCAGGAGCCAGCGACGGAGCACGGCGCAGGTGGGCGGAGCACGCTCTCGGGCCACTGCGGCCTCCAGCGGCTCGGTCATGTGGTGCTAGCATATGGAGCGGCTCGGAGCGGCCCCTTCCGCCCAAACAGTGTGGCTCGAGCCATATATGTGGTGCAATCTAGATGGGGCAATCTTTGTGGTACAATGTATTTGGAGCAATCACTCACTTGCTCAACTTGAAGCTGTCCTCTCCACTGCTCGTGCAAACATCCCACCCTCCCACCCGCAACTTGGTCACAAGACCTCTTAAGACCGTGACGGTGGGTACCAAATGGCACTTGGCAACGACACCGACGCCGACGACGACAGCGACAATGACGACGACGACGCCGCCGACGACGACTACGACGACAACGACGACGTCTCCAACGAAATCGACGACGACGACAACGACGACGCCGACGACGACGACGACGCCGACGACGACGACGACGACGACGACGACGACGACGCCGACGACGACGACGACCGACGACGACAACGACGACAGCGACGACGACGACGACGTCGCCAACGAAGACGACGGCGACGACGACGAGGGAGGAGGGAGGACGACGACGGCGACGACGACAACCACGAGGGAGGAGGGAAGACGACGACGACGACGACCACGGCGACGACGACGACGGCGACGAAATAGGAGGGACAACGACGAAAAGCTGACGAAGACGACGAGGGAGGAAGGACGACCACGGCGACAACGACGACGGAAACGACGACGACGCCAAGACGACGACGACGACGAAGAAAGACAGAGGACGACGAGGAAAGACAGAGAACGACGACGACGAGGGCGGAGGGAGGACGGCGACGACGACGACGACGCAAAAGCGCGCGCGCGCACCCTGTGGTTGGAAATGCGTGTTGCGAAACCTTATGTTTTTGTATGTTTTTAGGAAACTCGATTTTGAAATCCTTCCGAAACCGAAGGTTCTTGAAGGATTTCGGCATGCGCGCGCGACGACGCGCGCGTCTGCACTTGGTCCCATTTGTTGCAGAGGATTCTCCCGACGGCACGCGCGCAAGGGCGTTCGAAAGATTTCGACATGAGCGCGTGCGCGAAGCCCGTTTGGTCGTATTTTATGTTTTTTGTTTTAAACAACGGTTTTCTTAAGATTTCGCTAGAGCGCGCGCGTAAGTTGATTTAGAACACCAGTGTTGCGAAACCATGTGTTTTTGCATGTTTTGTTTGGAAACTCGACTTTGAAATCCTTCCGAAACCGAAGGTTCTTGAAGGATTTCGGCAAGCGCGCGCGTGGACGCGCGCGTGTGCACTTCGTCCCAATGTTTTGCAAGGGATTCTTGAAAACTTATGATTTTGATAAACGAGAATGCGAGCATACTATTTTTTGCAGAGGATGGCGAGGGGGAGTGATACCGGCCTGGCTGGGATAGTATGAACTCATATTTAGGATGGACGATGGGGCATAACCAGATGCAAATTGCAATACGAGGGGTAGAGTCGATTCTCTGTTAGAAAGGAGAATGTAAATGGTGAAATCCACTTTGAACGTCTTGAAGCTGTCCTCTCCACTGCTCGTGCAAACATCCCACCCTCCCACCCGCAACTTGGTCGCAAGACCTCTGAAGACAAGACAGTGACGGTTGGTACCAGATGGCTCTTGGCAACGACACCGACGCCGACGACGACAGCGACAACGACGACGACGGCGCCGCCGACACCAACGACGACGACACCGACGACGTCTCCAACGACTTCGACGACGACAGCGACCACGACGACGACGACGACACCGACGACGACGACGACGCCGACGACGACGACGATGACAACGACGACGACGACGCCGACGACGACGACGCCGACGACGACGACGAAGACAACGACGACGACGACGACGACAACGACGTCGCCCACGAAGACGACGACGAGGGAGGAGGGAGGACGACGACGGCGACAACGACGACAACGACGACAACGACGAGGGAGGAGGGAGGACGGCGACGACGCGAACGACGAAGAATGAGGAAGGACGGCGACGCCGACGACGACAACGACGAGGGAGGAAGGAAGACGACGACGACGACGACGACAACGACGACGACGACGACGACGACGACGGCGACGAAATAGGAGGGACGACGACGAGACGCCGACGACGGACGACGACGACGACGAGGGAGGAGGAGGAAAGACGACCACGGCGACAACGTCGACGGAAACAACCACGACGCCAACGAGGACGACGACGACGAACACGAGGAAAGACAGAGGACGACGTCGCGCGCACGCTTTTTGTTGAAAATCCGTGTTGCGAAACCTTTGGTTTTTGTAGGTTTTTTGGACACACGATTTTTGAAATCCTTCCGAAACCGATGAGTTGTGAAGGATTTCGGCATACGCGCGCGACGACGCGCGCGTCTGCACTTCGTCTCATTTTTTGCAGAAGATTCTCGCGACGGCACACGCGCAAGGGCGTTCGACAGATTTCGACATTCGCGCGCGAAGCCCGTTTGATAGCATGTTGTGAAAATATTGAAAAACCGATGGTTTTCTTAAGATTTCGCAAGAGCTCGCACGGAAGTTTTTTTGGCAAATCAGTGTTGCAAAACCCTGTGTTCTTGTACGTTTTCTGGAAACTCGATTGCGAAATCCTTCCGGCACCGAAGGTTTTTTGAAGGATTTCGGCATGCGGACGGCGCGCGCGTGTACACTTCGTCCAATTTGTTTGCAAGGAATTCGTAAAAAAGTGTTATGCTAGAACAGAGGATGTCCCCACATAGTGTTTTTTTCACCCGGGAACCTCAGGAGGGTCGATACCAGCCCCCCTGGGATAGTGCAAATTCATATTTAGGATGGACATGTGGTGATTTACATACCCGAAAGGGGTAGCGACAACTCCAGGGGGGGTGAGTCTATTTTCTCTTCAGAAAGGAGAATGAAATTTCTGTTCGCAATGAGTTCTCCACTCCACTGCTCGCGAAAACATCCCACCCACCCACCCGCAAGTTGGTTTGCAGAACCTCTTAAGACCGTGACGGTGGGTACCACATGGCACTTGGCGACGACACCGACGCCGACGACGACAGCGACAACGACGACGACGACGACGCCGCCGACACCGACTACGACGACACCGAGAACGTCTCCGACGACTTCGACGACGACAACGACGACGACGACGACGGCGACGACGACGCCGACGACGCCGACGACGACGACGACGCCGACGAGGACGACGACGCCGCCGACGCCAAGACGACGAAGACGACGACGACGACGACGCCCGACAACGACGACGACGAAGAGGGAGGAGGGAGGACGACGACGGTCGCAACGACGACAACGACGAGGGAGCAGGGAGGACGGCCACGACGACGACAACGAAGAAGGAGGGAGGACGGCGACGCCGACGATGACAACGACGAGGGAGGAGGGAAGACGACGACGACGACGACAACGACGGCGACGAAATAGGAGGGACAACGACGAAACGCCGACGAAGACGACAAGGGAGGAAGGACGACCACGGCGAAAACGACGACGGAAACGACGCCGACGCCAAGACGACGAAGACGAAGAAACACAAAGGACGACGACGGCGACGACGACGACGACGCGGGAGGAGGGAGGACGGCGACGACGACGACGCAATATTGCGCGCGCACGCTTTTGATGAAAATCAGTGTTGCGAAACTGTGTGTTTTTGTATGTTTGTTGGACACTCGGTTTTGATATACGTCCGAAACCGAAGGTTCTTGAAAGATTTCGCCATGCGCGCGCGAGGACGCGCGTGTGAGCACTTCGTCCCGTTTTTCTGTTGCAGGGGATTCTTGAACACTTATGGTTTCTGAGAAACGAGAATGCGCGCATAGTATCGATTGCAAAGGATGGCGGGGGGGGGGCTGATATCAGCCTGGCTGGGATAGTACGAACTCATATTTAGGATGGGCGATGGGGCAGAACCAAATGCAAATTGCAAGACGAAAAGGTGACCCGTTAATTCCTGGGGGGGTAGGGTCTATCTCTTTCTGTCTTGAAGCTGTCCCCTCCACTGCTCGCGCAAACATCCCACCCTCCCACCCGCAACTTGGCCGCAAAACCTCTTAAGACCGTGACGGTGGGTAACAGATGGCACTTGGCAGCACCACCGACGCCGACGCCGACGACGGCAGCGACAACGACGACGACGACGACGCCGCCGACAACGACTACGACGACACCGAGAACGTCTCCAACGACTTCGACGACAACGACGACAACGACGACGACGACGACAACACCGACGACGACGACGACGACGACGCCGACGCTGACGCCGACGACGACGACGACGATGACAACGCCGACGACGTCGACGACACCTCCGACGACGACGGCCGCGCCGCCGACGACGACGACGACAACGACGACAGCGACGACGAACACGACGACGACGTAGCCAACGAAGACGACGACGACGAGGGAGCAGGAAGGACGGCGACGCCGACGACGACAACGACGAGGGAGGAGAGAAGACGACGACGACGACGACGACGACGACGACGACGACGACGACGACGACGACGACGACGACGGCGACGAAATAGGAGGGACAACGACGAAACGCCGACGAAGACGACGACGGAGGAAGGACGACCACGGCGACAACGACGACGGAAACGACGCCGACGCCAAGACGACGAAGACGACGACGACGAGGAAAGACAGAGGACGACGACGGCGACGACGACGACGACGAGGGAGGAGGGAGGACGGCGACGACGACGACGACGCAATATTGCGCGCGCGCTTTTGTTGAAAATCCGTGTTGCGAAACCTTGTGTTTTTGAGCGTTTGCTGACACACGATTTTGAAATCCTTCCGAAAACAAGCGTGTTTGAAGGATTTCGGCATGCGCACGCGACGACGCGCGCGCGCGCATGTCGCCCCATTTCTTGCAGAAGATTCTCGCGACGGCACGCGCGCAAGGGCGTTCGAAAGATTTCGACACGCGCGCGCGCGAAGCCCGTTTAGTAGCATTTTCTGAGAGAAAAAACGATGGTTTCCTTAAGATTTCGCAAGAGCGCGCGCGTCAGCTGTTTTAGATAATCAATGGTGCGACACCATCTGTGTTTGTATGCTTTTTTGGGGGAAACTCGATATCGAAATCCTGCCGAAACCGAAGGTTCTTCAAGGATTTCGGCACGCGCGCGCGACGACGCGCGACTGCGCATTTCGCCCCACTGTTGCAGGGGATTCTTGAACACTTCTGATTGTTTATAAGCGAGAATGCGCACATGTTTTTTTCCCAACCATCCTGTGGTGTTGGGTCCTCGTTTTGAAGAGACTTCGCCCCGCGTTCCCACTCCTCCCCCCCCTCCTCCCCCTCCCCCGTCCTCCCCCTGCTTGCCTTTGCTCTCCGCGTGTCAACCACCTCGGCGTACCCCTCGCACGTTCCGCGGCCCCATAGGGAACTCCACCGAAGGCCTCAGCGCCACCGCCCGCATGCGTCAGCCACACCCACTTCGGCACACCCCTCACACGCTTCGTGGCCTCATAGGGAGCTTCAGCGAAGGCCCCAGTGGCTGCGTTCGCATGCGCCCGCCGCACCCATTTCGGCACACCCCTCACACGGTTCGTGGCCCCATAGGGAGCTCCACCGAAAGCCCGAGTGGCTGCGTTCGCATTCGCCCGCCGCAGCCATGTCGGCACACCCCGCACACGGTTCGTGGTCCCATAGGGAGCTCCACCGAAGGCCCCAGTGGTTGCTGGTAAGAACATGGTAAGCAGACTAAGCGAGCCCACAGGTAGGATTCAGATGCGTAAAAAACATAACATGAAGTTGCGCAAACACACATTTACAAAATCTAACAACTCACACGCTGATGATGTAGTTTTCTAAGAGAACAGCTTTGTCGCAGTTGCAAGACAAACATTCGTCGACCAAACGCGCACTTCCAAGGTTTGGGCTCAGACCAGGTTGGCTCAAGATTCGCCATTGTGGCTTGAGATGTTAGCGCTTTTGCGCGCCTTCGGGCAGTTCCGCGCCGCCGCGCTTGGGCCTCCAGCGTCGGGGGCCCAGGCGCCGCGCATTGGGCCACGAGCACGCGTGCTCGCGAAATGCCCCAAGCATCTCCCGACGCTGCTTGGGGGAAACACGATTTGCACCGCCCACAGCGGCGCCCGCGCGGACGTCGCTTTGTTGTCGCGCGTCGTCGGCGCACCCCAGAGGCCGTTGCAGCTACGCAACAACGCACGTTCAATGTTGAACGCGTGGGCGCGTTGCTTCTTAGTCGGCGAGAACGCCCCTTTGAGGCAACGCCGTCGCGACTGAAAAAAAAACTGTTCCATCATCACACGAGGCCCTCCATGCCTTCTCCCTCCACCTTCCTCCCGTTCGCTCCCTTCTGCCCCCACCCCCCGCCCTCTCCGCCCCTTGCTCTTCCTGCGGCAGCGTCCCTCTTCAGTCCGCCCCCGCCCTATTGCAGACCTGTCCTGTCGGAGTCCGCCCCCCTTTCTCCTGGCCTATCTTCTCGTCGTTCTGCCTTCCTCTTGGCTCGGCGCCGCGGCTCTTCCAGGCGCCGTCGCGTTCGCCGTGCGTCGCCGTCGCCTCTTGATTTTCTCCTCCTCCTCCTCCCTCAACCACCCTGATCGTCCACCTCCCTCTCCTCTCTCCTCCTCCTCCTCCTCCTCCTCCTCCTCCTCCTCCTCCTCCTTCTTCTACTTGTACTCGTCCTCGCCCCCCCCATGTCCTTCCAGTGCCTCGTCCTCTTTCTACTCCTCTTCCTCATGGCACGCGCCGTCGCCGCCGCATTTCCCTTCCTGATGGGGGGGCGGCCCCGCCGCGGCACTGCCGCCGGGGCTCGGCGGCGATGGAGGACCGCCGCCTCCATGAGCACGAAAATGGGTAAGGGGGGATAGTTGAGAAGGAAAGACGTCATGAGGGAGCCTGGGGCGGATGGCAGGGAAGAGCGGCGAGGGGGAGCACAGGGCTCGACGCGGACAGGGATCGCGACAAAGAAGGCGAGGACGAAGAGGAGGAGAGGAGGGCCTCCTGAGGAGGAGAGGGAGGAGAAGAACGACGAGGAAGGAGGAGGAGGAGGACGAGGAAGAGGGGAGGGAAGAGGAGGAGGAGGGGGTGGAGAGAGGAAGAGGAGGATGAGGAGGAGGAAGATGCAGAGATGCCGAGGGCAATGGCAAGGGCTGAGAGTCGACCATTTGCCTCCACCACCTCGACGCGCGCTCCCTGCGGGCGTCCGCCGGCGGCAGGCCGACAGAGGGAATGCCTCAAAAGCCATTTCATTTTCGGGAGGCGGCGAAGGGGGCAGGAGGAGGAGGAGGGGGAAGAGGAGGAGGAGGAGGAGAAGGAGGAGGAGGAGGAGGAGGAGGAGCGGAGGGGGAAGGAAGGAAGGGGGAGGTCCAGAGGAGGCAAAGGATGATAAGCAAGAATGCCATGAGGACGACGATTCGAAAGAGGAGGGTGAAGAGGATTGAGGGGGAGAGAATGAGGAGAATACCAGGAAGGAGAATGACGATGAGGAGGAGGACGAGGAAGTAGGAGGGGAGAAGACGAGGGCATAGAGAGAGAGAGAGAAAAACAAAAAAAAAAAGATAGAGAGAGAGAGAGGGAGAGAGAGAGAGAGAGAGATGAAGGAGGAGGAGGAGGAGGAGGAGGAGGAAAATAGGGAGGAGGAAGGGAAACATCAACTGAAAAAAAATGCAGATCGGCCCCAGGGTATCCTCCTCCCTCTTCTCCTCATCCTCTTCGCGCTCCTGCTGCGCCTCCAAGCGTCTCCTCCTCCTCCACCTCCTCCCCCTGTTCCTCCTCTTCCGTGCCCTCCAAGCCCCTCCTCCCCCCCCCTCCTCTTCTGTGCTCTCCTCCTCCTTATCTTATGTCGTGTCCGTGCACCTTGCCCTTCCCACCCACCCCATCCCCCTCCCCCTCTCTCCCTGACCTCCTCTTCTCACGGGCCCATGTGGCATTGCCCTCCTGCAAAAGAGGGCGGCGATGCAACTCATTCCGACTTCTTGCTGAAGAAGTCTGTGAGCTTCCGCTGCTTCGCCGCCGGGGCCGCCCCCTCGTCCTGGGCGGGCGGCGGCGGGGGCGGGAGGCTGCACGGGCGCCAGAGAGCCACCGAGGACACCTTGTCTTCCCACAGTTTCATCAGCCTCATGAGAGGCACCAGCTGGCGACCCACCGCGGGGACCGCCATGGTGTTCCCCTGCGCAACCACGAGAACGCGAGGCGGCACGACCCCCACCAAGCCCTCGGGCTTGAACCCCATGACGCGGCACCGTTCCCCCATGGCCATGTAGCGGCCGTGGCCGCTGACCTTGCCGAGGACGGGCCCCAGCAGCCACGGGTACTCCGTCTTCGCGGTGAAGCACGAGACGGAATCCACGTGGAGGTACTGGCCGAAGACCCGCGTGGGCGAGCGCGTCAAATCGCACATGCCCGCCGTCCCCTCGGGGACGCACTTGGACTGCCAGAGCGCATTGTAAGCCTTCAAGGCTACACTCGCCAAGGAAAACGGAGGGGGGAGGAGGGGCTGGAGGAAGGGTGGGAGGGGCGGAGGACGGAGGAGGGGGAGGAGGAGGAGGAGGAGGAATAACACTCGCTGCAGAAGCGAGGAGGGAGAGGGGGGAGGGGGGAGTAGGGGGAAGGGACGGGGCAACCGATACCGAACATAAGGTGATCGGCCTCCAAGTTCGAGAAGAGCCTAACACATCCTTGTGTGCGAAAGGCAGAACCAACGGACATGAACACGGCATCAGTGGCCGCCGAAGGACGGGACATGGAGGGGTGAAGAGAGCGTCGCTGCCGAGTAAAGGAAAGGGCGCCGCGTCGATCCTCAACCCAAACCTCCTCCTCCTCCAAAGCCCACCACTACTCGGAATGACGTTTCGGCGTTTCCTGGACAACGCGAGGCTGGCTGACGAAAACCGCGTTTTCTCTCGTGGCAGGGGCACGGTAACATGTAGTAACGGTTTCCCCCTGGGGCCTGGACGTTGCCGCGAAGGCCCTGGGCCGCGGGCAACGGATCCCCCTGGTGACGCTCGTCCAGAAAGTCCGCCAGCTTCACGGGCCCCAGCGGGGCCAAGCTCTTGATGGGGGCTGCGATGTCCACGGCGTCTCGGAGCGGACGCAACACCATGGATCGAATGCCCAAGATGTAGATGCGAGCCCGCTTCGCGGGCAGCCCGTCCGAGGTGCTGGTGACTCCATTCCAAGTGGCATGGAAGTCCTGCGACAGCTGGGAATGCAAACGGGTCTCGAGGCCGGGGGGGGGAGGGGGCGCAACCCTTCGAACACCGAGGCAGATTCCGCTTCGGGGCGTCAGGACCTACTCGTCACCACTTGAGGTTAGAGGTTGAAAGAAGGGAGGCGGGGTGGAGCGAGGAAGAGGGGCTGAGAGGAGGAGGAGAAGAAGGAGAAGGAGAAGAAGGAGGAGGAGCGGAAGGGGTAGAGGGGGAGGACGAGAATGAGGAGGGCAAGGCGATCCTGCTCCTCCTCCTCATCATCATCCCTCCTCTTCCTGCGCTCTGCCTGCGCCTTGGAATGTCCGTCGCGGATCGCGGCCCCTGCGCCAAAGCCCGTTCGGGCAGAGGCTCCACGCTGTGCGAGACATCCCCAAGCCTGGCCCAGGCACAGGCAGGTAGAGGAGGGATGAGGAGGGGAAGGAGAAGGAAGGGGAGGAGGAGGAGGAGGGTGAGGAGGAATCGCCCTGCCCTCCTCCTCCTCGCCCTCCTCCTCCTCCACCTCCTCCACCTCCTCCATCCTCCTCTTCTTCTCCCCCCTCCTTGTCCCTTTCCAAATCCTCCTTCTCCTCCTCGTCCTCCTCAGTATTCCCCCCCATCCTCGCCCTCCCACTCCTCTCGCCCTCCTCTTCCACCAGTGCCTCCTCCCGCTCTTCTCGTGCCTCCTCTTCCCTCCCTCAGCCCCCCCGGGCCCCCCCCCCCTCGCTCCTCGCCAACAACCCTGTCCTTCCACCCCCGCTCCCATTCGTGGCCCACGCGGTCAGGCATGTGGTTCTTGAACCACGGAAGGATCTCTGCAAAGAGGGTCGCGGGTTGCCGCTTGCATTTCATGGCGATGCCCTTGACATTCTCAAGGCAGAACCATTTCAAGCGCTTCCCTCCCTGCCAGCGAAGGAGATCCAACATGCGCAAGCAGACCTGCGGCCAGGAGCCGCAGCCGGGGCAGATGCTGGACGCGGGCGGAGGGCAACGGGACATGAAGGAGGGAGCAACGAGGATGTGGGTTGGAAGGGGGAATCGAAGGAGGGAGGAAGGGGGGATGAGGGAGGGGGAGGGGAGAGGGTGAACGCGGAGGGGGAGAGGGTGAGGGAACGAGGACATGAGGGAGGGCGGAGGGGGCTGTCCCTGCGGCTGCTGATACTGCTGGTCTTAGCTCGCAGCGTCCCTCCTCCTCATTTGTATCCTTATCGTCGTCAACTCTCTGTCTGTACTCTTGCGCCCTTCCATCCTCATCCTGATCCCTCCTTCCGTCTCAACCTCCACCATCCCCATCGAGAGCAGCTACTCGACGGTTCGACACGAGCGCGCCTGCGCGCGATCGTCTTCGAACGTCTTGCGGGACCCGAGGAAAGACCAAGGAGGGCAAGGCCATCCGCAAATGAAACCGTCCGTCTCGTAGAACGTGCCACCCTCGACGGCCGAGCCGTCAGCAGTCACCCTGAGGTTGAGGATGCCCCCTGCCGCCCGGGCCCGCGCGCGGCGGCTGGGAGGGGGGGGGGGGGGGGAGCGGCCGCAGGCAAGAGTGCGCCAGGAAGACAGCGAGGAGAAGGATGGGGAAGGTGGGAGGGCAATGAGACAAGGAGAGCAGAAAGGGAAAGGTAGGAGAGCGAGAGCCTCCCACATGAATGAGCACTCTTCAAGAGCGGGGTCCGCCACTGAGAGGCAATGAGACAAAGAGGTCCAGCAAGGACTTAGGGAGGAGAGGAGGATGAGGACTGGAGGAGATGAGGACTCGAGGAGGTGAGAAGGAGGATGGGGAGGAGAAGGGGTAGGATGCGATCCCCCCCACCAACTCTCCACATCACATGGCAGCGCAGTTGCTCCCCAGCGGTGCTCGTCCATCCTTCCTCCTGCTGTCATTGCTGCGTGTTGTTGCTGATGCTGCTGCTCCTGCTGATGCATCCCATGCAGGCCCTCCCGCGTGCAGCTCCTGCTCCCGTTGCTGGCGCCCCCCATCCTCCTTCTCCTGCTTCTCCTGCCCCTTTCTGGTCCTGCTCCTGCTCCATCTTCTCCTGTCCACCATCCTCATCCCCCATCGTCGCTACCCTCCTGACCCCCGTCTCTGTTTCTAACTGCGCCCTGTCACTCTTTTGGCGTGAATGTGAGCCCATGCACGTCCTAACCAGCTCCACTTTTGCCCCTCGTGAGATCCCCCATTTGTTCAGACCCCGACAGAAACAGCTTCGCTTCCAAAGCGACGACGCTGCCCAAATTAATTTGCGGCCGTGGGCCCTGCCACTCCACCACGCAGGCGAACGAGAGAGGCAGGCGGGCGCCGCGCACTGGCCACGCAACTTCTCACAGTTGTCTTGGCCCCTGCAGGTTGCTGAAACCCCAGAGTTAGAAAAGTATCAGGTGCAGCTGCGTCTTGGCCGTCGCCCCCTCCCCCTCATCCTCCCTCTCTCCTCCTCCTCCTCCTCCTCCTCCTCCTCCTCCTCCTCCTCCTCCCCCCTCATCCCCTCCCCCGCCGCCGTCTTCCTCCCTCTGGCCCCCCTCCTCCCCGTCGCCCCCATCTCCTCTCCACTCCCCCAACCCCTCAAGCTGAAACGAAGGGTCCCTCTCAGACCCCCTACCCTGCGACGTGCGGCAGGATGGCCGGGCAGCAGCTGAACGCGGAGCAGACCGACGACTGCGCGCTGCCTGGCGAGCGGAAAGGCCAGCACCGCCAGAAGTAAAGTGGACAGAGCGGCGGCGGCGGCGGCGAGGGAGAGGAGAGGCGAGCACGAGCGTATAAAAGAAAACACAATGAGAGTTTCGAGCCGCGCGAACCGCCAAGAGGATGACGACTGGGCCAGGGAGCACGCGAAAGGTTGAATCGCAAATGCGAACGGAGAGGAGCCTGGCAAATGAAGCGACATAGCAGGTGCGTTACTCGAGGTTGATAGAAGAAGGCCGAGTTGGATTGCCAGATAAACCACGGGAGAGGATGGAGGGAGGGCCGGGAGAGAGTCAGGGAAGAGAGGGGGCAGCGGCCTCGAGGAGCAGGACGGGGGATCGGAGGAAAAGCTAGATCAGATCGGATGGGGGGGAGAGAACTGCTAGCGGTAGCAGCTGCCAACTGCGGCGCCGCGAAGACCACCCACGCGCTCAGAGTGACGCCGCCGAGCTGTTCAGCCACTTCCACCACTCCTCGTAGGTCGTGCCGCGGATGCCCTGGTACGCCTCCATCGCCGCGCTGACCGTGCGCTCGACCTCCTGCAACTCCCCCTCCCACCTTGGGGAGCAACCCCAGCGGACACCCCTCACCAAAGTAGTTCTGAAAATCACGTACACGAAGCCCGTCGGAAGAACAGCAAAATCGCCAGTGCCCAATACGCAACAGAAGTTGCCATCGGAGGAGCCGAGGCGCAGTAAGTCGTGGCCCGACATGCGCTTGAGGCTGTCCACCTGGCTGCCGAGCCCCCCTTGTTTGATGTCCATCTTGATCCCAAGGATCACCTCCTCCCCTTCCAAGATCAACCTGCATTCGCAGATCCCGTACGGCGCAGGCGACACCGAAGAGTGCAAGCGCGGAATGATAAAGCACTGCGCGCCGTAAAGTACTTTGAAGAGCGATTGCTCCTTGGGCCCAGAAGCAATGAATGCGGTGCGAAAGAGGTTGCTGACCTCAACCTTCTCCATCGTGCTGATGGTGCGGATCTGAGCGAGCACAGCTGGCTGGACCACTGACCCAAACGCGGGCGAAGCGCCCTGCGAGCCCCACGTCTCGAGTTTGCTTCGCATCCAGGACTCGCAAGCTTTCCAACCTGATGCAGCCTCCACGTCCTTGCAAAGCTGGGGGGCCGCCACCACCGCCATCCTGCCGGGGCCCAGCTCCGAGAGGTCCGTCACGATGTTGATGTGCTTGCCACGCGTCTCAGATGCGATGACCTGCATCGCAGGGCCGAGGTTGCTCTCCAAGTCGACCTCCATCTGCGGCGCATCGTCGAATGCTGACTTGCGCTTCTTGGACTGAGCGCCGCTCTCGGTCCTCTTGGCGCACTGCGCCTTGGCGTCGGAGATCAACCGTTTAGTCACGATGGCATGGCAAGTGGCAAGCCTCTGCGACTCGACCAATTCCTTCAATTGCTCCCGAACCTTTTTCACGCTGCCATCCCAAGTTGCGTCTTTCACCTCAGCGACCATCTCGTTGCATTGGGCATCTATCCGTTTCGCCTCCGCCGCAGCAGAAGCCTTGACACCTGCAAGCTTATCCATCGTAGGCTTCCAAGTATCTGTCTCCAACACTTCCCTGGGCACCCTCCCCTCGAGAAACTCCGCCACGGATAAAGCTTCGTTTGCCTGCGGGGCTCAGGCAAAACAAACAAACGAGTGACTGGCATTGGCAAGGGATGGAACAGAGGGCAAACAAGTCTGCGCCGCCACCGTCTTTTCAAGATGGAGGCACAATCACAATGGCAACCTCGTTTCCGTCACCTTCGATGACACCGTCGCCGACGCCGCCGCCGCCGCGCGCCGCCGCGCGACGCTCCCAGGCCAACCCAGACGATACCAAACCACAACACGGTTTAGATCGACAGAGGCCGGGAACTATCGGGGATGGGAGGGCTCTCTGAATTCAGAACGAGGCCCATCAAACGCCTGCACTTTCATTCGGAAGAACGCAGGCCAGAACGGACATCACGCCGTCAAACCGATGCTCCAATCAATGGGACCCCCCTGGCCAGTCGAAGAGGACTTCCTTTCGATCCGCACCCGAGGCCAACTCAACAAAACAAAAAAACTGGTGCAATGCCAAACGCGCGAGCGAAACAAGGACCCGTATGCATCTCATTCCGCCGCCCCCCTGTCCCCCCTCACTCCGAGAACCCCTCATCCTCCTCCTTCCACCCCTCCTCCATCTTCCGCTCCTCCTCCTTCTCCTGACCCCCATCCGGGCAATTTGTGCAATTTAACCCGCCTGAGTATCGAGAAGCCCAATTAGCTTCTTGCTGTGGGCGTCGATGGCCTTCTCAGCGTTGAAACGCGCCTGGACGATGTTCACGGTCTTGCCGTTGGCGCTCTCGGCCGCGTGATTCTTGGCATCGATGTCCTCTGCGAGGATCAGCGCTTGGTACCGCTTCTGCGCCTCCCTGACCTCCTGCTCCTTCTGCAACGACTTGGTGAAGGCTGCGCCGAAGTTTCCAACCTCCTGCTGCGCAATCGTTGCCAAGGAGGGGGACTCGAAGATGTTATGGCAAAATTCTTCAGGGGGCGCAGCTCTCGCGGCCGAGCCGTCGTTCGCTAAAGACTGAATGGCTGCGACGCTGCTCGAGCGAGAGTCCTGCAGCGACTGCGTCATGGACTGCATGAAGGCCTGCAAGGCCGCCTGGGAGCTCGCGTCAGCATCCTTCTGAGCGACGCCCTTGACCCTGCTGGCGGTGACCTGATCAGCGATGATGCCCTGGTACTCGCTGATCAGCCACTCCTTCGGATGCACAGGGTCGGCCATCACAGTGTACTGGTTGGACATGCAGCGGCGCCTGAACTCAGTCAGTTGGTCTGCCCTCGTGGCGAAGCCCTCGAGAGCGAGATCTCTCGCGACGAGGGCCCAGGGTTTCCAGTGAACCCTGCCGCGGGTCTCCTCGCCCTCCTCCTTCTCCGCCACCACCGCAATCTTCACTAGTTCGCTCACGTCCTCAGGAGCGGCCGACAAAATAAACAGTGCGATCGAGGGGGTGGTTGGTGACTTGCCATCTAGAGAGGGGGTGGGTGGGGGGCAAGAGGAGCAGGTGGAGGGCGAAGGAGAGAAGAGGGAAACGAGAGGAGGTTTCGGATAAATACCGAGGGAGGGAACACGATGTAGGATTGGGAATAAATGGGCGCCAATCCTCTGCCATCCCCCCCGCCCCTACGCCGCCCCCCAGGTGACTTTCCAGCGCGAGTTCCACGAGACCGAGCCCCGGGCCCTGAACAGGCTTTCAGGATGCAGCTTTGGGGGGGGCCCAGGGGAGGGAGCAAGGCACGGTGGGTTGCTTCACCAAATCCAACCCTCTCTCCACCTTCACTGCCTCCTCTCGCATCCTCCTGCCTCCTTCATTTCTCATCCTCCTTCCGCTGTTGCTGCTCAAGAGACTATCATGCGGATTGGTTTATACACGCCCAACCCTGATGCTAGCGCAAATGTTTTGGGGCCTTCGGTCCGGGACTCCGCTGACCCTGTGGGTGGCGTACCACTCTTGCTTCTCGGATTCCGACTTGTCGCTAAACCACTTTTTCAAGGCCTTGTGCTTTTTCCAGCGGCGAGTTAACGCCTTGTAGTTAGAGTGGCACTTGTCACATATATCCTTCTGCGTCTTATCGTCTTCGTTCTTCTCCCAGAGGGCCAGGTGCAAGCCGCAGCGCTTGCATTCAAACGTGTCATCACCTCAGATGGTTTCCTCGGCCATGGGGCACGCGAACATATTGCCTGTATGTGGCGATGGCTTGGCCTTGGCGCACGTCGGGGTGCCACCGTTGCTGGCGCTAGAACCCTTGGGAGGCGGGCTCCAGGCAGGCAGGGCCGACATCGGCGCGAGGCCAAGCGCGGCGAGCGCGCCCACTGCAGCAACAGGGCTGGACGCGGCCTGAGGAATGACAGCCTTCGGGGTCTCCGAAGACGGGGCAGCATCCGAAGAGATTGGCGTCGCCGTCCCCGTAATAGCCTCGGTAACATCGGACTTCTCTTGTCCGCCAGGCGCATCGTCAGTGCTGGCCGGGATCTCACCATCAAACATCGCATTCAATTCAGCCTCCAGGCCATCGGACGCGTCGCCCTCCTGCTCGACATTCTCCGCTCCGACCTGCTTCGCGCCCTTGCCTTCACCGCCCGTGGGGACGTCTGCCGCAGGAGTGGCCTGAGGTTCTGCGCCGACGGCGCCGCCTGGAGGGGCTGCTGGTGAAGGCGACGCGGAGGGCGTTGCACCTGGCTGCGCGGCCGAAGCATCAGGCTGCGCGGCTGCGGCTGGAGCACCCAGCTGCGCCGCTGCAGGTTCGCCTTTTGAGGACTCGCCCTTCGAAGTAGCAAAGGCTGCCGTGATTGACTTGTTGTCAGTCGGCGTCCCTGCTGCGACCTTCTTCTTACCAGCCATGGCAACAGCTGATCGCTGGACAGCTCAACCCACGACTCAGAAGCCTCGCTGGAGGCCTTCTTGCTGTGCAAGTCTCAAGCCCAAATGGCTCCTATGCGAAGCAAGTGGTGCGTGGTATATGTATCTGCTATTGCTCCTGGCTCCTGCGCTCCAATGTCCCTCCTCCTTCTCCTCCTTCTCTTTATTATCCTTGCTTCTCTTCTGCCCCCATGGCCGCCTCCTCCTCACCTGGCTCGACGCTCCCCAATGCCGCCTTCCACCCTTATTGCGCCCTCATCGCCTCCTTTGCCCCTTCGGCCCCTTTGCCCCGTAAGCCCAAGCTTTCGGGGTTCCCAGGGGCCCTACTGCATACATCGCTGAGGGCCCAGAAATGACCTCTAGAGAGAGCTCTACCCACGGGGCAATGGCGTTGGCACACTTGGCCCCTCGGTAGCCCCCATTGCCCCCCATTGGCGTCTGAAGAAGGAGGCCTCTCCACCTCATCGCGAGTGCATCGAACCATTTGGCTCCACCCCCCATCTTCTGCGCGGGCCAAGAATATCGAATGCTGCCTAACTTGTTGGGCGGTGAGAGCGCTACCAAGAGGGCCCCTCTTTGTTCCGACGCCGCAAACTCCTTCGTCAGATGCGAGGTGCCAAGACGCCTTCTTCCACCAGTGTTGAGTACCAATGATTCCTGGAGGGGATCGGGGAGAGGGGGGCATCGAACCCCCCATGGACGGAGGGGCAGAAAACTAAATCACAACAAAAGCTTGTTCAATTCCCAACCCCCAAAGGTACGCATATGTGCGGGGAGCTCCACCAGGCACGCGCCAAATCATAGCCACGGCGTAAGGGCCCACGCGGCCACGGCGCCCGCGAAAGGCTGGGGCGAACCAGACCTCTGGCCTGCGTTTGGTAGCAGGGCGATACCACACTGGCGGACATTGCTCTGGCTGAGGGAGCTCAAGAAAAGTCGGCGCCCAGAAAGGAAGGGGGCCTGGCCGCCCCGGGTGCAAATGCGGCGCCGAAGGAACGACGGCACCCGGCTCAATATCGGGAAGGTCCCAGGCCAATTCCGAATCGTACTGGAACGGCCCGTCTCCGTAGAGGCCGCGATACCTTGGCTCAGGGATCTCAGGAATGCCAGGGGGGGCCCAGTCAAGCATCAACATCTGAGCAACAATTGCCACACGAACAAGAGCCAGGAGAGAATCGGGAGAAGGAACAGAGAGGCGAGATGGAGGGTTGGCAGTGACCGAGGGGGAGAGAGAAAGGGAGGGAGCGAGAGGCCAGAGAGAGAGGAATCAAATAAAACATTGTGAGATAGCACGTTGGCGCTGACATTTGACAAATGCCGACGCGTTGCATTTGCCACGTTCAACAGGTCTGTATTTCCCATATGGCCCTTTCAGGTATGTCGTTGATGATGTTGCAGTCATGGTGCTGTTGCTCCCATCTGACATGTGGTGCGGGCCAACCCGTTGGCGGGCATGTTGCAGGTCGATTGCTTTTGCTGATGCAAGTATGTTGTTGTGTTAAGCCGTGTGCTATCACGCGTGATTTGCATGCCTTGTGATACCGCAAACATGATGACTGTGCAAAACGGAATAACCGCAGGCTCGCGTCGAACATCGACGACATAGCAGACAAGGAGTCCCAAGGTTGCCGCGAGCGAGCCAATAGCCTATGATCCGGGCTTCCTGACGACCCTGAAACTTGCGACTCAATACTGACGATCGTATCCTCCTTAACCTCCTCAATTCTCTCATCACGCCCGCCCCCTAGCAGTCTCCAATTTCGCTACTCGTACCTTCGAGCTCTGACCCTGACTGTCCTTACATGGTCAGTAGCGGCTTCCCCTTCGCTTCTAGCTCATTCCTTCCTCCTCTGCATGGAAAACCTAGAATTAGCAAAACAAAAAAAAACGGCAAGAGGGCGGGCGCAGGCCGATGCGCCAACCTTGCCATAGTGGAAGCAATCCTCGCGAGTGCCCAGGCTGTCGCGCACGAGCCGAGCAGCAGGCTTGAGGGCATCCTCCCCTAACCCAAATCGTCGTCTTCTGAAGCCTAGAGGTGGAGGAGGAGGATGAGGAGGAGGAGGTGGAGGTGAAAGAGGAGGAGGGGAAGGAGGAGGCGGACGACGACGACCACGACGACGACGACAGCGGCGACGACGACGTCGACGAGCGGAGGGAAGGATGCGTCGAGACAGACGCTCTGCATATGAAGAGGGTGAAGGAGAAGACTGAGCATGGGTCAGAGGGAAGGGCAACCCTCAAATTGTCCGAATAGACTGCGCCCCCCCTCCCCCCGCTGCCCTCCATTACGTCGTACACGTTGGCGGCCTCCCAGTTCCAGCCAGCTTCGCGGGCGGCGCGCTCAGGAGCTCCGATGCCTCCCGGGCTGCAGGTCGGCAGGAGGGGGGGGGGGAAGCGGGAAGGCAACGCCCAAATCAAGCGCGATCCAAGTTCACAGGGTGGAACTGGCTGGGAAGAGACCTAAGGAAATCGCCCTCGGAGTGAAGGGCAGCGGACACAAACCCCACTGGCCCTTGCCCCTGGCCCCTCCTGCGCACAGCAAGGTCACTAGCTGCTTGTGGCGAGGGCGGCCGTCGACGGGGCAGACCGACTGCTGCGCCCACAGGGGATCCTCGTAGCAGCACTGCGCTGGCGCCGCCATCCCTGGAGGCCAGGCGCTAGGGGGGCCCCGGCAGAGGCCCGAGGTGCCCTTCTCGAGGGACTCGAGGCAAAATGCCTCACGAGCGGGGAAGAGAGCTCGCAACGTACTCCAGGGACTAGGGGGCAGCAGGACAAATTACCTAATCGGGACCGACGGGGCAGGAGGGCCCAGGAGGCAGGAGAGACAAGGAGGGCAGGAAGGACAAAAGAGCAGGAGACAACGCCTGAGAAAACCTTTCCTGGTGCCCTGGAATCGGGAGACGCTGTTCTGACTCAACGAAGGAGGTGGGTCATGATCATGATGTGGTCACGTATGAAAAGCATGTGGGATGGGCCTGATGACATCAATCAAGCGGGGGCGATTCTATTCTGAATGCCAACCGCCGCACACAGCAGTAATAGCAACACCAGTTCGAAGATATGTGAATAAACGTTTTTTTTTTTTTTTTTTTTTTTTTTTTTAAAAAAAAAAAAAAAAAAAAAAAAAAAAAAAAAAAAAAAAAAAAAAAAAAAAAAAAAAAAAAAAAAAAATTGGGTGCGTCACAAAATCCGTCTGGATCGGTGTAATCTCTCTGAGGTCCATCTGCCTCCTGCCCGACCTTTCGTTCACCTTCCGTCCCCCATCCACCCCCCCGCCCGCCCCCCGTCTACCCCCCGCCACCCCCCGTCCACCCCCCGTCCACCCCCGTCCGCCCCCCCGTCCACCCCCCCGTCCACCCCCCGTCCACCCCGTCCACCCCCCGCCCACCCCCGTCCACCCCCGTCCACCCCCGTCCACCCCCCGTCCACCCCCCGTCCACCCCGCGCCCTCCTTGACAACCCCTCGCCAACACTCACCTTTCATCCTCTCGGTGTGCTCGATATCATAAGGAGGTTTTCATGACAGAGGTGTTCGCAAGAATGTGTTGGGATGAAATGTTGAACGGTTGTTTCAAGTATCACGCGTTGCTGCACTCAGTTGCCATGCATTGCTTCTGAGAGGGCACATTTGCATATCAACCTGCTGCGTAAAGAACTGAACTGACGTCGGAGCATAGCGAGCGTCAGACATCGCCCCTGGAACCTGGGGTGCCAAAGGTCAGTAGACAAGTATCGAAGCTTTACCCCTCGCGCGCGCCAGAAGTCGCGCTTGACGTTCCACTCCCGAGCCAACATCAACGGTCACATGGTCAAACACCGAAAGATAACAAAATATCACGGGTTTGCTGTCTGCCTTGTCAACGTTGATGGCTGCTCGGGCGTGGATCCACAAGCGATGGCATTGAAGACTAGGCGGAGACGCTTCGAGCGCAGGAATCAGAGCGAACACAGCCCACGCTCGAGGTATCATCTTCACGTTGCTTCGCTACCCCCCTTCGTATTTCTGTAAGTGTGAAGTGCTCTATCTTTCGTGCACATCCGCTTCTCCTCCTACTCTCCAAACCTCCCTCGTCCGACGTTTCCTCCTCCTCGCTCTCTTGCTGCAAGGCCCGGCTCGGGCAGCTCGTTTTGCCTTGCCGCCCCTCAAGGCGGTCAAGCAACCTCCTCGGCGACAACGGCCTCCGCCATCGCCTCCGAGATCTCGCCCGCTGAAGGCCCCCAGCGGGCGCTGGCCGCAGGAAGGGAGGGCGCGGGAGAGCAGGAGTGAGTGAGGGAGGGAGGGTAGCGCCCGAACTGCAGAGCCCAATGTCGCATTTAGTGCTCTTCATGGGTTCAGGGGGGAGGAGGGCTCAACGCTGGCTGGAGATATCTCCCGAGGGGAGGGGCAACGAATGCGAATGTCAGGGGTCCGGGGCACCGACCAGGCCAAATTGTCTCTCCAAGGGGATGTCATGCAAGTGGCAGAGGAGGCACCGCACCGACAACCGCGATCATAATGCGTTGGTTTTATCGACTAAGAGTTTGGAAAGGTTGAAAGGATCAAGACTCTCGGCTTACGCGGCGTTGCGACGCTCCAAGAAGCCATGCCAATCAGACAGGCTTCGTCACAAAGAGAACTGTAAACCCTAAATGCTCACGGCGCGCGGGCTTCCGAAACATGACGAAAATAAATCTGGCAAAAAGCCCTTCTACCGCAGCAACACATATGGCCACGACAAATGAGCAGCAGATGCAACATGCGCCGCCAGGAGCCCTAGTTCTAGTTGGTTTTCGGCATCAGATCAAGATGCTCGCAATCGGAGATCGCCTCTGCAATGCCGTCGGAATCGCTCTCCTCGGGTACAGCTGGCAATGTCGGCGGCATGCTCCCCAGAAGATCAGCACTTGACGAGGCCCACTGGAAATTGAATCTCGTCGGATTCGACGAAGACTTTGTCGCTGCAGTCAATGGCTCAGGAGACCTGTCGGCGGCGACAGCCAAACTCCTGGCCCAGACGTTTCAAGGGGGGCTCTTAGAAAACGGTTTATGACGCTCTCAGTAGGCTAGCAACTGCCCCCGAATGAGCAGTAGCAACATGTCGTCTTCCAATAAATCCGTTGAAAACTTCATTTGGTCTGGGCCCTTTCGAAGAATCGTTTTAATCGATGTGTCATCGGTGATGTATGATTTACCCACATTTCGAATCCGTCGCAAATTCCCCCCCTGTGCGCCACGTGAAGACCTATATCGGCGCGCGTCCCCCATCGCGGCCCCAGGACCCTCTAAAGTTCAAGCGCGTTGGCGGGGTATGAGACAAGGATGGGGCGTGGGGCCTACATCATGAGATATATTCGAGTGCGCCTAGAAATGCCCCAGGTGGTTTGAATGTCGACGCCGACGGCCTCTTGGTGACTAACTTCGCACGCTTCCTGGCAGGCGAGGGCGCGGGGCTCCGCGCGTGCCACCGCTTCGTCGTCTCTGCCTGCGTGAGTGATGAATGTGAAGGTAGGGGCGACCCCGGGGCCATTCGAAAACCTTTCACTAAACGACCCTGGGGCCCAAACCCATAACGAACCGATGCAAATTCGGCGCCGCTGATGCGACGGCCCCGAACTTCTGACCCTCCCCCACATTCAGAACTCAAGTACCGCGATCTCAATATCGACGGCGGTCTGGCTGTGGGACGGGGGGGAGCTGTCAGCGAGCGGGTCGTAGCCACCGAAATTCAACGGGTCGGTGTCCTGCGAGTCACCATCCAAACCTTCACTCTCTGGCGACCGCTTCAGCTTCTCCGCTGCAGGCAAGCACGCCCCTGGGTCGGCGTTGCCCTTGCCTCGGAGCGCCACCTCCAGGTCGCGCTTGTCACGTGGCGAAGCAGGATTGGGGCCCGTCGAACTCTTGGCCATCCAACTCGGCAGCGGCGGCGTCACAGGGGCATTCGAGGAGCCACAGGGCTTCTTGCGCTGGCTCTCATCAGCAGCGGTCGGACTCGGAGGCAATAAAGTTACTTCGCCGCTGGTGGGGCTCGAAGCGTTGGAGCCTGGGCCTTCGAGCTCGAACGTCTTGCAAGGCAGACGCGGCGCTGGCAAAACACTTGTGCAATGCTTGGTAGGGCCGTCCTCAACCTCGGGCTCGTAGGCAAGCTGCGAATCATCCGGGACGTCCTCGACGGGATGGGACAGCGACGGATCCATGAGAGGAAGCGCGACTATCAAGCGGGCGGGAAGCGACGCCGATCAGCTTGGGACATGCTACCTTTGCGAGAGGCTGGGGGCCGGGCCAGGGGAGTGGGCAGGGGGGCAAGATGAGAAGAAGAGAAGGAGCAGCTTAGTCGGGTGTCAGGAAAAAGGAGGAGAAGGGGAAGGAGGAGGAGGAGGATGGCAAAAGCGTTGCATGTCCTAAGCTGGAGGCACGCCGCGAGAATTCGAATGCCCGAGGCGCCGCCTGTCGAGGAGCCAACGGCTATAGCAAGCGCCCCCATCATCCCCAAGAAAGGCAGCTGCGTGCATCAGCAATCATGATCACGAAAGGGATGTCGACGACAGTGATGATTGCAATTCGAAGGCGTTGGCAATGCTGATATATGTAATCATAAATGTCGACGTTGGCGGCTAATGATAACAGAGTTGCGTTTCGACATCATTCCTGTCATAGCTTGACCCGACGCGAACTGTTGCGATCGGCCCTCGCGCAGAGTCAGGGGGGGCAAAAGACTGTTTCATCGAGGTGCACCCTGGGGGGTGCTGGCCCAAGGCCACGAAAGACGAAAAAGAACCTGGGAAGGAGACCCAACAGTTTCCATGTGAGTCCCTTGAGAATCCCCCCAGCGAGGCAGATCAATACTGAAAGCGCGTTGGCCCCCCTCCCTCCACTGGGCAACTGCGGCAATGCTGCCTATGTCGCGCGTGGTCGCTCTTATCCTGGTAGAGCGGCGCGGCCTTGTCCCAGGCCAGCAGCCACGACACGCACGCGAGGTAGTTCGCGTGCTGGTTCACCTGCGTGTACTTCGAGCAGGACCCGTGCCTGGGCGAGGGGCTAATGAGCAGAATGTGGATTGGGGCAGTTCAGTCAGACAAGCACCGTGCTGCATGTGCAGAGTGTGACGCGGCATTCAAACATATAAATGTACTACACACGTTCGCGTGCGTTGCAGATCGAAGCACTCGACATGTTTATGTTGCGCACATGACCCTTGAAGGTTCACCCGTTTCTAGCGATCGAAAACATGCGATTGACGACGGCAGTTGCGATGCTCAGAACAGTAAAGAAATACAGATGCAACGCGAGACATATGGCAAATGGGATCGAGAGGGCTGGCCGGGTCGCCTGCCAGGATGGTCAGCGTCCTTCGGCCCGCGGCAGCAGCACGAGATCCACGCGCGCTGGACGCCTGCAAGACGCGGGGCTATGCAGGAGGCACGGGCGAGATTGGCGGCCGGGGGGCGACGGAGGAAGAAGGGTGCAGGGTGACTGCGGCCGTCGGCATCTCTGCACTATGCACGTGGATGTGAGCGCGCGCCAGCGGCGCGATGCAATGGGCGGCGCTGATCGTTTGCGCGAGCACGAGGGCAGAAGAAACACAATCACGCACTGTCGGTTCTGTGGGAGAGCGAGCGTCAAGGAGGGAGGACAAGGGGTTCGAAGTGAGGCGGGAGCTGGAACTGGAGAGACGCTAGACAGTGAGAAGTCAGGCGGAAGGGGCGAGATGATAGGGGGGATTGGTAGTGGAATAGGGAGGGGGAGGAGGAGTCAGCGCAAGAGAACAACGCGAAAAAAAAAAAAAAAAAAAAAAAAAAAAAAAAAAAAAAAAAAAAACGCTTGAATGACTGCAGTTGTCGAAATTGACTCGGCGCTCCGTCACGCGGATGGTGAAACCCTGCTTGAGGTGATCGGGGATGTCTTCGGGTGGGCCGCGAAGGACATCAAGACTCGGCAACGCAAGCGGGGGCTCCAACTCCTCGAACACATCGCCCCCTTCCCCGCCACCCGCGGGGAGGGCTAATAACACATCTTCGGGGTCCCCAGGGGCATCTCCTATAGCAAGCGGCGGCAAATCAAGGTACTTCAGACCATGTCGCAATATTTTAATGAAGTCCATGTGCGACAACTCAGGGAACCGCGGGTGCGCGTGTAAAATGTCAAGGCCACCGTCCTTTTCCTTTAACTCAACCAAGCACCGATAATAACCTGAGGAGCGGCCCGCGAGAATACAAGGGGCCCCGCGGCTCCTCACCAACTCCTCATTCAACAAGGCTACGAAATATGAGGCAGGCATCGACTGAACATTGCAATCGAAGATGCGTGAGCCGAACTGGTGATCATCGAGGACATTTGGCTGCGCCACCAGACCTTGGTAAGAAAGGCGGAGACATAGCTCCAGCTTCGACGAGCCCGTTCCAGTCTCAGCGCACGCGGCAAGCGCAGTGCAGCTACCTCCGTGAACGCAAGACTGGCTGCACTGCAGACTGGAAGGCCTGACCTGCAACTCAGGCTCGAGAAAGTGCGAGTCATAAGACGTGGATACCACGCCTGCGTCTTCCAAGAACGGAATGATCGACATCCTGAGCCCTGACATCGTGAGGTCGTACCAGCCGCGTGAGATGGTAGACCCCACCCACGCCCCCTCCTTAACAAGATGGTCGACAACGGCAACCGCATCATTCACGCTAAGTGGATACCCTGATACTTCCGCGGCGATAGCACCGACGTCCTGAGCTAAGAGGGATCAAAGAGACAAGTAGCTAGCTCATAACAATGCTTTGTTATCTATATTTGTTAGAGGGTATGGGGTGGGGGACTAGTGGCTGGGCGATACATTCAAACGCCAGCGCCCCTCCTGCATTTCAATGTACACCTAGACTGCCCCATATCACATCCCTTTTCTACATCACCCCCTCACCCAACCGAAGTCCTGCGACTCATACGAGATGGAGGCGAGGGCATCCGATATGCGCGCCTTCACAGGCTCGGGGATGCTGTGGACAAGGCTCGTGGCAGTTGGGGGGCTCCATGAAACGAGGGTCCCCACGCGATGAGGCTCCGAAAACACATTGAAATTAACGACATGCAGGGAAGCCACAGGCGATGGGCGAACAATGGGACCTGCAGGGCCAGCTTCGACTTCCAAACGAATGACGCCGAAGTCTCCAGGGGACCACTCCACGTGCGTGGGCCTCAGTACCTTACGTCTCTCCCTGCGAGATGACAACACTTTGAAGAAAACGTGGGTTCGCACAGCGTCAGCAACATCTGGCGGTCGGCGCACGTTCGTGCACAATGCGACGACTGACCCAAGCAACCCAAGATGTGCGGGCACTATATCACCTGCAAGTGCAGGCGCAACAATGGCCCCAACCCCGCCGCCAGCCCGGGATGCCCCGGGCGCCACGGCCTGCTCGAAGAGCTCCTGCGGCTACCCAGCCCGCGGCGCCAGCGGCAGTCGGCTGCAGCGGCGGCCTGCGCAAAGAAGCGAAACGCACGCAGCACTTACAGCAGGTGGACTGCGTGCAAAGAGCAAGACGTTCGGGGCACTGGAAAAAAGAGCGAGCGAGAAGGATGGGGGGGGGAGGGGATGGAAGGGAAGGTGAGGCGAAATGAGGAGGAGCAAGGAGGAGAGCAAGGGAGAGAGGGGGGTCCCTAGGGGGGCGGACACGGGGAGGAGATAACGAGTGATATAGCGAGGGCGGGCAAGAGCATGGGATGAGTAAGCTCAGCGGCAGCAGCATCAGCATGAACATGAGTCGTCGGCGACGTCGGCGTCGCCTCAAAGTCAGTAACCATTTCGGCTCAACCATAACGCCTCAAAACTAGCATGGCCGGCGGTGATGACTCCGATTCAGACGAGCAATGGGGAGATTGGAGGCCAGTCGTTCGGGGTCGAGGGCAGCAAGAGCAAGGACAAGAGCAGGGCAGTGCATCAGGGCGCGAGCAAGGAGATTTGCAAGCACCTGGCGAGGGCGAAGGCGACGGCGACAAGGGCGACGCCAAGGGCAAAGGCACTGGCAAGATGGTCGCGAACAAGGGCAAGGGTCATGACGCAAGCAGCAATGACACCAGCGTCAACGCCAGCAGAACCCAGGCGAAGAAACGCCCGCGGCCGCGAGAGGCGATCGAGCCAAAGAAGCGGCCACAGCGGCGGTGGCAGTGGTGGGAGCAGTGGTAGCAGTAGCCCAAGCACTGACGCACGAGCGCCAGCAACGACAGCAGCAGGGGCAGCAGTGCAGTTGCGGCGCCTTCGATGCCCAAACGGAGCCCTTCGTCATCTGTCATCGTTGTCGCACGGATCGCCGTTGCATGTTGCACGATTGTCGTCGCCACGCGCCCGATCGCCATCACCGACGTCGCGCGTCTTGGAGATGCACTGGCACATGTGGCCTCTTTCTCTCTCTCTCTCTCTCTCTCTCTCTCTCTCTCTCTCTCTCTCTTTCTCTCTCTCTCTCTCTCTCTCTCTTCTCTCTCTCTCTCTCTCTCTCTCTCTCTCTCTCTCTCTCTCTCTCTCTCTCTCTCTTCTCTCTCTCTCTCTCTCTCTCTCTCTCTCTCTCTCTCTCTCTCTCTCTCTCTCTCTCTCTCTCTCTCTCTCTCTCTCTCTCTTTCTCTCTCTTTCTTTTTCTCCTTCTCTCTTGCCCCCGCCATCCTCCGCCCATCCTCCTTCGGTCCGATCTTCGCCCCAGTTCACCTCTCTACGTTGCCCCTGCGCGCCCTCCCCCCATGACCCCATACATCCCTTCATCGCTCCTCCTCCTCCCTCCTTCCATCCCTCCGTCGCCCACTCTTGACCCGCGCGACTCGTGCTCCTGCTTCCCCCCTCCCCGGCCCCAGCCCCGTCGGCGTCCCGAGGAACGCTCCAAATGCGGGTGCTGTCGTTCATGATGGATTTGAGCGCCCCCATGATCGCGTGAGAGGTATGATCTAACACCAATGCTTTGCATATCACCGCCTTCTCATTCTTGGACCATTGTTCCCTGGCCTTGTTAGCGGAGGACATTTTTCGGAACTGCCCACGGACATGATAGAGGAATATGAGGCCCTTCTTCTCTGCCTGATCCATCTGCCTTATCTGCCACCTGTCCTCGCGTGGATAGATAGGTGACAATACCGCAGACGCCAAGTCTCGCCTGCGCCAGTTCGCCACAGCGAAGGTCCAGAAAGCATCATGCTCGAGGAGGGCTGCGTATTCATGCACCTTCAGCTTGCAATGTATAGTTTGAGGGCTGTGGTGTTTCATCTTGCGCTGGAGGGCACCGATGTGCGCGTGGGCCCCCTCGACCCTCCGAGTGCGAATGACAGCCATGGAATATTGTTCGAGTTCCCACGCGACTCGATCTGGGAGGGGGGCTTCGGGGTCCTGGACGAAGACGTTCAAATCTGCCCTGGGGGGGTTCGCGTCGCCAACTGCCAAGTACACGGTGACGCGGTGCAAAGATTGCAACTTGCCCCCAGCAACGGCATCATCCACTTCCGTCAAACATTCGCGGATCGCAGTTTTGCACTGACCGAGGGTCCAGGTTCCCAAGATGTTACCCAGTGCCGCCAGGAACTTAAAAGGTGTGAAACTCAGGTGGACGAATTTGAGCCTCCAGTTGTCGCATATGGCATGTTTCAATTGATCCTGGATCCCCACCAATCGAACGGCCTCGTCCTGAGGCGACTGGGAGATAAAATTGAGGAAATCCTTGTGCCGGGATGCCACCAGATTCGCACATAGCTTATCGACGCCACCACACACCAGCTCCACGAGGCGTCGGCCTCTCCAAAAGCACCCCTCCGACGCCTTCCTATACGCTGCCAATCCTGCCTTCCGCGAGCGGGTCACATCGTTCAGAATGCGTTCGTGGCAACGACACCCCTCGGCCCAGGTCCCCGAAATGCCGACCGAAGAGCACACCGATAACAGAGCCCAGGTAAGTCCTAAGAGAGGCTTGAACTGAACTGCTTCTGCGACCCGCTTAATCAAGCCAGAGTCAATTTCGGATGCCTCTGCAACGCCTTCGCAGAACTTCTGAACGCTGAAATGTTGCAACAGCAGGGGGAGAACGTCGACAAGATACCTACAGAAACGTTCGACGCACTGCCATTTCCAGTCGAAGGTGGCCCCCTGCTTACTCCCCTCCCCCATCGGATGGCCTGACACGCCAGGGGGGAGGCAGGTTGCCTTGAAGCGGAGAACCACGTCGCGCCTGCCGAAGAAAGTCGACAGCAGCGCCTGGGCCCCATCATTGGGGGGCGGATGCGCGCGACGGCCCGGGGAGAGGCGGCCGGGGATTGGAGCGGGAGGGAGGAAGGGGGGGAAAGGCACGCGGGGACAGGGGTGGGGCCAGGGTCCACGGGCCAAGGGCTAGGGCCCGCCAGGGACCAGGCTAGGGAACGACGGCTATGCAGCCAGGCGGTCAGTAAGAGAAGGAAGCTGAATGCGAGGGAGTGGGGCGGCGCGCAGCCACGGCGCGCAACTGGGCGAAGAGTGGCAGAATACACAGTAGTGAAGAGGAGAAGCTAGTAGAGAGCGGATGAGTGAGAGGTGAGAGGACAGCGGGAGGAGCAAGCAACGAGCACCCAATGCGAGCATGGGCGATCCTCAACGACCATCACCTCTTCCAAAGCTCCCCCGGGCTTCCTGTCGCGACCCGCCCTCACCTGCCCCCTCCATCCCCTTCCCCTTCCCCGCCCTCTCCACCCTCGCCAAGTATCCCCATCAACGACCTCGGATCATCAGGGAGGGGTGATATGAGAGGCTGACAACGATCGCAGTTGCCCCCAAGATGGCCTTAAAGTGGACTCCAAGCCGCTCCCATTCAGGAAGCTTTTCAACTGCTTCCTCCAACGGATTGTAAAGCACATGGTAACAGTCTGGCAACCGCAGCGCAAGCGGGAGGAAATACTTGTCGTTTACATCGGGGCTGAACAATTGCAACTCGCCTTTCTGGATGGCATCCAATATGCTGCGTACATCGCCAGACCACTGATGTAACAGTAACGGCGAATCCCCAACCTCCGAATCCACCCCCTGGTCTGTAGTCCAGCTCCTGACCTGGTAGCGAGCCCCCCCTCCCACGCCCTCGTCGGCTTGCCGCCGATGCGAGCAAAGGCCCGAGAAACTGACTAAGCTCAGAAACATCGCATTGCTGACAGATGGAATGGAGGCCGGGAGGGAGAGGGCAGGCGGGGGGCGGGCGAGAGGGTGAGAATGCCAAAGAGAATGGTGAATCACTGGTCTCCTCTCTCGCCTTCCCCCCCCCCCCATCCTCCCCCCCCTCCTCCTCAATCCCCTACCTCCCCCCCCCTCCTCTCCCTCTCCTATGCCCAACCAAATCGCATTCAGTCAGTCACCCTCCCCTCAGACTCCCCTCCCCCCTCGCCCTCCCTCCTCTGTTTTTTTCCACGCGTGGTAGCGGGTCAACGAATGCCCGCGGAGGCGTTGCTACATAATGCAATCAAGGATGCCCCCGAGCGGAAACAACATTGCAATGAATACGCACTCCGCCCCCCCCCCCCCCCCCCCCGAAGAGAGCCTGATTGAATGCAGGTACTGACCCCGCTTCAAGCATAAGAGCGCGCTGCGTATTTGCAGACTTGCACAGCACGCCCCCAGCCCCCTGACCCAAGGTTGACAGAGGTAACATTCGGAACTCATGGGCGGACCCAACATTCATGGACATGAGCTCAGCACACAAACACGCCTCTTGCCATTGCACCCTGTCCTCTAATATGGGGTAGAAGTTGCACGGCGCCTGCGGCGAGGAATCCGCTTGCCAATGGCGGCTGAACCTCGTGGTCTTCAACTCCCGCTGAAATAAAATTTCAATGAGTCCCAGCCGCGGCAACACAGTTTCCCTCGCGAACTTCGGCATGGCCGACGCGAGATGGGAAGCAACGGCGTTCGCTTCGCCCTCGGGCAACACCATTCTGAAGCACAACTCTGCAATCTCGTGCAAGGACGTCCGCTGGGGGTCGTGCAACAATCGCCCGAGCTGCCATGCCCGCAATAACGTCTCGGGCTGGGGGACATGCGATTTATACGCGCTGGCAACGCGGCCCCCTCAATCAAACGACCAACGATGCAAAGCAATGCAGGTGCGAATGACACGCCGAGAATATTGGCACTTTCTGGCTGCGCATCAAGTGGGGGGGAGGATTGGAGGCGAGGGGGAAGGGGGGGGGAGGGGGGGAAGAGGTCTCAGGGGGAAGAGGAGGAGGGGGAGGGGGAGGAGGAGGCGGAGGAGGAGGCGGAGGAGGAGGATGAGGAGGAGGACGAGTGGACCCTCAAACAGCGGCCGATGACCTCGGCCTGGGCCCGAATCTCGCGGAACGCCGTCGCCCTCGCGCACAATGATCGAAAGGCAAGCACTGTCTGACGAACATTCGAGGACAAAGGAGGGAGGGAGAAGGGAAACCGTGGGCCTTCCAAATGCGGTCTACGATGCCGCCAGGCCGCCGCGGGGGGGCCTGCGAGCCCGGGCCGGCGGGTCGCAGCGTGGTCTCATCCTTTTGCGGCGGTTGCGCCGCGGCGAAACAGCGGCCTCTCTCACGTCCTCGTTCGCCGTCCTCCTCCACATTCTCCTCCTCTCTCCTCCTCCGCCATCCGACCCCCGTCCGATCCCTCCCCGTCCCACTTCTCGCCCTCCTCCCTCCTCGCTATCCCCCCATATCCTTCTCCTCATCATCCGCCTCGTCCTTCTCCTCCTCCTGCTTCCTGTTTTCCTGCTGCTGCTGGCCGCTGCTGGCACTCTCTGGGCTGGCCCCCTGACCATTGCGGGCCCGCCAGCAGCCCTCAACCTTGCCCCTTCACCCTCATCTCCTCTCCCCTCTCAAGCCTCCTCATCCCCATCTCCTCATCCTCATCTCCTCTCCCCTATCACCCTGCCCCATCCGCGCCCCTCATCCCCTCCCTTCTCACCCCGCTCGCCTCTGCCTGATCATTGTCATCATCTTCAAGTCCTTCACCCTTCCCCCCTCCCCCCTCTCCCATCGCCATGCCCCCCTCCCCCTCGCACTCGCCACTCCTCCTCGCCCCCTCGCCCGCTGCGTCGTCGCGGGTGGCGGCGCAAACTGTCCCGCGGCAACTGGGACTCCCCCTCGGGCGCCACGCCCGATCTGTGGGCGAAGGACGCGGGCGCCACCACGAACCCCACCGACCCCGAGTGGATCAATTCCGCCACGCTCTCCGGGACGCAGAATCCCTCAGCGACGGGCGGACGGGGGGGGGCGGCTGAAGCCCCGCTTGCCTCCGCTCCCCCTCCACGACGCCGACGCCGCGATCATCTCGCGGATATCCTCGCGCTCTCGCCGCGCAGCCCGCTCTACTGGGCCGAGGCTAACGGCCTTCGAAGTGCGATGATCTTCGCGAAGCCAGAGCCCCCGAAGCGCGATTTTCTTCGCGGCCGACCGCGGTGGAGTGTGGGGTCAACGACTGCCCCTGCTGCTGCCAGCCAGGCTGCCGCTGCTGCTCGCATTTATGTTGCCCTCTCCCCTGTCGCTGTCAACCATCCTGTCGTTGCTGATGACACCCCTTGCAATTGCTCTCGTCACTTTCCCACCGTGCTCTCCTCATGCGGATGATGCTATGCCGCTGCTGCCCCACCACCCTGTTGCCGTCGTTCCTCCTCCGCCTTGTCCCCCCCCCACTTCCTGACCACCCCTTTCACCCTGGCCCTTCCGATCCCCCCCCCCCCCCGACCCTTGTACTCCTTTTGTTGTGTTTCAAATTGCCCGCTGCCCGAATGCCTTCGGGCTGGGATCCTGCACGCCAAGGTCGACGAGCTCTTGAACGATCAAACTCCCGTCAAACGACGGAATGGGCCCCCGCGACTTGTTGCACTGATCTGGGCACGGCCACGGAGCCTGCCCAGTAGCAGGGCGGTACGATGATATAGTCCATACCAACATACTCGAGGCGGCAGCCTCGAAGTTCCCGAACTGTCGAGCCTGCCAAAGGACACCAGGCCGCGTGGCGTCCGCATGAGACATCCGAGACAACTTTGAAAACTCCACGGCCCCCCACACGTCTGCGACGTTCCTCCGCGCAACCTTCCGAGGAAGAGGAGGAGGATACTCGAGAAAAGGGACCGGAGGAGGATGAGGAGGACATTGAAGACAATGAGGAGGGGGAGGGGGAGACGGAGGAGGACGAGGATGAAGACAAGGAGGAAGAGGACAAATATTAGGCGAGGAGGGCACGGATAAAGTAAGACGTAAGACCTTCCTCGCACTCACTAGAAAGAAAGTCCGTGGAAGCGCGTTGCGGCGGCGACGCTTGGCGCCACCGTGAGGCTGGGGCGGCGCCGCGATGTCCTCGACGTCCGCGACGACGAGGTCCATCGCGGCGGCGCCTGGCCCGAACCCAGGGGACAGGGGAAGGGGGGCGACAACGACGACGACGCTGAGCAGCAGCAGGAGCAGGAACGCGAAGAGGAGGAGGAGCAGGAGCGCGAAGAAGATAACGAAACAAAGGCGAAAACGGATTACGAAAAGGATCGGACACCGCGGGGGGGGGAGGAGGGAGGGCCTGCGGATGAGACGAAAAAATGAACGAACGAAAATTGGAAGAATGGAAACCCACCCCTCTTTGTCCTCCTCCTGCTCGGAGTGTCCTCCTTCTCTTCCCCCTCTCCTTCTCCTCGGTCCTCCTCCTCCTCCTCCTCCTCCTCCTCCTCCTCCTCGTTGACCTCCTACCCTAACCCTGCAATCCCAAACAACAAGTCCCCCAACCAGCCCCGCCAGCAGCCGCGGCAGCAGGCCGCGCGCGCAGGCGCGCGGCGCCGCCCCGCGGGGGCGGCGACCAGGCCCGGGCCGAGGCCGAGGGCCGGCGCCAGCACAGAGCCCGCTGCGGCAGCAGCGGGCAGAAGAGAGGGACGAGGACGGGCGACGGCAGCGGTAGCACGCGACAGCCACTGCCGACGACGTCATCCTACTCCACCTCCTGCTGGTCCTCCTCCTCCTCCGCCTCCTTCCTCCTCCTGTTGTTTTTTCGTCCTGATGTTGTGCCTCCTTTTCCTTCCTCCTCCTTCCTCCCCTTCTCCTCTATTATGTTCCCCCTGCTGCGGCCGCCCCCCGGGCCCCCCCCCCTCACCCCTTAGGCAGTGATCCTGGTGATGGCGCCCGCGAGCCGCGACGCGAACGCGAGTTTGCAACGCATTGCTCAACGCGGCACGACGTGGCATTGCACGCACGGCATTGGGAGCAGCAAAGGGAGCTGGATGATGATAGATGGAAGCGGGACGGTTAGCGCGATAATTATGGGAGGTAGGGCAGGGTAGGTTGAAGGTTGGTGGTCTGTGCGCATAGCGTGGCATAGCATGGCATAACATGGAACAGCACCAGGAAAAGGGCATAGCATGGCATAACATGGCATATCATAGCATCGTGGCATAGCATAGCATAGCAGAGCGTGGCATAGCGTGGCATAGCATGGCATAACATGCCGCCCCGCGAGACGCGGACCGTGACCTACTTCATGTAGGACAGGAACATAACGATTGGTGGCATAGCCTGGTGCCGAGCCCGACATGCTGAACACGCATCGATATCCATCAAGCAATAAGTGCAAACATAGGTCTGCTAGTTGGTTCGGCACTTACATCGCTTTCGTTTCTTTTAAGGTAAGGTCCGTGGGCTCGCTTAGTCTGCTTACCATGTTCCTACCAGTTGGCGAAGGTTCGGGGCGCGCAGCAGAACGTCGCCTGCTAAACGTGGGTTCGTGATGCTTGTTTCTAGAGCGAAGCCGAGCTTGATGCCAAATTTTTTGCGTTGCCAACCGGGCTTGATTTGTCGGAAGATATGCTCCAGCAGCACTTTGAACAGGAAGGAACTGAGCGGATCTCCCTGCTTCACACCCCGCCGCATGCTAAAACTGCGACTGGAGGTGCCAGTGCGGACAGTGGCCGTCTGATCGTTGCACATGCGCTGAAGAAGGGTGATGTACGCTTCGGGAAGCTGTCGTAGAGCGCCCCATAGGTGCTTGTGGTCCACGCAGTCGAACGCCTTCTCAGAGTCGATTGCTGCAGCCCAGAGCGGCAACTGTCAACAGTGTGATTGCTCGTGCAACATTGCCGTCGTGAAGAGGCGGTCGTCCTTGCTGAAGCCTCGCCGGAAGCTGGCCTGGCCAGGGCTTTGTTGCGCGTCAAATGTGGCTTCTAATCGATTGCAGAGGAGACGGGGCATGAGATTGTTCAGCAGCGCGATGAAGGCGATCGGTCTGTAGTTTTGCGGTAGCTTGGGGTCCCCAGATTTGTATGTCACCGTTGTCGTCGCACTCTTCCACTGTGGGTGATGGGTGGTTTGGCTTGATAATGTCGTTGTAAAACTGAAGTAAGTGCGTTTCAATGGCGGTTCCCCCTGTTTTGAAAAGTTCGGCTGTGAGTCCTGCAGTGTCGCTGCACTTCCCGTTTTTCAGTTGCTGGATTGCACGTCGAAGCTCTTTTGGTCTGAATGGTGGCATGCTCGAATATGTTGCCGTGTCGGCGTTGCTAGAAACGTCGCTGTCGTCCTGCGGTGCTTCATAGAGTTGCTCGTCAAAGGTGGCGAAGACGTCTGCGATGTTCTGTCTGCTAGTTGCTTCGTCGCCATTTGTGGTCGCCATTGACGCGATCATGTCTGTTTCCTTGCGCCCGCGATTCCCTCGAGGTTTTTGAACTAGCACACGATGGTTTGAATCCTGGCGTTTTCCTGGACGCGTTTGATGGTTCGAAGCTGTTTCAAAATGAGTTTGCTCAGTGTTGTCCTGGTGGTTGTGTCGGCATGCGGTGTGCTGCGCCGTCGGTCAATGAGGTCGCGCAGCTTACTGTTTGCTGCGATGTCGTCTTCGTGTGCTTGGTGTCGCGGCGAACTGTCGCGGCACTCATGGTAGTCGCCGTGAGCTTGGACAAGGGCTTTCGTGATGTGATTGATTATGTCGTCAGTGCTGGCTGCGACGTCGTGGGCGTCGAATCTGTGCTGTAGGTAGCGTTGGCACAGTGGATCGGCAGCAGGCGGGCGCGCAGGCCTATGATTGGATCGTTTTGTTCGCTTCTTCCGTTTCTTCTCCGCCGTGGCGTCGAAAACAAGTTTCATACATGCCGCTTGGTGGTCGGACCCGAGGTCTGGGATAGCTGTAGCGAACGAGTCATGCACCTGGTTGTGACGATCTTTGTCGGTAAGAATGTAGTCGATCTGTGTTTGGGTCTGGTTTTCCCCATTGCTGGTATAAGTGAAAACGTTGCGATCATGCTTGTAGAACAACGTGTTGGTGATAAGCATTTTTTGTGAATTTGCCCATGCTCGTAGCCAAGTCCCACATGTGTTGCACGCTCCGATTCCATGTGGGCCAACTGTGTCTCCGGCCTCTGTCGGCATTGTCTTCCACGTCAGCGTTGATGGGATGTTTGCCAACCTGTGCGTTGAAGTCTCCAGTGATGATTGTGTTGCGCTTCTGCTTGGCGGCTTCGTCGTGGAGCGCGGTCAGGACGTCGTGCATATGCTGGACGTGAGCGTCGGGGTACCCGCAGTGTGGGAAACAAGCCGTCGCAACTCTCACCTTGCAGGCGGATATGTCGAGGTCGATGTAGGCGATGCGCTCGCTGATGCGTGTGAAGCATTTGATGCGGTGCACGTGCCGTCGGTGAATAAGACGGTGCGAGCTGGCAGGGAAACCTGTACGGAAAACAACAGGCTTGGTTTCATGCTGCACCCGAGATTGTTGGGGGGGCCGTGAGCGAGCTCACTTTGACCCAACACCCCATGAGGCCCCAGTGGAATTCTCCATGCGGCTCATGTTCTCCAGCGTCTCCGTGCGCGTCTTCACGTTCTGGAGCTCCTTCATGATCTCTTCCTCATGGTCTTTGAGTCGCTTGTCCACGAGAATGCCCTTGGCTACGTCGGCGCCTAAAGCCTTGTTCGCCTCTGCGGTGATGCCGCGGATCTCCTCAGCGGTCGCCATGGCACCTGAAACGGAAGTTCCTGAAGTGGGGAGTCAGTAATCTTGGTTTGTGCACATACCCAGTGACCCTAGATCTTGACCCTCGATAGGGTTTTGGCCATCCTTGAGCCAAAATGGCCAGATAGGGCTCAACCCTCGAGAAGGCTTGAGCCTCCTCCTCCTGGCCTGTCCTGCTGCTCCGGCATCCTCCCGCCGCCTCCTGGTCCCTGATGCCCGCATCCACCTGACCGATCATCGTCATCGTCCTGCCCGCGTCTCACCTCATGGCTCCTAGATCGTACCTGCGCGTGGCCGCGATCCGTCCACCATTTTCAGCACCATCATCAAGAGCAACAAGAATCGTGTTAAGGCTGTTCGCTCTCATCTGCTCGCGCGCCAATCAACACGTATATCCCAAACCCCGGATACCCACCCTTTTCGTTTTCGATCGTACCCCCCTTGAGGGTGTTTCGTCCCTTACAAAAACCAGGTGCGCTCCCCGGGAGGAGCACTGTAATTGAAAAAGAACAAGGTGTACTGGGCAGGGAAACACTCAAATTGAAAAAGCAAAAGGTGCACCGGGCAGGGCGGGGCGACAATACTTGTTTTAGAAATGAGAGCTCAACATGCAGAATAAATGACAATATAAATATACAACAAGGAAATAGCACGTCATACCACGTTCCCTGACACAGATCATGTAGCACGACACTTGCGACGAGCGAGGACAACTGGACGATGCATATCTGATCACGCTCAGAATGTATGGACCCCATCATCAAGTACTGCATGTCCTTGACCAGACTATGACTTGGACCCAACATGCCATCATAAGTACGATGAATATGATGAACTACGAGATCATGTCCTCACCCCATCCTCCATCGCCGTCTGGTTTCCTGCTCAAGCCAGTTGTCAGGACCGACGCACCCACCGTCAGCGCCTCTTCGGTCCCACGGCCGCCGAGGCCCAGCGTACTTCCCGTACGGCGAGTTCGCCAAGCAGAGGACAATGCAGCAGTACGAGCGGCACTTGGACGGGCTGCGAATCAGCTACGCAGCTCACACACACAAGACCGGCAGCGGCACCTCGGACTCGGACTGCCAGAACCACATCAAGATCGACACCACCACCGCCAGCCAGCACAGCGAGGACATCGGCAGCGCCCACCACAAGCTGCACCTCTACGCCTACACGGCCAGCACTTCCACAGCATGTCGGAGAAGGCGGCGGCGGCGGTGAAGCAGGCGGCGGTGCAGCGATGGCATCCCAGGCCTGGCGCCTCGCCCTATGGTCTCCCCCTCGGACTCCGCGGCGTCTGGCAGCGCCTCCAAGCCAGGCGAGCTGCCGCCAGCAGCGAAGCAGCGCCAGTTCCGCCTCCCCCGCCAGCGGAGGCGGCCGAGGAAGATGGCGCGGACGCTCGACCCCCGCTGGAGGTCGGCCCGCAGCCGTAGCAGCAGGGCGCAGCGGCAGCGCCCGCGGCGCGCGGAGGCGCGGCCGAGGCAGCCGAGCCTCGCAGGAAGCGGCGGGGAGGTTGCAGAGGCTCGACGTGACGACCACTCGGAGAAGACGTGGAACAACAAGGACAAGAACGTCGTGGGGTTCTTCAGGTCGACGCTGAGGCTGGCCCTCCAGACGGCTCACAGGACGAGGCTGAATGGCAGCATCAACACAGACACGTACACGATGGCGGCGAAGCACCCTATCATCGATGGTCGAGAACTAACAGCAGACCCTGGACCAGCTGAGGCGCGGCTCGGCGAAGGACAAGAAGAGGCTGAAGGAGATCGGCAGCCCAGCTCCAGCGCTGGCCCTCGCGGCCCTGGAGGGCCTACGCTCATGCGACGCCGGGGGCACCGTCAAAGAGGAGATCAACAAGTACCCCGAGCAGTGCGACCCGCAGGACCAGAAGTGATGGAGCCGCCCATCAGCGGCCAGGACCTCGCCCTCACAATCAGGTTTATTAGGTTGGAGACCTGCTACAATATGGACAAGATGAAGCTCATCGTCGGCGCCCCGCAGAGGATCGGCAGGAGCATCATCAAGCGCGGCCTACAGTCGGAGGGGAACAGCACCCACATGGAAGTCGCCCCAGCGGGGTGGCTCGAGGACGAAATCGGACACTGGCTGGAGACACTCAAAATTTAACCTTCGTCCGCAGAGAGCCTCGCCCAGCGACACAGAATACCATAACATTTACATGCTCATCTTCGGCACTTCCTGATGATGGGCCAACGCTTGTTGCTCCATATTCTGACGCTGGCAGTGATGAGCCAGACCGTACACTCTATTCGATGACTACTACCCCTCCGAGGCTTCCAGGTAGCGAAAGCAGTCCCACTGTGGTGCACCCTGGTAACAAGACGCCATGCAGGGACATCGAGTGCAATGCAGCTCTCTGCGACGGACCGCAAGAAAGTTATCGTTTAAACGCGAAGCCTTCAGTTTGGCCATGATATCCAGGACACAAATCACCAGCGGCAGCAACACCACCACCACCAGCACCAGCACCATCATCATCATCATCATCATCATCATCATCATCATCATCATCGTCGTCGTCATCATCATCATCATCATCATCATCGTCATCATCATCAGCATCATCATAATCATCGTCATCATCATCAGAATCGTCATCGTCATCGTCATCATCATCATCATCATCAGCATCATCATCGACAACATCAACCACATGAACCGCCACATCAAAATCATCATATTATGTGTCATCGTCGTCGACGAAGGCATCATCGTCATCGTCATCGTCATCGGCATCGTCATCATCATCATCATCATCATCATCATCATCATCATCATCATCATCATCATCATCATCTTCATCATCTTCATCAGCATCATCATCACCAGCATCATCATCGCCATCAGCATCACCATCATCATCATCCTCATCAGCATCATCATCATCAGCATCATCATCATCATCATCATCATCAGCATCATCATCATTATCAGCATCATCATCTTCATCATCATCAGTATCATCATTATCATCGTCACCAGCATCATCATAAGCATCGTCATCATCATTATTATCGGTTGCATCATCGTTGTCAACATCAGTGTCAGCATCATCAACGCATCATCACCATCATCAGCATCATAATCAGCATCATCATCGTCATCAACACCATCGTCATCATCACCATCATCAGCATTATCATCGTCATCGTCATTATCAGCAGAATCAGCATCAGCATCATCATCATCAGCATCATCATCAACAGCATCATCATGATTAGCATCATCATCATAACCGTCATCATCAACAACATCAACATCTTCTGTACCATCGTCTCCGTCGTCGACGACGACATCTTCTCATCGTCATCATCAGCAACAGCACCATCATCGTCATCATCATCAGCAGCAGCATCATCCTCAGCAACATCATCATCATTACCACCACCACCACCATAATGATCATCATACCTACCTGCTACCGGTTATACATATCCTACTTCCTGCTTTCTACCTCCTGGTCCAGGGGACTTGAGGAGGCGGATGCTGGGAAGAAGGAGGAACCCCCAGATTCCGCGCACTGATCAGAATTATAACCATGCTATTCGACCTAATCCTCCCTCCTCTTACTATACGCAGTGCAGCCCGAGCACAGTTGAACGGATTTGCGACGGAGTCGGAACGCAGGAACGACATCCACGCGCACACGCACTCTTACGCACGAGCGCATAATACGCCTGCATGCCTTGATCAAGACACCGAGTTACGAATACACTGGAGGACAGAATGCCAAATTTAGATTCGAGGAATGCTGGACTGGCGAAAGCCTCCAACACGAGTGCACCCCTGCAAGATATGTACACGACAGTGGTGGCCATTATCGTCCACCATAGTGGTGTGCGAGATGACTGACCTGAAAAAACTTCCTACATTCTAGTGAAAGGCGTAGCCATCGCGAACTGTTGCACTTCCCTTTGTTTCGCTTGCGCGTGGGAAGAATAGCAGGAGCCTCCACGGAATGCTGGAGGGGAGGAAGATCAGAGATGAGAAGGGAAGGGGAGGAGAGGGGAGGGGAGGGGAAAGGGGAAAGGGGAGAGGAGGAGGAGGAGGACGAAGAAGAAGAGCCGCACAGTGTTAAAGTATGATATATAAGCGTGGGCCGCATGCAGCCTCCCGAACACTGTCAGCATCACCGCGCGCATGAAACAGTCTACGAAAGCTACTTGAAATTGTTCGGCCATAAAACAACAAAGCGAAGCAGCGCGGGCCATTTCAGGCCGATCTCACGGGCTGTAGCTGGGCTCCTCCGCAGCACCAGGCGCACGAAAGTCTCCTGCGGATGCCCTCGTCGCAACCACTGGTCCAAACCCACCCTCCCGCTGGCACTTCCCTCCCTTTCCTCCCCTCCTCCTCCTCCTCCTCCTCCCCTCCTCCTCCCCCTCCTCTCCTCCTCCTCCTCCTCCCTCCTCCTCCTCCTCCTCCTCCGCCTCCTCCTCTTCCTCCCTCCTCCTCCTCTCCCTCCTCCTCCTCCTCCTCCTCCTCCTCTTCCCCCCTCCTCCTCCTCCTCCTCCTTCCTCCTCCTCCTCCTCCTGCTCCTCCACCTCCTCCTCCTCCTCCTCCTCCTCCTCCTCCTCCTCCTCCTCCTCTTCTTCCTCCTCCTCCTCCTCTTTTCTCCTTATAAGCAGTTCATCCTTATCGCACCACCGGACATGCCTGTAGACCAGCCTGGGCGTTCCGCTTGAGACCTCCTGAGACTTCCTCACAACGTGTTATCCCGAAGCGGAAACCTTGCGACACTTCCCCGGGCGGAGGACCGCTCGCTCTCAAAATGGGGCTCTCTCGCCTCGGCGCCGCGCCCACCCTGGGAGCCTGCAACAACCACAAGGATGGAGGCCAGCTCGTTCTCAGAGTGGGGCCCTCGCTAGGGAAGTCCCCGCAGAATGCCACCACAGGCGCCAAAGCATGCTTTTCAAAACGGAGCTCGCGCCTCAGCCGAACATTCGGCCTCAAAGCCTGCAGCAACTGCACGGGTGGAGGGCGGCACGTTCTCTCAAGGCGGGGCTCTCGCCGTCGCGCCGCGCACCTCTCGCGGGTGCGCACGCATGGACGGACAACGGCCTCTTCTCAGAATGGGGCTCTCCCCGGACACGTCTTCGAAAACGGTGGCCCCGCTCAGGACTTCTTCAGACTTGCTGGGTGCAAATTTGACAGGGAACGCATTGCGTGGACGCTCGCTTGGGAAACATCCCGCGACACGTCGGGACCGCACCCCACCCCAACAAAAAATCCGGCGCGCCCGGAGCAGCGGAAGGGGGGGACCCAGACGCCGGCCTCGAATCGGGGGGGGGGCTCCGATGTGGGGGGTCGAGCAGGGTGGCGGGGCGTTTTTCCACGACAAAAAAAAAATCGAACCTGGGGGGGGACACCCCTCTCCCACTGCGCGCCGCTGGCGAAGAACGCTTACGACGACGAAGCATCGACGACGGTGACAACGTCAGCGGCGGCGGTGGCGACAACAGCATCGACATCGACGACGACGACGACGACGACGACAACGACGACGATGGACGACGACGACGACAACGACGATGGACGAATGACGAATGACGCAGGACGCCAGACCACAGACGACAGACTACGAACGACGAACGACGAACGACGAACGCCGAACGACGAACGCTGAACGACGAACGGCGCACAACGAAGATTGTGACGACGCGGACGACGGAGGACGGACGACGGACAATGATGACGATGACGACGACGCAGAACGACGACGACGACGAATGGACGACGACGGCCAAGGACGAAGACTGGCACCGCCGACGAAAACGACGACGACGACGACAACGACGACGACGACGACGACGACGACGGCGGCAACGACGATGACAAAAACAACGGACGACGGACCACAGACGACGAACGACGAAGAACATATACAGACGATTACAGCGACGCGGACGACGGAGGACGGACGACGGACAGCTGACGACGATGCCCACGATGACCGTACACGACGACGACGACGACGACGACGACGACGACGACGACAACGACAACGACGACGACGACGACGACGACGGCGACGGCGACGGCGACGGCGACGGCGACGGCGACGGCGACGGCGACGGCGACGACGACGACGACGACGACGACGACGACGACGACGACGACGACGGCGACGACGACGGCGACGACGACAACGACGACGACGACGACGGCGACGACGACGACCAGTAATCGACGACGTCGGCCAACAGCGACGACGACGACGACGACGACCGACGAGTTCGACGACGACCAGCTTGATCCAGCTCTACCAATACCCTACTAAGGCTGGATCCAGCTATCGTGAAATCCTACGAGGGCTCGACCCAGCTCTAATTGAATCTTACTAGGGATGGACCCAGCTCCAATGGAATCCTTCTGAAGCTCGACCAAACTTTGGTAGAATTCTACTACCGCTCGATCCAGTTCTAAGAGAATATTACCAGTGCTGGAATCAGATCTGACAAAATCCGACCTGTAGTTCGACCCAGCTCTACTAGAATCCTACGAGGGCTCGATCCAGTTTTAGTCGGATCTCACTGGGGTTCCACCCAACTATAAAAGAATATCACTCAGGCTGGATCCAACTCTAGTTGAACACTACTAGGGCTCGATCCAAGTCTAAAAGAATACTACGAGGGCTCGACCCAGCTTTTGATAGCATCCTACTAGGGCTCGATCCAACTCTCATGGCATCCTACTGTAGCCGGATCCAGCTTTGATCGAATCCTACTAAGGCTCGATCCAGCTCTAAGGAACTCTTACTGGGACTGGATCCAGCTCTGGTAGAGACCAACTGGGGCTCGATCCAGCTCTACTAAAACCCGCTGAAGTGCGCGATCCAGCTCTAGCAGAACCCTAGCAAGGCTGGATCCAGCAATAATCCCATCAGCCCTTAAGGGCATGAGTGGTTTAGAGAGCTTCCTCTTCCGACCCCCCCTTTCTTCCCTTGCGGGGAGGGGCTTACCCCTCCCCCGACCCCCCCCCCCCCCCCTCTGGACCTGGAGGGGAGGTTTCGCGGGTCGTTGGAGCGTCCAAGATGGCCTCGATACCGAGGTTTTGGCAACATTCTGGCCTCCACAGGGGCCAGGCCACTTGGAACCCCCCCCTCCTTTGATCGATCTCCCCCAAGAATGCTCCAAGAGTTTGAAAGGGGGCGGGAGGCCTAACCAGCAGCTTCGCCTCAGGCGAAGCCAAGCTCCAGCTCTGTTGCACCGCAGCAACGATAGTCCCAGTAGTAGGAGGCGAGCCATCTCAAGCAGTGTTTTGACATCGATGGCAAATGGTACACCTCGTGCTGAGGTGTAGTCAGATCTGGGCGGCCGGCCGTTTTGAGCCAAGCAGCCGCGGACGCACGCTCGTTCCACTCACATGCAACGCCCAGCTCACTTTAGAGTCGGGGGGGGGAGGGAGACGAGGCGTGAATCCGCCGCCTCTATACAGCAGATACAGCAGCGACTATCTACAAAAGGGCAGCAAAAAGGCGGGGCCGCAAGGAAGGTGGACCCGCTCGCAAGTTGCCTTGCCTGTACAGTTCTGCGCACACAGATATTCCTCAGGCGGCCGCAGAGCGGGATGTCTGGCCAGCCCGATAGGGAGTATGACTCTTCAAGTCATGTTTGAAGGATCGTATACCTCCCATGACCTCTAGGAGCATCTCTGTGTCGATGCCCCCCTTGGTGTGACCGTCCGCAGTCATATCGCGGGTGTCGCACCACTGAATACTGCGCACGGTTCCTCGCTCCATCATCTGTCGTATCCAGCTGATGTGTCCTAGAAAGGTACACTCAGTCGGCTTCTTCAAGTCTTTGCTCGGCAAGGACTCAAAAACAGACTCAGCACCTATGGTCGAAGTGACCTTGATGCTCAGGCCACTCAACTCAAATATATATTTCAACTGAGTGGGAGTTAGCGCCCTGCGTGGAGCTCGTGCAGAGTCACGATCGCGGGATAACAGTCCTCCACGTTGTGGGCAGCTGATAGTGTCTCTGCGGAATAGCTCGAGCGGACCTGCAAGCGGTGAGACTTGCAGTACGCATCGATCAAGTGGACGACGGGCTTACCAGATGGCACGTTTCCACGCAGTAGCAGGCTTACCCCGCGAACCCTTTGACTTCGTCATCGGCGTCTCCACTCAGGCGTCAGTAACCTGAGTCGCTGCGCAGGTCGACCTCGCCCCTAGGGGTCATCGCCTGGTAGACGATCTTCTTAGGACAGGCCTGCAGTTTCCTGGTGATCGCGCTCAGTCGTCGCACTTGTATATTGGTCGGTTCGTGGACACGCTGTAGAGAAACAACGTACACCATCAACCACACCTGGGTGATTAATGCATGCGCCAGCGCGCCTCTGAGGCTGACGAACATGTCTGTAACCATCTTGGATGCCTGAGCGTCAGCGCCGGCGCCGGTAAGTTCAGGATGTTGTATAGGGCGGAGCTGCTTATGTATTCGTCTTGGTCCAAAGTAACATTGCCGTCCTCGTCCTTGGTATATATCACAGCAAAATTGGTGCATGTGTGTTTGTTGATTCTACGCTTACCAAAGGTGTCTTCTACGCACTCGACATACTTGTAAATGGTGTCCTCAGTACCGGCCACATTGATATCATCAACAGGTTTGGCCGTAAGCAGGTTGCTGCTCGTCTCGAACTCTTCGTCGTCGGACGTGGGTCGGAGACCAAAACCTCTCGTGATCCTTCTGAGTTTTAATGAGAAAGCTCGGGGTGCGTCTTTGGTGCCAGCGACTGGTTTAAAGGCTCTGCAAGCAGTGCTTTGACTCGTCGTAGTGTTCGAATCCTGGGAGAGTTCGAAGCACCGTGGCCGATCCAGGCGGCAAAGTAGAACACACCACACGTTCCTTTTCACCAGTTGTCTCAGCAAGTTACTGGTAGGTCAACCCTTTCAGGAGGGCCATGTTGATGTCGAGGGAGGCAATGATCCATTACTTCTTGCACGCTGCCGTGCTCGCGAGCAGTCTCTGGCTTGACCGCCGCGCAAAGGCTTCAAGGTCCATGAAGCCTCGAAGCACCAGGCGCAATCTGATGGCACGTTCCATTTCGCCCTTCCCGTGCTTCATAAATTTCTATGTGCACACAGACCTCGAAGTCATGATGTTTGACGCTTTAGATATGTCTTGCATGATGAAACACTCGGTGTCAAACCATGTCGTGAGTTCGGTGCACAGGGCTGTCGATATTTTCCCGGGGCTCGCCTAGACGCCAGCCTTCGCGAGGAGGTCGTCGTCCTTGACGACCGCAGCTCGCTTTGCAGCGGCGGTGACATATACTCGCATGGTGGTCACACGGCCGGCATCTAATATCATGTGCCGTTGTCCGGGCAGGACTACATTTGGCATTGCTGCCGTAAAGCAGAGTTCTACAGATTGTCCATTTTCGTCTGAGTCCAGTCCGCGACTGCAATCTTAGCTCTACGAGAATCCCACGGGGGCTCGATCCAGCTCTAACAATCATGCCAAGGCTGGATCCAGTTATGGTCGGGCACCACAGGAATCTCCGAGGCGAGGGAAGGCTCCAAGGAGGGGGGGGGCGGGTCCCCACTGCGAGCAACGGCAGCACCAAACGCGACGGGGCCCCCGCGGGCTTTCGCAGCGGCGCCCACAGGTCCCAGACAGGGGCACCACACGGGCATTCGAAGCGGGCCCCTCCGAGGCCTCGCCCACAGACGCCCCCTCTCCAAGCGCAGCGCGCGAGCCATCAGTGCCGTTCGCGCTGGCACCAGACGCGGCCGCAAGCAGGAAATCGACATTCTGCTGCACGGCCCTCACGTCCTTGGGCTTATTCTCCAAGTTGCTCTCTGCGTCCTGGGATACGTGCTCGGCTGACTTGGCCAGGGTCGCGCGCGCCGCCGCAGCGGAGACCGCCGAGGCCAACGCCCCTCGAGCTGGCCGCTTCGAACGCCCACCCGACAAGGACGGAGCGCAGGGCTTCGGGACGCACTGCGCGGCCCAGAAGCGGGCCTCGAAGTCGCCGTCGCGCGACGTCTTCAGGCACCCGAGGCAATGAATCACATCGACCACCTCGTGGCTCGTCAAGCGTAGCTGAGTCCTGCCCGCCTTCGGCGGCACGATTTCGCCTGAGACGTCGGCGCCGCCGTCCGCCGCCACGGGCCCAGCCACAGACCCAGAAAAAGGCGGCCATCACCATGGCCCGGCGAACCTTGACGAGCCGCCGCACGGCGTCGGGGGCGCCAGCGCGCGCGGCCATGAACTTGGCGCACCGATCTGCTCAAACGTTGCCACGCCCCGCCCTGGCTGTGACCAGGCCGTCCATGACATGCTGCATCGACGACCGTCAGCCCCTGCTCGCCAAGACCGCCGAAGTCCTGCACCGCGTGCCAGACCCTGGCCCGCAGCTCGGCCCAGGCTGACTCGCTGCTGGAGGTCTCACTGGGCCCCTCTCGCTGACCCCCTCGACCACGTAGTCGGCGTCAAAATGAGCGACCACCGGCGGGGCCAGCAACTCCCCGCCGCCGATGGACTGCGGGGCGCCCGCCAAAGGGGAAGCGAGCGCCCGAGTAGCCGAGCGTGGCCCAGGGTCAATGGCCTCCCCTCCGCGAGGTAGGGCCCCCACCGCGCTGGCTGCACAGGCGCCCCTTGCCCCGCCGTCGATGAAGCCCCCGTCACCGCACAAGTCAGGCCCTGCAAACGGCATACCTGCATCGTTACCTTTGGCCCACTGCGCGCGCGCGAGGATGTCGCCCCCCGGCGGCATCCAAACCGAAGGGCTCAGGCAGCCATAGCCTCTCCAGCATCATCCCGATGGTGATGGAGTCGCCTTTGTCCAGGAACCTCTCGAGCTCCGTAGGCCGTAGGCAGCGAGAGGGTGGGCCATGCCTCCTGGCACTCCAGATGCCGATGCCGCAGGGGGCCAACCTTGTCTGAGCACAGCGAGCACGTAGAAACCGAGCTGAGGCCCGCAGCGCAGCGCCTCTCATTGAGCCACTGCCCGTTCACCAAACACGACCTGGCGTAACCTGCTTACGTGGACGTGAGCGGGTGCCACTTCCTGGAAATGGAAGCGGCGCCTCTGACTTCTGTGACCCTTCTCCGCACCTGAGGCAAGAAGACGCCCACTGCCGCGTAGACGTCGCAGTGCCTGGACTGGGCTGAGCGAGCTGCCAAAGCTCGACGCACCCGGCGACGACTTGCTCCACCGCCCACGGCGAGCTGGCGGCCAGATTGAGCTGCCCCCCCGCGTCAATAAGCCAGAAGGAGCCGACCGTGAAACCGACCCTCTTGAGCGACATGACTGCAGCACCGAGCGGGCCCTTGACGTCGCTCCAGTTCCTGGCGACGCTGACGCTTCAGTCGAAGGTGCTCTGGAGCATGGTAGCGAGCATCAACTTCCCCCACACCGCCGTGGACAGCATCAGGACGGGTCCGAGCGTCGCCGCGAAGATGGGATGCAGAGCGCGGCCCCCCGCCAGCATGAGCACCGCCGCGGCGCTCTCCCTTGCGGCCCCCGCTCCACCGCGCGCAGCGCGATGGACCGCATCTTCGAGAGCTCGCTGCAGTCGAGCCCTGCACAGTTAACCCCGCACATCGCTGATGGGCGCAGGCCGGCGTTGGCGACCTTGGCGGCCGCTGTGCGACCGCGCCGAAGTTCGAGGAAGCTGCGCACCTTGCCGAGCCCCATCTCGACGTTGGCCAGCCGCTGCTGCCTGATGGCCCGCGCTGCCCCCCAGCCCCCAGCGCGGTCGATGCCGAGGTTGCCCGCGCGCTGAGTTCCCTGAACGCCTGCAATCTTGAGCAGCCGCCTCGAGACCACGTTGCGTAGGCCGACCGCACTGCATAGGAACCGTGACTTCTTGACCGCGATCTTGAGCTTCACCCTCTGCAGCTGGTCAAGCGGCCGCCACTAGCTCGTCTTGAACACTCTGCTTGCCTCCCAACCACTGGGGCACGAGGTCGTCGACCACGATTGCCGGGGAGACGGCCCCGAACCTGGCGACCATCGCGTCGAGCAGCAACATGAACTCCATGAAGCCCGCGGCGAGCGCGTCTCCCGCCAGGACCGCCTGGTAAACCTCCAGGGCGCGCGAGCAACAGTCGTCCAAGTGCAGGCCGGGCGGCGCTCGGTAAAGCAACATCTGGAGTTTGGCCAGCCAGAGCGGGAGGCTGCAACTGACTGCTGCACTCGCGAGGCACCAATGCGAAACCTGCTCGAACACCTCCCAGGGGTCGAGCAGGATGCTGGCCGACGCCAGCTCCTGCTCGGAGGACCGCTCGGCTATCATAGCGACCCACTCGGAGCGAACCTGCTGCTGCCAGACCGCTCGGTCGCAAGCCCTGCCTGAGCTCGCCCACTAGTATGGCCTGTCGTTGTCGCGCTCCCATCGCTGCATGATCGGCCTGCGAAGCCTGCCGTGAGCCCTGACAAGCGCCGCCAGCAGCGCGACGGGGCAAAGTCCTCTGTCGATCTTGGGGATGAAGGCCATCTTGGCGATGAAGCTCGGCCAGCTGGCCTGCCCCCCAACATCCATGATCAGATCGATGAGCGCATCAGCGCCTTGATCATCCAACAAGTTGAGTTCGCTCGGACGAATGCCGTCATGAGTGGACCCGGGCCGAGGCGTGAAGATGGCAATCACTCTCCACAAATCGGGCACAGTTGGCCGATCGGGGCGATCTCCTAGGTCCTCGGACCACGCCAGACGGCGCCTCTCCTCCGCATCGCAGGGGCTCGCGCCAGGAGCAGCGAGGTCCCAGTAGCCAGACAATTCGTCAACAGGGCCTGCAGGCTTTGCTGAACCGTGAGTGGGGCTGCGCCGCCGATCTTAGCTGGTCTGGCATTCCACGACTGCGCCAGCTTGGCGACGGCGGGAATCCCTCAAGACCCAGTGGCCCCCGAGCGCTGCACCCAGTCGTTGTAGCCGCGCTTCGCCTCGGCCAGGTCGCGCTTGACCGTCGCCTCGGACCAGGCGAAGCAGGCAGCGCTGACCGCCTCCAGCTGCTCGAGCGAGAAGTCCCGGGCGCCGCTGCCAAGGGCGCGCACGACGCCCTGCTGCACGGCGAGGTTCGGCGGGGCCATGACGGCGAGCCCGCCGGGCGCTTTCTGCGCCCGCATCCTCGACAACGGCCCGTCGATCTGCGCCGCATCGCATAGGCAAATAGCCGCGGACCTTCACCGAGCGGCCGCTCCAGTGACTCGCGGCAGCCTGGGCGGCGAGGGGGCAGTGGCCAAGGTGGCCACGAGCCCGGGGCTCTCGGCGCGCCCAGCGTAGTGGTCCAGCTCGTGAATGAGGCCGCGCGCGTCGACCATGTTGACCTCCGCCTGCGCGACGAAGGTCTGCCAGATGATGTCGAGGCCGTCCGCGGACTGCAGCTGCGCGCGCACGCGCGCCCACCCCGGGGCGCGGCCCATCGAGCAGCACGCCTGCGGACGGGGCAGAGGGAGCCGCTTCGCCGTCTTCATGACGGTGACGTTCTGATGCTTACAAGGCCCCAACAGCTCAAGGGCGACTGGGTAGCGAGGGCCCCAGTCGAGCCCATGGACGACGCTGGCTTCGGCGCCTCGGAAGAGCCTCGAAACAACAAATAAATCGATGATCTTGCCCGCGGGCCGACAGGTAGCCTCGGCGGGCGCTGCAATGACGGCCCGCGCTGCCTCCAGCCAGCCTGACTCTGCAAAGACTGATGGTTCCATGTTAAGGTCGCCGCAGACGACGAAGGGCCCGCTGGTCGCCTGCAGCGCCCCGAGGACCTTGCGCAGCGTGTCCGCGTTGATCTCGTTGAGCCCGACGTCGTCGATGCTGACCCGCGCTACGCCACCGCTGCAGACGCCGTTAAAGTGGGATGTGAGAGCGTGACCAGCTAAGAAGGGCCCTCGCCCGAGATACTGCGGCACCATCAATCTGGACAAGCCCGCCGCTTCCCAGACGCCCTGGCCCCGCGTTAATCGAGGGGCCTGCCTTCGCGACCCATCCGAGCCGTCGGAGTTGCCGTTGAACGCCCCGGGCCCACTGGGTGTCGAGGCGCGTCTGCTGGACGGCCACGCAGTCGCTGCACCTGACTGCGGACGCGCCCAGCAGCTGCGCGAAACGCGACCACGCGTTGGAATTGACAGTGAGCGCGACCCACCAGCGCCCATACCGGCCGCCTGGCCGCCCGGGCATAGACGAGGAGCGTTTGCCGCCGACGGCGCCGAGGATCTGGCTACCCGCCAGAAGTCTTGGAGCGCTCGGCAGCACGGCTGGCTTCGAGTGCGCCCAGCAGCCGCTTCCGCTCGTGCTCGTCGGCAGCGCCACTGAGCACCCCCCAGGGTCCTCCTCGTCCAGGAACTTGCCGGCACCGTCGCCGTTGTCTCCCTGGCCCATGGCGGCGTCGCCGTCGCCGGCAGTAGTCGCAGCGCCGAGGCCTCCGCCGCCCTCGCCTCCTCCGCCGCTTGCGCCAGCGGGCGCCGGCCCCGGCTCTTGCCGGGCGGACGCGAGGGTAGGAGCTGGGGCAGTCGCTGCGGCGACCAGCTCGTCGAAGAGGGCGGCGACGCTGACCGAGACCACGTCGCCTGACTTGCCCTCCGCGGAGACGGCTGAGACCTCCTCACTGACGGCGCGGAGGGCCCCGGCCGCCGTAGCTGAGGCGTAGAGCTTGGCGGCTTGCTTCTTGGCCCCCTCGAGCCATGACTCGATCGGCCTCCGCCAGCGCCCCCCATGCCTTGCGCAATTGTTCCGGAAGGCGCCCCCTCTCAGCTGCCGCGCCCGCCAGCGCCAGCGAGACCTGACCCACTGCCGCGGGGGGCCCGCGAGCCTCCGAGCCCGAGACTCCAGCGGCGGCCTTTCGCCGCGCCAGCTCGACCTTGTCCCTGGAGCTTCTGGGGAGCTCGTCCTTGACCGCGTCGCACGCTTCTGGAGCCATGGCAGCGCAGGCGGCGATCTTGTCTGGCGGCCGGCGAGAGGGCGAGGGTGGCGGGAGCAGCCCCCCCGCCGTCAGGCCCACCCCTACCGCGCCGCAACTTGCCGACGCCGCTGCCACCGCGTCGCCGGGCCCAGGGAGCGCCAGCGAGACCACTGCCTTGCGCCCACTTGCCTCCAGGCTTGCGACCTGCGTCGCGAGCGGCAGGAATGAGGTGGTCGCACTGCCTGCCCTTGCACCCTGCCTTGATGCATAGCGAGAGATGCGGAGGCGCGAAACTGTCGCGCAAGACACACTGCCAGCACTTCGCCATAAGAGCAAGAGGACCCAGCAGGCCAGGCCGATGAGAATATGGACTGCGCACCCTCGGGCCGAGGGAAAGAGGTGGCTACCAGGGGCGGACCTGGCTCCACAAGAAATGAATCGCGAGCTCAGGAACCAAAGCTGTCCCACTTTGGCACGAGGGCGTGGAAGCCCGCAGGTGAAAGCTTCTTGAGTCAAAATGGCTACGGACCGCCACTGGGGCCTTCGGTGGAGCTCACTATGAGGCCACGAGACGCTGCACTGGGCGGGGCAACCGCATGCGAATGTATCCACTGGAGCCTTCGGTGGAGCTCCCCATGGCGCAACAAAACACAATACTGGGTGGTGGGGGGTGACGCATGCGGGCGGTGCCACTGGGGCCTTCGGCGGAGCTCCCTATGGGGCCACGAAACCCTGTACAGGATGGCTGTGACGCATGCGGGTGGTGTCACTGGGGCCGTCGATGGAGCTCCCTGTGAGGCCACGAAACGCTGTACTGGGTGGGGGGTGACGCATGCGGGCGGCGCCACTAGGGCCTTCGGTGGAGCTGTTCATGGGGCCACGAAACGCTGTAGTGGCTGGGGGGGGAAGCATGCTGGCGGTACCACTGGGGCCTTTGGTGGAGCTCTGTTCGGGGCCGCGAAACGCTGCAATGAGTGGGGGGTGACGTTGCGGCCTTTGGTGGAGTTCCATATGGGGCCACGAAACGATATACTGGGAGGGAGTGAAGCATGCGGGCGGTGCCACTGGGCCTTTGGTGGGGCTCCCTATGAGGCCACGAAACGCTGTACTGGGTGGGTGTGACGCATGCGGGCGGTGCCACTGGGGCCTTCGGTAGAGTTCCTATGGAGCCACGAAGCGCTGTACTGGATGAAGGTGACGCACGCGGGCGGTGCCATTGGGGTTTTCGGTGGAACTCCATATAGGGCCACGAAACGCTGTATTGGGTGGGGGGGAGTGAAACATGCCGGCGGTGCCACTGGGGCCTTCGGTGAAGCTCCCAATGGAGCTACGAAGCGCTGTACTCGGTGGGGGCGACGCATGCGGGCTGTTTCACTGGGGCCTTCGGTGGAGCTCCCTATGGGGCCACGAAACTCAATACTGGGTGGGGGGGGCGCATGCGGGCGGCGCCACTGCGGCCTTCGGTGGGGTTCCCGATGGGGCCACGAAACGCTGTACTGGGTAGGAATGATGCATGCGGCGGTGCCGCTGGGGCCTTCGGTGGAACTCCCCATGGGGCCACGAAACGCTGTACTGGGTGGGCGTGACGCGTGCGGGCGGTGCCATTAGGCCCTTCCGTGGGCCTCCACATGGGGCCACGAAACGCTGTACTGGGTGCGGGGTGACGCATGCGGGCGGCGCCACTGGGGCCTTCGGTGGAGCTCCCTATGGGACCACGAAACACTTTAGTGGCTGTGGGGTGACGCATGCGGCCGGTGTCATTTGGGCCTTCGGTGGAGCTCCCTGTGGGGCCCCGAAACGCTGTACTGGGCTGGGGAAACGCAGGGAGAAGGGAGGAAGGGGGGAGGGAAGGGAGGAGGAGAGGAGAGGAGAGGAGAGGAGAGGAGAGGAGAGGGAGAGGAGAGGAGAGGAGAGGAGAGAGAGGAGAGGAGAGAGAGGAGAGGAGAGGAGAGGAGAGGAGAGGAGAGGAGAGGAGAGGAGAGGAGGAGGAGAGGAGATAGGAGAGGAGAGGAGAGGAGAGGAGAGGAGAGGAGAGGAGAGGAGAGGAGAGGAGAGAGAGGAGAGGAGAGGAGAGGAGAGGAGAGGAGAGAGAGAGGGAGGAGAGGAGAGGAGAGGAGAGGAGAGGAGAGGAGAGGAGAGGAGAGGAGAGGAGAGGAGAGGAGAGGAGAGAGGAGAGGAGAGGAGGAGAGGAGAGGAGAGGAGAGGAGCAGGAGAGGAGGAGGAGAGAGGAGAGGAGAGGAGAGGAGAAGAGAGGAGAGGAGAGAGGAGAGGAGAGGAGAGGAGGAGGAGAGGAGAGGGGAGGGGAGGGGAGGGGAGAGGAGAGGAGAGGAGAGGAGAGGAGAGCGCGGGGCGCTGTCTCTTCAAGACGAGGACCCAACACCACAGAATGGTTGGGAGTTCATATCCGACTGGGGCTGAATCCAGCTATAATGGCATGCTGCTAGGGTTCGATCGTCGTCGTCGTCGTCGTGGTAGCCCGGCGGAACCGGCGCCCGCGAAGGCGATCGCCGTCGTCGTTTTGCCACTGGCGAGTGGGAAGGGGGGGCGGTTCGAACCCTCCCCCTTTCGGTTCAGGGGGGCAGGGCGGTTCGAACCCCCCCCCCACCTTGAGAAGGGAAATCCCCCACCCTACCCTCGTTCGACCCCCCCTTGCAATTCAGGGAGGGGGGGGCCGGTTCGAACCCATCCTTTCCCAGCGCCCACAGAACGCGCTCTTTCAAACGCAAACTTATGCAACAGACACGCGTGTGGGGGGGAGGCTTCTTTTCAAAACGGAGCTCTCACTGGACACCTTGCTGACCTGTATGATCCTACCTTGTCGCAGTCCTGGCACCTCACTAGAAGGATACAAGGCAGTTCCTTGTCAAAACGGAGCTCTCGTCTGAATGGCAGGCCCATGTGGTGCTCGTCTTCCAAGGGGGCACGCCCTATAGAAGAAAGGGAGCCGACTAGGCACGTACGAAGAGAGAGCTTGGGACGGGAGGGTGCGCTGCAGCAGCGCAGCTACATCCTAGGCCCATTCTGGCCCTCCTCCTCTTCTAGGCGCGCACGCGAAGCGAGGGAATGAGGAAAAAGGAAGGAGCTCTGAGGGAGGAGAAGGAGAAGGAGAAGAAGGAGGAGGAGGAGGGGGAGGAGGAGAAGGAGGAGGAGGAGGGGGAGGAGAAGGAGGAGGAGGAGGAGGAGGAGTCGGCCCACCGAGGGGGCGCGGTCGTGGCCAGAGACACGCCGCGGCCCTTGTGACCGAGCCTCTTACATCAGGCGTGCACGCTTGGCTCTGCATGCTTTACGGGGCTTAATAGGGTCCCCAGAGGGCCAAATCTTGGCCGAAACATTCGGTGGCTGGCAATTCGCCAACCTGCGCAACGCTTCCCGTCCACTGTCAGTGCCCACACCACCTGGACAAGAGACGGGGAGTTGGTTGAGCTTACCACCTCCAGTGCTCGTGCAGCTGCCGAGCCTCGCGCACTTCGCACACCAAAGCTGACCATTCATAATTTGCATTGAATGGGTCGGGTGCATGATCTTACCTCCAACTGTAAGTGAGGGGTGCGCAGAGGGCGGAATTGGCAGGGGCACGTTATAACAAGAAACAAACGCTCTACCTTTGCACGGGCGGGCCTGCATCCAGCTCTCGACGGCCTCTCGCGTGGGGCCAAGCTTACAATGGAAACAGAACCAGCGCTTATTGTCCTTCGGGTGCTGCTGCATACAATGGCCCGCGGCACGCTCAAGCTCCTGCTGAAGCGCGACTATCTTCACAGGCCTGCGGCGGGTACGCGCAACCAAAGGACGCTGGTGCTTGACCCTGGGAGGCGAGTTTACAGCCGTAGCAACAGCAGCTAGACGCTCGTGGACCCGTTGCAGGAGAGTTTCATTGTCCTTCAAAGAATCTAATTGAGGCTGGATCAATTTCAGGGCTTTCTCGAGGCCACGTTGGGCCAGAGCGTCAGCTCGTTCATTACCTAGTGTTACAAACCAGGGCTGGGAAGCTACACTCAGGCTCACGGCGTCGAGATGAGAATTACACTTCTTCACGCTGACATTGGAGATCCTGTCGGGCCTCTGGAGGATAGCCTGCTTGATCCGCTGCCACCACTGCTTATGGGGACCTTGAGGGTGTAGCCACAACCGAGAGTTCCAACCACGGTAAACTAGGGCATTGTCGGTCCAGATCTCGAGGGCCCCCTGGGTGTAGAGGAGACAATAGTACAGGCCAGCCAATTCTGCACAGGGAACCGTCTGACGGCCGTCAATGGTGCCGAAAAGCCCAGGAAAACGATCCTCAGCAGGAGACTCGTCGAAATCGAAAGCGACCCCCCAGCCGCCACGAGCAATACGGGCATCTGCTGAATTGACGGAGCCGTCGAGGTAGGCCCTGCAGGCCTGAATCGGGTTACCGCTGATGCAGGAGTAGCCTTCGAACTGGGGCACCTGGACTGGCATGTCGACGTCGTAGACGACCTGGGCCTCATTCCATTCTGGGGCCTCTGGAACCTTGCTGAGCCTGGCTGGCAAAATACCACGGCACCAGAACATCTTCATATCAGGCTCAGCACTCATAGACTGAGCAGCTCGGTTCTTGAGGTCCTGGGTACGGCGGATCCAGTCATGGTCGATGTCATCGTTTTTCTCGCACAGGTAGCAACGGCGCAGCAAGTCCTCAGCTGCCTTTCCACAGCGCGGGCACAAGGCTGGACAAACGTAGCCCGCAGTGGAGGTGCGCTGAGCAGTCCAGCAACTTCCAGTGACGATGTTCTCCAGAGCACCAGCTTCCTTGAAGAACTTCTTGCGTCGCATCCAGCGCAAAGTGCGCTGCGTCGCTTGAAGATGACCTCCATGTTCACAGCCAAAGCCCTCAGGATGTTGACCAGCTTGCTTCCACAGGCCAGCTTCAACACGGGCGTGAACTGCATCAAAGAGAGAATCCAAATCTGTGTCATCAGGGTTATAGATCCAATCATTTCCTTCTGGGTCCGCCCAGCGATGAGGGTGACGAAGTTGCCAGCCGATCTCGCCCATGCCGGCAGCCATGGGCCCTGTGACCGAACGCCACTTGGACTTGGCACGGATCTGGGCCATCTTGGCACACACAGCCTCCCATCCCAACCGAACTCGAGCGTGGTACGGTTCTTGCTGCGCCCAGAAGGTGAACCACTCAGTGATCTGGCGTCTGAGATTGAAAGAGAGCGGGTCCTGCTTGTCGTAGACGTGGAGCATGATGGTCGAAGTGCATCTGCCACCCACCGCAAGGCCTGCCATGGTAGCTGCCGTGGCTCGTTCCTGCTTGACTCGGGTAGCAGGCAATCCCATAACGGAGGCGTCATAGATCCTCTTGGCCCGAAGGTTGGCAGTGTAGAGTCTTGCAGTGACGTTGCGCCCAACTCCGCGCTTCTGGAAGATCTGTGCCCGTCGGAACCTCTTGGCCGTCGCTCTGGCTCTCTTGGCCGCTGTAGGAGTACGCCGTGATCTACCCACCGTCGAGTCGAAGCCGAGGTCTCTGGTTGTCTTGGCCGCTCGGATGTTGACGCCGACCTTGCGGATTGAGTTGATAACTCTCTGCTGAACTGAGCGGTGGCCTAAGATGACAGTCTTCTCAGAGACCTTTAGACCAAGCTTCTGAATTCCGTCAACAAGAGCTGCCGAGCCTTTTTCCATTTGATGGCGTACGAGGGAACGGTGTCCTTCTGCCCGCACCATGAGATCGTCCACGAACTCTCGCATCATGAGGCCCTGGTAGCGCAAGTGGACGTGCTCCAGCAAGTCGTAAAGGTAAGCCCTGGCCATGTTGTTCGCCTCTGTACAACCAGCGAGTAGCCCATTGTGTGGAACAACAGCACCAGAACTGTAGACATCTCGGACACGAATGATGCGTGGGCTGAGGTAGAGCAGGCATGACATATACAGTACCACAGGTGAGAAGTCCAGCTTGGTGGCGAGGACGCACAGGAGGCTGATGTCCACATGGTCGTAGAACTCCATAATGTCCAGGAACAGGGTGGCAACATCTGTGTCGCCTCGCACGGCCGAAACTTCGTCCAGTATGAGCGTCGTGAGCGCCGCCTGCAGTGACGACGATCCTTTGATGGCGTTGTCCCAGAAGCCAGCCTTGGCGTCGCACCACTGGCCTGTGAGGTAACGATTCATACGTCCCCAGACCCTGGCTGGCATGGGCAGTAAACCTATGGGCCTTTCATCGCCCGTGGTTACCGCATCGCCTTTGGCAAGGAGACAGATCCAGATCTGCATGAGCTGGTATGGCCAAGATAACTTGTGGACGCAAGAGTTCAACAAATGAACAAACTCCTGCTTCGCTTGCTGGCTGACCGCCTGGAGCGACGCACGTGACCATTGATCTGTGGACTGCGCCGTTTGCGATGGAATACTTTTGAAGGCAGCTTGGAGATCATCCATGGTGTAGTAGACCCAGTCCGTGTGGAGCTGATCGCGCGCCTTGCGGCGCAGGGCGTTCATGCTGTCGGTGAGGTCGCTGCCTGCCGAATGTGTGGTCCATCGCTCTTGCCACTTGGCTGCCCTGGCGTCGACAGAGCCCTGAGGGTCGCCGATGACCTGGTGGTTATGGATGGCGGTGTCGAGCAAGTCCTTTTTCTCGGCCTTCGAGATATAGCGATGGGCTCCCTTAGGCTGCCCTGCAGGGCTGTTTGGGCCCATTCCCTCACTGAGATCTGCGCTGCTGTCCAGGTAGCCTTGGAGTGCGCCTCAGAGAAGGTGCGGGACTTGGCGAGCACATCAGAGATTACATCTGAGGCCGGGTAAATCTGATCATATCGGACTTGATGGAGGAGCGTACTGAGCTCATCCAGTAGAGCAATCTCGCCTTCTGGGCAATCCTGGGGGGCCTTTGCCCTCATCTTCTGCACCGTGTCCACCAGGTTGTCCAGGAGCTGCCTCGGACCTGCAGGAGGGCCAGGCTGGTCAGGAGGCTCGGCGTCATCCGAGGCCTGGTCGTCATCAGTTCGCTGCCCATCATCATCAGGCGGCGCTCTGTCTTGAAGGAGATCTCGAAACATCTGACGCGTGGCCTCATGGAGTCTCCAATGCTCGTTGATGGCAGCATTCCTGGCATCAGGGTCGCTGTCAAACTCTGAGATCCAGTCGAGCAGGGCCTGCCTTCTCGGAGAAGCTCGGCGCCAAGCTCGCTCGCACAGTTCATGTACGACTTGTTCCAGTGGCCGTCCTTGGTGCTGCGCTTGGAGCTGACGGGCGAGCTCGCTGTTCCATGGGAGCAAGAGGTAGGTGAGCAGGTACGGCTCGCACCATCGCATCCAGTCGGACGGTTCCTGCTCCTCTTCGCTCAGGTCGGTGATCCAGGTAGCTGCCCAGACAGTGACAGACTCGGTGAAGTCACGTACTGGTTGAGGCGGTGGTGGCAGAGTCGGATCACGGCCCATGAACTGTGTGGGCTGGTGCAGGTAGCTGAACAGCTCTGCTTCTCCGACGACGGTGTAGTCCAACTCTCCTTTGCTGGTAGCCTCGCTGGCTATACCGTCTGCCACTGGTTCGCCACTGGTGCACACAGGAGACTGTTCCTTCTGACTCCAGTTTTTGTTGTTAGGTCGAGCTGCGTCAAGCTGTGGCGTCGCTCCGCTGGCGACTTGAGACGAGGAGGAGGAGGAGGAGGAGGAGGAGGAGGAGGAGGTGGAGGGGGAGGAGGAAGACGTGGAGGAGGGGCAGGAGGAAAAGGGAGAGGAGGATGGACGGTTAGCAGGGCGCGCTTCCACAGGAGGGCAAGGGAAACACACGAAAGGGATCTCAGCGCGGCCCTAAAGAAGAGCCCAGAGATGCCCCCGCGCGTCGGGGCCAGGAGAGGGGAGGAGCAGAGGAGGGGAGGGGGGGAGGGGGGGGGGGGGGAAGAGGGGAGGGGAGGGGAGGGGAGGGGAGGGGAGGGGAGGGGAGGGGAGAGGGGTACGCGGCTTGACCTTAATGCATTGAGTTGTCGGGTGATGGCCGACATGAGGGCACGACGTCCTCTCTGGTCGCCCCGAAATGAGCCGGGGGAAAAAGGGGGGGGCGTCCCGGGGGGTTCTGGGCAGCCCTGGCGCTTGCTCCACCCAGGGAGGGGGAGGTGGCCGCAAGGGAGGATGGGTCAGAGGTATGGGGGAGGGGAAAGAGGATGGAGACGGGGCAAGAGCGGAGGAGAAGGGAAAGAGGGGGGAGAAGAGGACAAGGAGAGGGACGACGACGACGACGACGACGACGACGACGACGACGGCGACGACGACGACGACGACGAAGGCGGGGGGAAGAGAGAAAGGGAAGAGAGGAGGGAAAAGAGGGGAGGGGAAGAGAGGGGGGAGTGGAAAGGGGGGTTGTAGGGGGAGGGGGGCAGGAAGGAAGAGCAAAATGACCTGTCGACGCCACCCGCTGATCCTCCCGTTTACCGTCCACCCGAGCGTCTGACGAAGGTCTCCTGACCCAGCAAGTGATCATCAAACACCGCCTCATCCAGGGCTGGTAGGAGTGCCAGCGGTTGAAAAGGCGTGCCGCGAGAAGCACTGCTCGCAGACATCGTACGCCGCTGGGTGCATGATTGTGTCCTCGCGGGCCCAAAGAGAGGCCGAGGGGAGAGTAAGAGCAGCAGGAGGCAGAAAAAGATGCGGTCGACGACGACGATGTGTGAGCACAGGACAAAGTGTAATCAGATCGGCTGCGGGTCCATTTTCATGAGGAGGGCATCACACTGGCGCATAATCAGATACATGGTCCCATACAGATGGATCCAATGCTGCGGTTGCCGCTGTCCTTCCTCCTCCCTCCTCACTCTCGTGTTCCTGTTGATCACAACCTCCTCCTATGTCTCACTTTACCCTGCTCATGCTTCTCTTCCTGCCCCTCCTCCTCCTCCTCCTTCTCCTCCTCCTCCTCCTCCACCAACTCCTCCCCCCTCCCGCTGTCCCTAAACGTCATGTTCATGCTGATGCATGCTCCTCGTCCTCCGCCTCCTCATCATCCTTATCCTCCTACTCGCTTGTTCGTCTTCTCTCCAGCCTCCTCCTCCTCCTCATCCTCCTCCTCAGCAGCATCCGCATCAGCATCAGCATCAGTATCAGCATCAGCTTCAGCATCAGCATCATCATCATCATCATCATCATCATCATCATCATCATCATCATCATCATCATCATCATCATCATCATATCATCATCATCATCATCATCATCATCATCATCATCATCATCATCATCATCATCATCATCATCATCATCATCATCATCATCATCATCATCATCATCATCATCATCATCATCATCATCATCATCATCATCATCATCATCATCATCATCATCATCATCATCATCATCATCATCATCATCATCATCATCCTCATCCTCATCCTCATCCTCATCCTCATCCTCATCCTCATCCTCATCAACATCCTCATCCTCATCCTCATCCTCATCCTCGTCATCATCATCATCATAATCATAATCATCATCATCATCATCATCATCATCATCATCATCATAATCATAATCATCATCATCATCATCAGCATCATCATCATCATCATCATCATCGTTATCATCAGCAGCAGCAGCATCATCAGCGGCAGCATCAGCAGCATCACAAGCAACATCAGCATCAGCATTATCAACAACAACATCCTCATCATCATCATCAGAATCAGAATCCTCTTCATCAAAATCGTCATCATCAGCATCACCATCATCGTCATCATCAGCATCATCATCAGCATCATCATCAGCATCATCATCATCAGCATAACCATCATCATCCTCATCATCATCATCAGCAGAATCAGCATCATCAACAACATCAGCAGCATCATCGTCATAATCAGCATCTTCAGCATCGTCATCATCATCAACATCATCATTATGGGTATCATCTTCATAAGCATCATCAGCATCAGCATCAGCATCATCGTCATCATCACCATCATCAGCAGCAGCATCAGCATCATCAGCATCATCAGCATCAGCATCAGCATCATCATCTTCAGCATCAGCATCGTCGGCAGCCGCATCAGCATCATCATCATCATCATCATCATCATCATCATCATCAACATCATCCTCATCCTGATCCTCATCCTCATCTTCACCATCCTCGTCCGCATCCTCATCATCATTATCATCATCGTCGTCATCTTCAGCATCATTAGCATCAGCATCAGCATCAGCATCAGCAGAAGCATCAGCATCAGCATCAGCATCAGCATCAGCAGCAGCATCATCCTCATCCCCATCCTCATCCTCGTCCTCATCCTCGTCCTCACCCTCCTCCTCCTTTTCCTCGTCCTTCTCCTCCTCCCCTCATCATGGTCATCCCCTCCTCCTCCTCATCTTCCTCTTTCGACTCTCCATCTGTGTTGGTGCAGGTTCGGCCTGTGATTTGTTACCTCGGATCTCATCACGGAATTTGCATCCATGGGCCATTCGCTCGGCGCAAACGCTCCCCGCTTACATCTTCCCGCATGGACCCCTAGCGTGGCGTTGACCATTGAAGCTCTCGTCCTGGCACTCGCACCCTGTTGGACCCACTACTCGAAGCGTGAAGTGTGGATGTAACAAGAGCGAATGCAAGGCGCCTTCCTGCACGCATTGTGTGGAGCCATTGGTGAATTTGACCCCTTCTCTGCGTTGTGCTGATCGTTTTGGCATGTGTCTTCACGCCCGCTTTGCCCGACTACTTACCACCTGGTCCACGCCGTCCCGCTGGCCTGAGATGGCAACGAAAGGCCCTCCCGGCAACACCTGCAGCTGGCGGCTCTGGCACAGGCAGCGGAGGCAAAAGTATCGACGTCGGCAAAGGCACCACGTTCCAAGTGACTGGCGATCGGTCTACAACTCAGCACAAGGGCCAAATCGGATTACTCCAGGAAGGCTCCCTACTAGCAGCAAAGGTGAAGAGGCGGGTCGAGGAGCAGAAGGTCGGCGAGTGAAAACGTGCATTCCTGGGTATCGCTACGGACCCCAGGGAGCAGGCGGGACAGGCGGCCAGGGGTGAGGGCACGGCCACGTACACCGCAGCGTGTGTTTCACCAAGAAATGTGGCCGTCAGGACCAAACATGTTGCCGGCATTGAGGCGAGAGAAGGGTTTCTGAAAAGTGTGAAGAAGTCGCAGGCGAAACGGCTGTCGGACTAGGCGGTCCAGGGCTCCCCGTCCCCCTGTGGGACGCTTTTGTGGTCCTTCTTCACCTCTGTCAGAACCCGCTAGCGAAGCGCAAGTGGCATAAACGAGGCTGCCACTGAGTAGTTACATGACTACCGTCAGCGGTCTGGGAGTCCAGATTGATGAGTCTGCTGCGCTCAGTCCTCCCCAAATTCGCCTGACTGACTTGGTGGACGACAAGGACGACGGCAGCGGCCTCGTCGCGTTTGACAAGCTGGCGGCGGAGGCGGGCGCCGAAGCCGACTTGGGGGCACATGACCTCCTGGAAATCGAGGCCTGTGAGCCCCTCCGCCATCTGACAAACAAACTAGCGAACACCTTCTGGCCGTGCTCGCTCGCAACGCGATGCCAATATCATGCATGCCTCGGCTCGGCAGGCGAGCCTCCGGCGGGCGCAGTTGCCCAGAGACTACCCCACCCGGCGCTGCTTCAACCCTGCAAAGGCCATTTTCTGTCTAGATCTTCTTCAGCCTTCTGCCCGCGACCCAATGCTGGGTCAAACCCGCTTGAGCTCGGCGCCCAGACATCGAACGCCACGCCCTGGAACTCCGAGCCCCGAGGTGGCCCGACGTGCAGCATGGCACCCCTGGTAATTACCCAGCGTCCGGCTTCCAGGAAGACGCCAGCGAGGCTGCCGCGCGGACACACCGGCACGGACGGAAATTCGCCGAACCCCTGGGGCTCCTCGGTGTGTAAGGCAGGCTGCCCCTCCCCGAACCCATACCCTGGGAGTCTGGAGGGGGCTGGAGGACGGGGGAAGGCGCCGACGGGCTCACCTGACCAAGAGAAGCTCCAGGCGCGCCAAAATTGTCCAAGAAAGCCTCGCGACGGTCCACTAATGCCTCCCAGGGGCTCCCAAGACGGCCCCAGAGAGCCCCATGAGGATCCCCAAGAGGACGTCGAGAGGCAAACAAATTATGTGATCATCCGTTCTGGTTGTTCTCCACATTGTACGTACTCGCATTCTCGATCTTCAGGGTGTTTGAGACAACACAGGAGGCCCCCAAGAACGGCCCTAGGCGGCCCAAAAGGCGCCCAAGAGGGCCCCAAAACGGCTCAAGAGAGCCCCGAGATGACCCGAGACTGCCGAGGAGACCCCCTACGAGGGCCCCAGGAGGAGCCAAAGAAGGGCAACTCGAAGGCGCCCTAAAGCCATTCCCCACACGATGGCTCGCGAGACCCCCACCATGCCCCAAAGAGAGCCCCAAGAGGTCCCCAAGAGGCCCTACACAGCCCAACAGAGGTCCTTTTGGGCATGGCTTTTTGGTTTCTCAGACGGACTCGCGGCGCCAAGACGCTTCTACGACAACGCCCCATGGAAGAGGGGCACCCAAGCCTCCCAGGGGTTCGTCGGCGCGGCGTGGGTCAACGAATCAATCCTGAATAAAGCTGCTCCTCGCGTTGGAACTCCAGCAGGGGGTGGCATCCTTGCCCGAGCCGCTTCGAGGCCCCATGTCATTGCACCCCATCGCTGGGTCAGGGCTGTTGCGAATATCACTGGTCGCGATGCAAGTAGCAACAACATGCGCGAACGTCAATGGACCCCGAGGCCACCCGATCTTCCTAGCTCCTGCGGGCTCTGCGGTAAACAAGTAACTGCGCCTAGTAATCCCACCAACCCTCTGGGCGTAGGTGGTCTAGAGAGGCTCCTCTTCCAACCCCCTTCTAGTCTTTCGGGTAGGGGCTTATCACTGCTCCCTATTAATATACACCCCCTCCCCGAAGCGACCTGCAGCCAACCAGGAACAATGAGGACACCATGCTCACCCCCGCACACCATCCCTGTCAAATTATTCTGGCGAAGGTCCCAACCATATGCAGTTGTGGGTACCGTAATTGTGAATATCTGCTTCGGTGAAACTCCTTATGGGGCCACGAAGCGCTGCACTGGGCGGGGGGGAACGCTGTACTGTGTGGGTGGTATGCCGACTTGGATTTCCAGGACGCGTGCGGACGGTCCCACTGAAGGCTTCGGTGGAGCTCCCTATGGGACCACGAAGCGCTCTACTCAGTAAGTGAAAATGCCAAATTGGGTTTCCGGGGCGCATGCGAACGGTCCCACCGGGGGCTTCGGTGGAGCCCCCATTTGGGGCCACGAAACGCTACACTGCGCGGGTGAAAATGCCTCATTACATTTCCTGGACGCATACAGACGGTGGCACTGGGGCCTTGGGTGGAGCCCCCTATGGGGCCACGAAACGCTGCACTGGGTGGGTGAAAATGCCAAATAGGGCTTCCGGGACGCATGCGGACGGTAGCACTGGGACCTTCGGTGGAGCTCCCTTTGGGGCCACGAAACGCTGTACTGGATATGAGGGACGCATGCGGACGGTAGCGCTGGGACCTTCGTTGGAACTCCGTATGGGGCCACGAAACGCTGCACTGGGCGTGCGGGACGCGTAGCACTGGGACCTTCGGTGGGGCTCCCTTTGGGGCCACGAACACTGTACTGGGTGGGTGAACCGCAGGGAGGAGGAGGAGGAGGGCCACGAAACGCTGTACTGGGTATGCGGGACGCATGCGGACGGTAGCACTGGGACCTTCGGTGGGCCTCCCTGTGGGGCCACGAAACGCTGTACTGGGTGTGCGGGACGCATGCGGACAGTAGCACTGGGACCTTCGGTGGGGCTCCCTATGGGGCCACGAAACGCTGTACTGGGTAGTGGAAACGCAGGGAGGAGGGGGAGGAGGGCCACGAAACGCTGTACTGGGTGTGCGGGACGCATGCGGACGGTAGCGCTGGGACCTTCGGTGGAGCTCCCTATGGGGCCACGAAACGCTGTACTGGGTGTGCGGGACGCATGCGGCCGGTAGCACTGGGACCTTCGGTGGGGCTCCCTATGGGGCCACGAAACACTGTACTGGGTGGGTGAAACGCAGGGAGGAGGGGGAGGAGGGCCACGAAACGCTGTACTGGGTGTGCGGGACGCATGCGGACGGTAGCACTGGGACCTTCGGTGGAGCTCCCTATGGGGCCACGAAACGCTGTACTGGGTGTGCGGGACGTTTGCGGACGGTAGCACTGGGACCGTCGGTGGAGCTCCCTATGGGGCCACGAAACGCTGTACTGGGTGGGGAGGGGAGGAGGGCCACGAAACGCTGTACTGGGTGTGCGGGGCGCATGCGGACGGTGGAGAAGAGGAGGGGGCAGAGGAGGAGGGGAGAACGCGGGGACCGTTTCTTCAAAACGAGGACCCCACACCACAGGATGGTTGGGAAAAACAAGACAAAACGTATTCTGCCTCCACATTCGGAGCATCCGCAACTAACCCGATGCGGTCCCCCCCCAACATCCCTTTGAAATTAGCCCGACGAAGGACCAACCATATGCAGCTTCGAGCACCGCAAGGGGGACGAGACGGAGGAGGGGGGGCCCGCGGGTCGAGAGGTCCCTGCCAGTGGGGCCTTGCGTGGACCTCCCTATGGGGCCACGACCCGTGTGAGGGGTGCGCCGAATGACTCGCGGGGGCGCATGTAAACCCTGCCAATGGGGCCTCTTGTGGAGCTCCGCATGGGGCCACGACCCGTGTGAGGGGCGTGACGACATGAATCGCGGGGGCGCATGTGAACCCTGCCACTGAGGCCTTCGGTGGAGCTCCCTATGGGGCCACGAACCGTGGGAGGGGTGTGACGACATGAATCGCAGGGACGCACGTAAACCCGCCACTGGGGCCTTCGGTGGAACTCCGTATGGGGCCACGGACCGTGTGAAGGGTGTGCCGACATGAGTCGCGGGGAACGCGTGTAAACCCTGCCCCAGGGGTCTTCGGTGAAGCTCCCTATGGGGCCACGAACCGTGTGAGGGGTGCGCCGGCATGAATCGCGGGGACGCGCGTAAACCCTGCCACTGGGGCCTTCGGTGGAATTCCCTCTGGAGCCGCGAAGCGTGTGAGGGGCGTGACGACATGAATCGCGGGGACGCATGTAAGCCCTGCCACAAGGGCCTGCGGTGGGGCTCCGTATGGAGCCACGAACCGTGTGAGGGGTGTGCCGAAATGACTCACGGGGACGCGTGTAAACCCTGCAACTGGGGCCTTCGGTGGAGCTCCCTATGGTGGCACGAACAGTGTGAGGGGTGCACCGAAATGAATCGCGGGGACGCTGTAAACCCTGCCCCTGGGTTTTCGGTGGAGCTCCATATGGGGCCACGAACCGCGTGAGGGGTGCGCCGACATGACTCGCGGGAACGCATTGGGGCCTTCGGTGGGGCTCCCTATGGGGCCACGACCCGTGTGAGGGGTGCAACAGAATGAACCGCGGTGACGCATGTAAGCCCTGCCACTCGGGCCTTCGGTGGAGCTCCCTATGGAGCCGCGAACCGCGTGAAGGGCGTGACGACGTGAGTCGCGGGGACGCGTGTAAACCCTGCCACTGGGGCCTTCGGTGGAGCTCCGTCTGGAGCCACGAACCTTGTGAGGGGTGCGCCGAAATGAATCGCGGGGACGCATGTAACCCTGCCACTGGACCTCCGGTGGAACTTCCTATGGTGGCACGAACCGTGTGAG
>CAUYUJ010016298.1:126897-136897 GCA_963575745.1 Prorocentrum cordatum
AAACTGGCGCGGGAGGCACGACGCAGCCAAACTGGCGCGGGAGGCATCACAAGCTGGCTCCGAGAACACGTCCACGAAACTGCCGAATTGAAGCCGGCGTAGGGTGAAGGAGCGACAACCCACATGATAACCAGCGGCACCGCCACCCCAGGACGCAACTTGCCGAGGATGATGTCCAACAAGCAGTCACGCAGACCCAACAACGTGCGGCAGCCAAAGCGGCAGGAGGAGAAACGTCCATAAACCTACTCTCCAAGTAAGCTCATCAAACTCGAAGTCCTTGAAAACCAAATGGCCTTCACAGACGTGGAGAAGCCAGCAGGCGCACATGGGAGCAGCGTGAACGACCCCGAGAGACGGGCGTAGCTGCTTAGCTACGCAAAGCGTCAAGAATTTAGGCGGGATCCACCATGGACCATGGGCCCCGAGCCCCAGGCCTCTTCGGGCACAACCAACAACCGCTTAGGGGCCTAGCACACGGCCCCGAAGAGCACCGAGGGCACGCGCAGCGCCACTATCTCGCTGCGAGGGGTGGCGGACGGCGAAAGTGGCCCGACCCATCAGCTCGTCAGACCTCCGCTGCCAGCGGAACCTGTTGTCTGACTTGTTCATATGGGCCGTCGGGCAGGGACCACATTCCAGCGGCCGCTGATGCCGCTCTCAACGCCCGTCCAAGTGGAGGCGTGTGCGCGGCCCGGCAGCATCTGGACTCGCTCTAAGAGGCGCGCGCCCTCTGTCGGCAAAGGAGCTCGCGGATGCCCGTCAAGCCACCCTCACGCGCCGGGACAAGGGGTCAAAGTACCCCAGACTCACTGGATCGACACCCTCGACCAAGATCGGCAAGCTGCATCTCGCCAAACCAACCTTTTATGCCGTCAGGTGGTTGGTCGGTAGGATCGCCCCTTCCTCCAACGAGGTGCTTCCGGCGAAGGGCCCGCCCAGACCCTGGAGGTTCCTGCTACATTGCAAGTGCCGCCCCAGTTTCTGGCGGACGGGCTCGACGCCCACACCAAAGCGTCTGACCTAGCGCAGCAGTTGTTCAGCCAGTGCGACAATTCCAGTATCTGTGCAGACAAGCTGCCTCTGCGTACATTGGTGAGCAGTTGAAGACGCTCGCAGCGCAGGCTTAATCTTTTTCGCACAAGGAACGGAAATATTAGCTATTCGATTCCGCGGACAATGGCGCCTGACAGGCCCTCCGCCATGTGAGATATAGTGAACCTGGAACCCTGGACTCACAGCAAGTACATTGTGCACGGGCGGCGCCGTGATTTCCAATCCTTTGGTGACGCTTTTCAGCTGAAGCTACAGAGTCGGCGCTGCAACGCTGTGATGCCCCACCTGCCCCGAGAGCCAAGCTTGCTTATGTCGACGCCGCTCACATCACTGCCGAATGACTCCGAGCTGCCTATGGGCGCTGCGATGCTAGTTCAGCCACTGATGACGGGCTACATCTGAAGCATTCCGACATTCTTTTGGATGGGTTCCTCTGAGGACGGGGCGAATACTTCAGCTGATATGGAGGCCTCCGGGCGGCTTCCTGTTCTGACCAGCGCCGCCGACCGATCACTCCACAACATTCTGGAGGCTCCAGACCCATCGGCTTCCTCAGAAGCGTATACCCGATCTCAGGGAGACGTCGCTGGGCTTCCGCCGTCTCCTGGGTGCGCGACTTCAAAACACCACATTATTCAACTCGGCTGTAGTCGACATTGCGCGGCGACAGAACTTCCGCAATGAATCAGCAGCGCGCGAAGTGTGAGCTGCTCTCCCTCGGGACCGGCGAAGGCAGTTTCGAGCTCGCGCGCCTTCTCACGCTGCTGGGCCGTCGCGCCTGCAGGCTTTCAGCGCAGACAGCCCAGCTTACTGCTCGAGCTCCCGGCTTGGCGCGCTGTACACGCTCGCCTGGCACGGTCGTTGGCGCACTCAGCACCACCACCACCAGGAGCCGGGGAGCCGGGGGCGCGGGCGCCGCGCCTCGAGCGGTCGTCGCCCGCCGAGCCCCCCCCAACGCCCCCCCCCCCTGGGGGGTGAGGCCCAGAAGCTGGAGGAGGTGGAGGCGGGGGGGTGATGATGGGGATGATGGTGGTGTTGATCACGGTGGGGTTGATCATAGCCCAGCTTGCTGCTCGAGCAGCGTGACCGCGGGGCGCCATGCCGCTGCTATCCAGATCCAAGCTCAGTCGGCCCCCGCCCTGGCCGCTCCGAGGCTCGTGCCTCGCGTGGGGCCTCTGCAGAGCCCGCGGCCCGCTCGGCCTCGACCTCGAGATCGGAAGCATGTCGGGACCCTCTGGCCGTCGGTTTCGCTTGGGTGTGTTTTGATGGGCCTGTTTTCCACCACCACCACCACCACCATGAGTTGGAAGGGGGAAGGAGGTGGAGGACGAGGATGACGACGAAGAGGAGGAGGAGGAGGAGGAGGACGAAGAGGAGGAGGAGGAGGAGGAGGAGGAGGAGGACCCCCTCCCCCTCCAACTCATGGTGGTGGTGGTGGAAAACAGGCCCATCATGTTTGCGAAGCATGCTTAAAGCATGCATGCTTGAGGCTGTCAACCGTGTCAGCCAAGTGTCTTGGAAGATGGGTCGTTCGGCCGTCCGCGCCAGTGCTCTGAGCTCCGCAGAATAATGCCTGCGCAAACGCTAAAACGTTCAATTCGACAGCGCGCTGGACGCGGTGCCGAGTTGCGTATTCGCCAAAGCGTTGCTGAAAAACAAATTCAGCACCTGCGACAAACCGAGGAAATTCTCAGGCGCTATGCCCTCGAGGCGTTGCACGACAGGTCTCCTGCCCAGATTGGTGCATGGCGCAGAAGTGAGAAGATAGTATGCACTTGAGTGGCGCAAGGTGCAGGTTGCGGCGGCCAGTACCAACATGCGATAGTCATGTCCTACGGCCCTACATTAGGGACAACATGCGAACCCTACCGCTGCAAGTCAGATGTCTGAAACGCCAGCTGGGGCTCGGAATTCGGAGGATGTCTGCAGCCAAACGGAAACCAGGGCATGTGTCCGACACCCCCCCCAGCGGTAGGGTTCACAGTCAGTCGCAGGTACACGGCACGGTGGAGATGCCCGCATTGCGCCTTACGCAAGCCAGGTATGGGCTACGTAATCAAGTTCGCCAGCTCCCAACTGCCATCCCGTGGACCGAGCTACGGCATGAACTGACTACCTACCAGACCACCCCAACCCAACCCGAAGACCCGAATTTCGGGTTGGGGGGGGTATGGGCTCCATATGTGTTTTTTCGATGTTCCCGGACCCCCCCCCACTAGAAATCGAGGGTAAATCTGAGCATTCGGGTTGGGTTGGGGTGGTTTGGTGGGTGGTGATGAACGAGGCATGCAGCCGCCCTGGCCGAAAAACCTGCCGCAGCATCACTGGCACACTGGGTGCCGTGAAGCTCCCGCTGGGACTGACGTCCTCTGCCCTTCCGCGAACATGCCGCAGCGCGCACTCTCGCCCTCCTCGGCTCAGCCACCCACGGCGGGGGAGCTGGGGGTAACCGCGCAGGGGCGGTTGACCCAGACCATACTGCTGAACTTCCCGGCCCCAGTCGCTATAGCAAAAACGGCATGAGCATGACATTCGCGTAGACCTCCGAGAAATTAAGCTAATGCCGTGTCTTGTTCTACTGAGGGGCAACGATAGGGGGGGACTGGCATAGGGGGGGATGCATCGACCTGGAATCGGCGATACATCGCCGATAGATCGGCGATAGGCCTCCTCCTGGACAGGCTGGGGCTATCGGGCCCATATCGGCGGTCAAGGGGCGATTGGAGGTCGATGAATCCCCCCCTGTGCCGATCCCCCCCTATCGTTGTCCCTGATCTACGATCCATGCCCCGTCCCCTCCTGCCTCTGGAGAACCTCCTCGGACGACAAATGGGCGATTGGAGGTCGATGCATCCCCCCCTGTGCCTATCCCCCCCTATCGATGCCCCTGGTCTACGATCCATCCCCCCTCCCCCTCCTGCCTCCGGAGACCCTCCTCGGACGACACCGACGGTGACGAGGGCGGCGGCCCTCGGCGGCGAGGGCGGCTCCTCGCGGTTTTCGCAGGTCCAGATCGAGAAGGTCAGCGGCAGCGAGGTGGACCGGCGGGGGGGGGAGAGGGAGGGGAGGGAGGAGGGAGGGGGGGAAAAGGGAGAAGTGAGGAGGGAAGGAGGGCGGGAGGGGAGGTGACGGCAAAGGAGGACACGGGAGGGGACGGGGGGGAGGGGACGGAAGGGAGGAGGGAGAGAGGGAGGAAGAAGGAGCAGCAGCTGCAGAAGAAGTTGACGCAACGGGCGGAGCGCCCTCATAGCATGCCTACGAAAGCAGAGGAGGAGGAGGAGGAGGACGAGGAGGAGGAGGAGGAGGCGGAGGAGGAGGAGGAGGAGTGAGGAGTGAGGAGTGAGGCGAAGGAGGAAAAGGAGAAACCATGTCTTCACTCTGTAAAGCTGCTGACCGCGATACCGCATTGGTTCGATCACCTCGTCTTCTTCGGCGTCCTCGTCGTGATTATACTTACGATGGTATGTGATCGTCCTTCCCTCCCGAGTTACAGTACGCTGAGGTCGCTCTATGCCCTCGCGGGCTTACCTTATTGCGGTCGTTCTCTGCGCGCTGTTCTTCGTGCTCGCTTGTTGTACAAGGGCCATCTCGGTCGACTAGATCGGATGCGGTTGTTGCAGAAGCTTCACAGAGACGCGACGGCTGCACAGTCCACGTGCGTGCATCGGTAAAACAAAAAAAAAGGACGATGACGAGGAGGAAGGAGCAAGAGCAGGGGCAGCAAAGGACGAGGAGCAGGCGGACCCACAAATGTCGCAGTTGGCCCCGCAGGTCTGCCCGCCGTCCGTGATGTGCCTCAACGGACGGGGCGGGCACTTCGTCGTCGTCTCCGCCACCGTCGCCGCCGCGGCCGCGTCCGTCGTCGCCGTCTTCGTCGAAACCGCGGAGGGGGGAAAGAAGAAAAGAGGAGGAGTATGAGCAAAGTCGGGTCAGTCGAGTTGACCAAGCCGGCGGGCCCTGCCCATCCCCACCCCCGCCCCACCCATGACAGATGGATCCAGCCTGGCACAACCTGGCATTGGGGCTAGAACGAGGTGCCCTTCAGCGAACGGAAAACTTGCGCGCGCGGCCCTGCCTCCGAGGATTCGGCGGAGGGGCCACGGCGCGGGCAACGCAGAGGCGGGAGCGGAACTTTGGGCAAGCCCTGCGCGGCGCTGCGGCGGGAGCACATTCCACTCCTATCTCGGAAGGCCAGACTTCCGATCGATGCGCGCGGCGGCACTGCGCTTTGCCATGCGCAGTGCCTGCGCCGACAGAGCCCAGTGCCCGTGGTGCTGTGCGCCAGAGATGCCCGCGCCTTGCCACGCGCAGTGCCTGCGCCGACCAGAACGCAATGCATACAATGCCTGCGCTGATTTCAAGATGCGCAGGCGACGCCTGCACCCCAATAGATGACGCGTTTGAAATACCTGCGCTCTGCCCTACGCAACAATTGCGCGTATACAAAGCAACGCCTGCTGTACACATGCTTCGTCCCGTTTTAGGTGAGATGGGAAATCGCCTGCCTGTCGGCGAACGTTTTTAAAATATTGGACGCCGCGGCCTCTGCTGCTGCGGTGTCACATGTTGACGGTCGATCACCAGCGACCCGCTGCCTGGCGTCGTCGCACCCGGACTGGGTGGGTGGTCACTTGATTTACGACAACCAGCTCTCCTACAGGCGTGACCCTACCATCCACTGCCGGTGTCTTACGTACCAGTGGCCGCGTCGTCCGAAACAGGTAGGAATGGCCCTGAATCATCCTCGGCATAGTCGACAGCTGTCGCCATGCTTATTGTAAGCCTCCATCATATTTCCAGCCTCCATCCATCCGCTGATAGCCAACTGTGAGACTGCACACACTGATATCCAAGTGGCCCTCATGCTAGGTCGAAGGCAAAGGTCGAAACTGAAGAATAAACAGTGACAGCACCATCATGGGTTATGATGGAATCACTGCAACGTATCTGCGAGTCGACCGCGGTGCGACTCACCAAACACAAAGTCCGTAGTATTAGCGCCTTCGCGCCAGCACTTGAAGTGAAACTGCGGCGGAGGGATATCAGGAAGAGGGGGACAGAATTGGAGATTAGCATGGGAGTTTATGATGACACTCGCTACTCAGTTGGGACAGCGAGTCTCTCATCGGCAGCTGAGGCCCCTCTGGACAACCACGTCACTGGGATCACCACCACCATCATCACCATCATCCGACTGCCACCAGGGTACGTAAGCGGGCCGTGCCGCCTGGCCCCAGTCGCGCCCCCGGGCGCAAGCAGGAGAGACGGCGGCAACTCCAGGGCGGCCAGGCAACCTTCTAAACCGAATCGAGGAGGAGGAAGAGGAAGAGCCGAATGAGAGAGGAGAGGAGGTCAGAGGAGAGGAGGTTCGGTTGGACCCGTCACCGCAAAGCTTGGGGTATACGGGAAAGGACGACCAGGGAGAAAGGGGGAGGAGCGATCCATTGGTGCCCCCCCATGGCTGAAACGGGGGTGACGATGGGTCATCCTCTTCAGCCTCCGCCTCCTCCCCCTCCCCCTCCTCTCCCCCCATCCTCCTCCTCCTCCTCCTCCTCCTTCTCCTCCTCCTCCTCCTCCTCCTCATCCCCATCCCTCCTCATATTCTTCTTTTTGTTATTCTTATTATTATCAGTAGTATTAATATTATTCATGTTCTTATTCTTACTATTATTAATATTATTATTATCATTAGCATTATTATTCATAGTATATGATGTATTATTATTCTTAGTATTAGTAGTACTCTCATCATTATTGGTATGATTATTCTTGTTCTTGCTATTATTCTTATGATTTTTATTACTATTATTCGTATTACACTTCTTCGTCGTAGTCTTCTTATTATTATTCGTACTAGTCTATTATTAGTATTCGTATTAGTGTTATTATTCTTCTTCGTCGTATTCTTCTTATTATTATTCTTAGTAATAGTATCATTCGTCTTCTTCTTATTTTTCTTTTTCTCATTGTGTTTCTTGTTAGTCTTCTTCTTTTTCCTCCTCCTCCTCCTCCCCCTCCTCCTAGGTCTGGGTCTGGGTCGGGCGCACCCAAGTGGGCCGCGCTGTGCCGATACCCCGGGCAAAGGGCAGGCGTGGCTGAGTCCCAAATAGGGCTCTGGCAGCGAGGCAAATGCCCCCGCAAGCGTGCCCGCACCCCGAGGGCCGGGCCCCACAAATGCAGAACAGTTTTAGGGGCCCCCGGGGAAACGCGCCTGCCCCCGCCAATAATTAGACAGCGCGCAAGTGCGCGGCGCAACTGCGCAAGCAGCCTCCACTTCCTCCACCTGCGTAACCCTGCCAGCCCGGGGGGAGAGGAGGGCCCCGACCGAGACAGACACGACGACGAGACGACGACCACCACGGCGACGACGACAACGACGACAACGGCGGCGGCAACGACGACGACGACGAAGAGGGCGACGAGGGCAACGAGGGCGGCGACGACGACCACGACCACAACCACCACGGCAACGGCGACGACGGCGGCAGCGACAGCAGCCACAACAACGGAGACGGCGGCGACGACGACAGCGGCAGCAGCAGCGGCAGCAAGGACAGGACGACGGGCGCGCGGGCACACTTTCCCAGCGGAATCCAAAGACCGAGCAGCACACGCTGCGAATCCGGCCGCGCCACGACCGCACGGTAGCCGCGAGCCCCGCTAGTCCCGGCGGCGGCCGCGCCCCCCGCCCCGGGAGCGGCCAGAGGAGGAGCGCGAGCGAGGCCGGCGGCGGCGGCGGCGGGGCCCGGCAGCAGGAGGGGCCGCTGCGCTCGCCCCCGGGGAGGCGGCGGGCAGGCTCGCAGCCGCGGCGGCAGCAGCAGCAGCGGGAGCGCGTGGGAGCGCCAGCGCGGGCGGCGCGCCCAGCGCCGGTGGGGGCGGCGCGGCAGCCCGGCCAGGTGCGTGGTGTTGGCTGCCCACCCAGGGGGTAGTCCACGACAGCGTCGCTCGGAGGAGACTCTCACGTACTTCCGGGCCGCCAGAAATCGTGACCTTGGCTTGTCGCAGCCAGATGTTGATTACACCACCTCCACCCAGGGGCCTGATGGCCAGCCCGATCCTGGCACCATTGGACCCCCAAAGCCAATAGGCTTGGCTGGCGTCCGTGTAGAGCGGGGCGCCCGCAGGGTGGGTCGCCACCAACTCCAAGACTTCCTGCGCTGTGAGCGCCCGGCCGTCCTTACGGGCCAGAAGAGCACGGCGGAAGCGGGCACTGCCCTCGCCTCCGGGCGCGGAAGCGCGCCGCGACCGCCGCGAGGAGCCGGTGGGGGCAGGCGGCTGCGGCAGAACCGGCTGCGGGGGGGCTGCCGGCGGGGGGCCCGAGGACGAAGACGAGCCACCCAGAGGCAGTGGGGGCGCCAGCGGGGGGCCCGACTACGCCGACGAACCACCCGGGAGCGGCGGAGCAGGAGGGGGCGCCCGCCACGGGGGTGCGGCGAGGGCCGCCGGCTCATGGGGCCCACCCCCCGGATGGGGGCCACCCGCGGCTGTCGGGGCCAGCACTGCGGCGGGGGCAGCGCCAGCGGCAACACCAGGCAGTTGTTGTTGGAGCACTGCCGCCAACGGGGCAACACCGAGGCCCCCAAACGCTGTCACCAGCGTTTCCACGAGCGCCCGGGCAGGGGGGAAGGAGCCATCCGGAAGTAGGAAAGCGCTCACGGCCTGCCCCAGGGTGACCGGGCGTCCCCACCCGCCGATCACGGTGGCCGCCGCCAGGTCTGCTGGAGATGGCATGCCAGGTGTCGAGGTGATTACCACGCCAAGGATATGAGCCACGTCCGAGGACGGCAGCGGCCCCGAAGCGGAAAGGGCGTGTACCATCATGCCGAAGGCCGGCCCCAGCCGAAAGGGCGTGTACCTTCAACCTCCTCCTCCTCCTCCTCCTCCTCCTCCTCCTCCTCCTCCTCCCCTCCTCCTCCTCCCCTCCTCCTCCTCCTCCTCCTCCTCCTCCTCCTCCTTAGCATCACTCTGTCCAGGATATATTTGTCCACACTGCCAGACGGACGCAAGCGGGTCGCGCAAGAGTGCCATATTCGACGAGGACATTCAGACACCAGCGCGGGAAGGACGAGTTTTTCCTTTCTCCCCTCCTGAAGCAGGGACCAGCCAGCCGCTGGCGTCCTCCTCCACATCCTCTTCTCCCTCCTGCCTCGCGGCCAGCGCCAGCTCGGGAGGCCCCCAGGATCCGAGCCCGCGCCACCAAGCTCCGCCCCCCCGCCCCCCACACCCGCCCACCACATTCCTGCGCGCCCTTCGCGGCCTCGCCATGGCGGCACCGCCCATAGCTGGCAGCACGCCTCACCAGCGGCGGCCCAACCGGTCTGCTGACGATAGGCGGGAGCAGCACCAGTGCGCCGATGCCCAGGGCCGCTTCTCGCTTGATGCAGGCATCTGCGGCCGTGGCCACTGACCGCGGGTCGCAGGCAACCCGCCCGGCGGCCGCACTCGCCGCCGCACTTGAAGCTCATCAAGCTCACGGGCATCCGCTAGGGAAAGGGTTGCGCTGGTGTTCCTGCTTACGCCGATCTCCCTTGGGCTGCTGCTGCGGACGTGCCGCCTGCTGGGCGTCGGGAGGCCCCAGTGGGCAAGGGCGATGCTCATGTTAAAGGTGACCGTGGCCTCGGTACTGCATGTGGCCGCGATACTCGTGAAGATGACTCGGACCCTCTTGCTGCCAGACGGCCGTCGTCACCTTACCATGGCCACCCTGGTGCTGGCCGTGGTGGCCCCCATGCACGTGGGCGCGATCCTCCAACTGCTGGCCGCAGTCCTGCTGATCGAGGTTCCCCGGCCCGAAGTGATCTGTGGGCCGGCGGCGCCGACGCGCGGGCGCCTGCGGCCACCACCGGGATCCCGCAGGGGCAGGGGCAAGGACTCCGAGACCGCGGCGCGGCTGGCGATCCGCAGGGCGCGCATGTGCGCTTCCATGATGCCTCACCCCGCCTCC
>CAUYUJ010016298.1:141897-144397 GCA_963575745.1 Prorocentrum cordatum
ATGCATACATACATGCATACATACATACATGCATACAGACAGACATGCATAGTTACATACATGCATACATACGTAGACATGTACGTATGCATGCATACATATATATGTATACATATACATGTATACATATACTTATATATATACATACACATACACATACACATAAACATATACCTATACATATGCGTATGCATATACATGCACATATACATATGCATATACATATGCATATACAGTGGCATGCACCTTTACATTTACGTATACATATACATATGCATATGCAAATACAGATGCATAAACATATACATGCACTTATACACATACATACACACATACACATACATATACATATACATATACATATAAAATTGATATACATACACACAGACGTCTTTTCGGGTCGCCGCGGGCAGGGCCTGGCCACAATCCGCCCGTCGGCCCCGCGGGCGCGCGCTGGCTGGCAGCGAAAGGTTGCCGGGCCCTCACGGAGCAACGGCGGGACACGGGGCGCAGCAGCCAAAGCGAGGGGGCGCCAGCGGCGGTGGGGGGGGGGGCGGCCGAGGGGCCAGCGGGCCCGCCAAACGGGCGGCTGGAGTAGACACCCTCGAGGCACGTTGCGGCACTTTGCAAAGGCGAGCACGCGGTTGAAATGAAGCGAGACACACCCGCCTGAGGGCCGGCCGTCGTGGTCGAGGGGGGCGCAGCATACCTTGCACTCGACGCGCTGGCAGTCGGGCCGGGAAGGGTGGAAGCGGTTGTCGGGCACGCAGGGCGGCCGCGAAGGCCTACCGCCAAGCGGACCCAGCGAAGGAAGAAGGTAGACGCGGGGCGCGCCCGCCCGGACGGCGAGAAGACTGGGCCAGCAGCGCTTACAGCGGGGGGGCAGCGGCACCCATCTCCACATGGGCGCTGCTGGCAGCTGAGCAGGGCGGGGGGCACGATGCGGGCGATGGCCGAGAGACCACCAAGGTCGTGGGCGAGGCGCTGGTAGCGCTCCACGGCGGAATTGGTAGCGGGGGACTGCGTAAGGCCAGGGAGGCTGGGACAGCGGCCGCAGACGGGGCGCGGTAGACCAAGTACTTGCAGGCCCAGAGAACGGACTCGAGCACAGCAAGTGCATCCGCAGCGTCAGCGTCGGCCCAGCCGCCGGCATGTTCCACGACGCGCATCCAGGTCATAACCTGCCCAGTGCTCGGGGCGAGGAAGGTCACAATGGCCTCGAAGATGTCTCCGCTGTCGGAGGGATCGGCCGCGAGATCCTGCCAGTGGAAGATGAGGAGCGCGGCGAAGAAGCGCGCGACGCCGTCGCTGGCGGCCGGGACGTTGGCGACGCCGATGGAGCCGCAGCGCCCCGAGGGGATGCGCATGGCAAGGTCAAGTCGGTCGGGGGGTGGGGCGCTGATGGGAGCGGCAGTTCGGCTCGCGGTCGGCGAACCACCGCGGACGGCAGCGGTCGGATTGGCGGCAAGCAGCCGCACGGACGACCAGGACGGCCCATGGTACGGGCCTGGACCACCTTCCCAGCGAGGAGGGCGAGGTCGTCACTCTCCGGCGCCAAGCTCGTGGCGGCGGGCAAACGCGGGAAGAGCGGGCGACGGCGCCGCGCCGAACGGGGCGAAGCCGCGGGACAGCACCCAGCAGAAGCCGAGGCGGCTGAGGGCCTCGAGGTCCAAGTCCTGGAATCACCCGGGTCGGTTGCCGAGGCAGAACTGGCGGACGCGGATGGCGGCGGAGTGGGCGAGGGCGGAGGCGGCCGCGGGGCTCGCACGGGAGATCTCCCATGCGACGAGGTCTCTTGGGCTGCGTCAATCGGCGGAGAGGAAGGAAGCGACGTCCTCGCGGCACTGTAAATAGTCGAAGAACTTGGACATGAGAGACACACGGCAGCCCCGCACAAGGGCGTCCCGGGAGCAGAGCCAGCTGGCAGGGATCGCCGACCATGACGAGGTGGACGCCTGGGCTGCGGTTGACGGGGACGAGCGTGGGCGCCACGTGGAGAAAGGCGGCCTCGTCGCACATGACGGTACAGAGGCGCCGGTCCTCGGCGTGGTCGGGGCCGTAAGACAGGCCGTATACCCTCTCTCGTGCGGGGGCGAGGTAGCGGTGGGAGGGCACGACGGTCCGGGACCACTTCTTGAACGCCTTGGCTGGGGGAGGCGCGAATGCGTCCCCGGTTCCAAGAGGGCTTCTGAATTGGAGCGGTGGCGGAATAGAAAGCGCCCCAACGGCGCTCGAGGGCAAGGAGGCGGAGCAGCTTGGGCAAGGTGTCGGGCTGCGCGCGGCGGAGCACCTGGTCGTCGCAGATCTACTGCTTTCCGCCCAGGAGGGTGGCCATGGCGAGGGTGGTGCTGGTTCACCGCGGCGAGCAGGTCGGGGATCAGGGCAGCAGCAACGTCGAAGTCAGCGCGCCAGAGGTCCCAGGGATCCTGGCGATAGGCGACTGTGTCGATGCAGAGCCTGACGTCGATGGGAAGCTGGGCAGGACGGAAAGAGGACCCGT
>CAUYUJ010016298.1:149397-151897 GCA_963575745.1 Prorocentrum cordatum
ACCTCGGAAATGATCCCCGCGGTGAGCCTGTGCCTGAAAAGTCTGCATCCCACACAGACAGTCTAATTCAATGTAGCCTAGATGTGTTTGGCAAAAGTCAGCCTGCTATCACGTAGCTAGACCACGAGTTGCCTAGCAGATCTGTCCAGATCCCCGCTCCTCGGGCCCACCCTGAGATCCTCGCTTGGGGGGACGTTCAAGGAGAGTTGGGCCCCGAGTTTCTTGGATGGCAGCTATTTGCAACCTGCAAGCGGTGGCCATCCAGCCGCTGGCCACCAACAGGGGGGTTAAAGATTATGGTGAGGCGTCATTCCTGGTACAGAGCGAGACCGTCCGACTCGCCATTGATGCGGTAGGAGGTGTTGCCCCCCACCACCACTCCCGAGCGGGAGCCCGAGGAGCAGGATGAGGAATTGAGGGCTTTACAGGCCAAAGCCAAGACGTCAGTCGTTGCGGTCCAGATTAAGTTTGAAAAGGTCCTGGCACTCGGATGGTCAAACTCGCAGTTTCTTGCCAAGGCCCATCTCGTCCCCATCAACCCTTGCAAACCAGTTGATGCACGGTCGTAGGGTTCAGCACGCAGGACGGGCGCGAAGGTAGTCGACTACGTTCGGTTCCCCCCTCGTTGCCCGTCGCCTGTCTTTCCTCCCCCGCCGCAGACGCCGACACCTGCATGGTGCACTCGGCGGCTGTGAGCGAGACGCCTGGGCAGGACGGGCTGGACCAGCAGGCGCTTCCCTCCTTCGGCGGGCCAGCAGCCTCCTGGGCGCTTCCCTGCTTCGGCGGGAGCTGGGGGGCGCTCCCCTGCCACCATCGAACTGAATCCCTGGCTCCCGCCCTGGCAGTTGCTGGGGGGCGCATCGGCCGCGCGCTCCTGGTGCTCCTGCCCCTCCTCTTGCTGGTTCGCAGTATCTGCTGCTCCTCCTCTGCTCCTCCATCTCCTGTTCCTTTTATTATCCCCCTTCTCCTCCTCCTCCTCCTCCTCCTCCTCCTCCTCCTCCTCCTCCTCCTCCTCCTCCTCCTCCTCCTGGTCCTCCTCCTCCTCCTCATCCTCCTCATCCTCCTCCATGCCCTTTATGCCTCCCTCCTGTGCTCTGCCCCTCCCTCCCTGCCCCATCCCTGCCCCATCACTTCCCCCTCACTGCTCCCTCACTACCCTTCCTTGCTCCCTTCCTTCCCTCATCATCATCAACCTCCTCCCATCCTCGCTCATCCCTCATTCCTCGTCACCTCTCCTTGCACACACCTGCCTCCTCCCACTCCTACGCGCACTCCATAATCGTCCTACGTCTCGTCTTCCTCCTTGTCTGCGTTCCCATAATAATGGTAATGTTTGCCAGCGGGAACCCCCAAACAGGAAGGTATTGCACTGTGGATGTGCAAGCAATGCGGTGCAAGCTAAGCGGTGCAAGCTGTGTTGCGCAATATGTGGTACATACAAGATCTGTGGCGTAAGCTCTATGGTGCAAGCTGTCTGGTGCCAGCTATGTGGTGTAAGCAATGCCGTGTAGGTTGAAACAGGCTGAGTGGCGCAAGCTGTGCGGTGCAAGCTAAGCGATGCAGCCTACGCAGTGTAGTAAGCCACGTTGTGTAGCAAGTTATGTAGTGCCAGCTGTGTGTGTGAGAGACATTGCGTGCTGCGAACTGCATCGTGCAGGCTGTGGGAAGAGCTGTTTGGTAGACGCTACGTGGTGCAAGCTGCCCACGGGCACCCGACGCACGGGGCGTCCACGAGGCGCCCACGGGCGGGCACCCAGCCAAAACGCACGAGGGGCCCACGAGGGGCCCACGAGGCGCCCACGGCAGGCAAAAAACCTCGGCGGACCCGCGCGGCGCACGGAGCGCCCAGGAGGCTCCCGCGGGCGGGCACCGGGCGAAAACTCGCCTGACCCACCCGTCGAACGAGACGCCCACAGGCCATCGCTCCCTCCTCCTCCTCCTCCTCCTCCTCCTCCTCCTCCTCCTCCTCCTCCTACCTCCTCCTCCCTCCTCCCTCCTCCCTCCTCCCTCCTCCTCCTCCTCCTCCTCCCTCTCCTCCTCCCTCCTCCTCCTCCTCCTCCTCCTCCTCCTCCTCCTCGGCACCGAAATCGGCCTCCAACTCGATCTAAACCAGAGAGTTTAGAGTCGCTTCTTCTGGTGCGTCGAACTGCTTATCTACAATACTTCGGGATTTGGAGCAGCTGCACAGCTTTTACGCAGACCATTGGAACGGGCATCATTGAAAACAGCAATCTGCAGCCCTGGCCACGGCACCCGGGCACAGGAGGGTGCTGGCGCCCTGCGGGCGGGGACGGCCACAAGGGAGGCACGGGCGACAGGGAGGGGTGGGCCACCCGGGGACGCACCCGGGGCTCGGCCTGAGAGCGCAGGGTGACGGTGCCGAAGGAGCCCCACGGGGCATCCGTGCAGGACCCTTGGACGTGAGCCGACGAGCCGAAGACCCGAAATATCGGGGGGCAGGGATCACCGAGTTGCACAGGCACCCCCACTCTGCCGTGAA
>CAUYUJ010016298.1:159397-214397 GCA_963575745.1 Prorocentrum cordatum
CCTCCTCATGGACGCACGGGTGTCGCCAAAGGTCACGCACGCGCGCACACGGCCCCCCGGCCATGGGAGCAACACTAACCCAGTGATGGCACCCGCTGTTGCGAAGTGCATTGGTCCCACGGCTTCTTGTGCTGCCTGTACTGCATGCCCCGTGCACGAGAATCCGAAAACACGCCAACGGGCGTGTTCATATGTGACGACCCAATCAGCACGCCAGGGGGGCGCGCAAGATCAAGACAGTCAGCAACGCCCCCCGATGCCCGAGACGGTAAGCTCGGGAAAAGGAGCAGTGCCGAGTCGCACCCAACCTTACCTACGTAGGAGAGTAAGGGAGCAATGAAAGGCCTAAACAGACACGACAAGGACCAGCATGAAGAAAATGTTAGACGGTGCCCACACTACGTTTTTGAGGGGGCACTGGATTCTGTTGCGGGCGGCTCGACACTACAGTCAGCTGCTGGAGCGCACGGAGACGGCACCCGCAGAAAATAGAATACTCAAATGAGTTGAGAACTCCGTTGGTGATTCGCGCTGCCTCCCCCCCCACCCTCCCCTCCAACCCCACCCGCGACTCTGACACTCGACCTAGTGAAGCACACGCACTACGAGACGGTGGCGGAACAGAGGGGGGATCTTGGAGCCAAATTGTCTAATTTCGAGCTTAGTTTTGCGCAAGTGACCTTGTGGACACCATTATCAGCTGCCTGTGAACTCAAAGGGTCCCACTGGGGTGATCTTTCTGATTACGTCTTCGGACACGCTCTCCCTTTTCCCCACCTCCTCCCCCATCCGGGGCAAGGAGCAGAGGTACGGCGGGAGGCGAGAGGAATGAGAGGGGGAAGGTGGCAGGCCTTCCTGCGTTGTAGCCGAATGTATGGTGCCTCAATAGATGTTCCAGATAAGATGGCTTAGCACATTGCGGCGCCAGTCGTGTGATCTAAACTGTCCCTTCCAGGTACCCTGCCTTTGCAAGCGTCTCCTTCCAAGCCACGGTCCAGTCATCGAAAGCCTGGAATTGTTTCTCATTGCTCGCCGCGCCTCTGAAAGCTTGATGGTATTCTCTGATGCCCAGCCCACCTTGCTTTGGACGGCCTCCTTGGAGGTCCTGTGGCTCAACATGTCGCCGATGGAATTGCTCATGCCATCGGAAGCCTCCTGGAAAGTGCGGGAGGTCACCCCTTCCCTGAGGACCTGCTGGCTTTCCCCCCTCGCCCATCTCGCCGTAGAGAGCGCGCTGAGAGCCTCCGCGGTTCACCTTGTCACAGAGATCTCGGGCGACAGAACCGGCCAACCGTCACCGTGCAGGTACGTTCCCGGTTGTTGACTTGGGGCAGCCGGAGCGGTCCAGCAGCAGGGCCGATACCGGCACGCATAATTTCCGCCTGGGAGCCCCCAGTGCACTGGGCAGCAGAAGGTTCCACGCGACTGCCCGCGGAAGTCCTGGTTACAGGCGAGAGGAGGAGCGAAGAGACCACATGCTGTCCAGAAGCTCTGTCGTGAGGGAGTGCGTTGCCGAGCCGCCGCCCCCCTAGGCACCCCCTCCGCGCACGGAGGGGGGCGGGCGGCCCTGTCCGAACCTCCGCAAAAAACACGAAGCGACCCCGCCAACGAGCGCAGCCCCGACAAGGACGAATGCGCCGGAAAAGCCGAATGCTCACGCACCGCGGAGATCGGTGGTCACCTGTCTTCTCGGCACCGCTGCGTCACCACGTGCCTACCGATCGGCGCAGCTCGGACAGGCGGGGCTCTGTCAGGGACTCGACTCGGGTGGGAGCGTTGCAAGGTGTCATGGGGGATGAGAGGCGTCACAATGTATTCGTTGACTCGCCGAGGAAGTCCGGCATGAGTAGACGGACGAGCAAGGAGGGCGGGGGGGGAAGGTCGAGGTGCCCCTACAAAAAATGTCCCATGACCGAATCCCACCAGCCCTCTGGGCGTGAGTGGTTTAGAGCGTTCCTCTTCCAACCTTCCCCTTCGACGAGGGGTTCACCCCTCCCTCTACCCCTCGCCCTGGGTTTGAAGGGGGGGGTCGCGAGACGTTGGAGCGTCTTTTTTGGCCTCGGCGCGGCAGCCAATATCACAGATTTGGGGATTGTGGTTAGATTTCGGCAACATTTTGCCCTCCTGGCGGGGGCCCCAATGGGGGAGCTCCCCTGCTTCGATCGATCTCCTCCAAGATGGCCCACAGATGGCCCCCAAGCCTCCCAAGGGTGCCCCAAGATGGTCCCAAGAGGTGCCCAAGAGGCCCCAACAGCCCCACAAGAGACCCCCAAGAGACCCCCAAGATGCCCCAAAATGGCTCCCAAGAGACCCCACAGACGCCCCAAGAGGCCCCCCAGAGGCACCCAAAACGCTCCAAGAAACCTCGGCGAGAATGCCAAAGTGTTTGTAAGATTGTTGCCGCATGTTGGCCACCACGGGGGAACGGACACTGATTAAGGAGGCCCCCTCGTTTGATCGATCTCCGAGCTGGCCCCAAGATGGCCCCCGAGGCTCCCAAGGGTGCCCCAACAAGAGGGCCCCAAGAGGTGGAGGCCCCAAGAGGCCCCAAAGAGACTCCCAAGAGGCCCCCGAGAGGCTCCCAAGAGACCTCCATGAGGCCCAAGAGGACCCCCAGAGGCACCCACGACGCCCCAAGAGGCCTCGGCGAGAAGGCCGAAATCATTGATGTTACTTAGGTACTTGGCCAAATGTTGGCCTGCCGGGGGGGGGCTAAGCAAGGAGCCCCCCTCGTTGAACCGATCCAAGATAGCGCCCGAGATGGCCCCCGGGGCTCCCAAGGGTGCCCCAAGACGGTCCCAAGAGGTGCCCAGGAGGCCCAAAGAGGTCCCCAAGAGGCCCCCAAGATGCCCTCACGAGGCTCCCACGAGACCCCTAAGAGTCTCCAAGAGGCCCCCACGAGGCACATAAGACGCCCCAAGAGGCCTCCAGGACTGCCAAAAGAACCCCAAGACGCCCCAAGAGTACTCCAAGAAACTTTCGAGCAACCCGAAGAGACTCCGAGGGACATCCACGAGGCCTCTGGCCTTCCTCCTCCTCCTCCTCCTCCTCCTCCTCCTCCTCCTCCTCCTCCTCCTCCTCCTCGTCCTCCTCCTCCGCCGCCGCCGCCGCCGCCGCCGCCGCGGCCGCCGCCTCCTCCTCCGCCTCCTCCTCCCCCTCCTCCTCCTCCCTCCTCCTCCCTCCTCCCTCCTCCCCTCCTCCTCCTCCTCCTCCTCCTCCTCCTCCTTCTTCCTCTCCTCCATCACTTGCCCCCTCCCTCCCTCCCTGCCTCCCTCCCTCCCATCGCCCCCCTCCCTCCCTCCCCCCCACCCCGAGGGGGAGGGAGGGAGGGAAGGAGTCGGAGGTAGAGACGGAGGGAGGGAGCACCCCCTCCTTCTCCGACCGCTCCTCCTCGCCCTGGAAGAGGTGACAAGAGGGGGAGCCACCGGCCAGCCGGCTGTCGCGTCCGGCCCCGCCCCGCCAGGCCTCGAGGAGGCCCTCGAAATGTCCCCGCGCGATGTGCCGCAGCGCCGGGTTGCGCTCCCCGTACCGCTGCAGCGCCATTATCTGTTGGGAGGGGCGGATGGTCGGGGCAAGGCTTTCAGAGCAGCTCGAAGAGCAACAAGAACAACAGAAGTATTAGGAACAGGGAAAAGCAATGCCACCACCACCAGGGACCACCAGCAGGAGCCAGGGGTGGTCCCCCTGGTTGTGTGGTCCCCCCCTCTCGCTCGAGACATCCCCTGTCCCCAGCTCAGGGAGGCATCGTGGACCTCCTCGCTGGAGGTGGCCCCCTCTGGTGGTGGTGGTGTCAGTTCTCCGTCCCCCGAAAGCATGGACTTTCGGAGGTCCGCACGGATTTCCTGAGTCGGCGCTGGAACCCCCCGGCGGCGACTCTGGCGCCACCCCTGGCGCGCTTTTCGCGCCATGGAGCGGGAAAAAAGATCAACGCCAATCCAAAAAATCAACACATACCTCTGAAAGTCTATGCTCATATCATTCTTTATTATCCGGGGAGAAATTACAAGCATCACGAATCCAATGGAAATAGCCTGCAGGTTGGCTCGGAAATCTGGCAATCAAACAAGTACACTCGGCTATGGCGCCGAGAGGCTGAGCTGAGCTGAACAGTCGCGGCCAAACAGAAATTCGCCAGTTGAAAAACCACACGCCCGGGTGAAAACGATAACTCTGTGTCCCGCGTCTGGACTACTCGTCTACATCGGGCCGGAAGCCTCCGAACGCTGGCAATGACTCTCACTCCTTCTTGAGGAACCACTTCACGACAGGCCCGCCGCTCGCAGAGGAGTCGGCAGTCATCACCAAGGTGTCTCCTTCCAGTGCGAAGGTATGCACGTCAAGCATCTGGCCCCTTGGCTTGCTCTCGTCGACCTGTTCCTCCTCGGGCACTTCGCTGGCACCTTCCCCAGTGAACAGCTTTCGGAAGGCCTTAGGCACAAAGCCAAAAGCAATGGAAGAATCCGGCGGAGTCCTATTGGTGATCTTTAATGATCCATCTTCCCACACTGGGTCCACAAGAATAGTAGCACCACCCATTCGGGTGATCTCTTGAACGCCTTTCCCAACAACGTATCTCTCAGTGAAGCCAAGACCTCCCATTCCAGGCCCATCGAAGGAGTACTCCATAGTTATGCTGTCCCCATCAAGGCTGAACTCTCTGTAGTTTGTATTCTTCCCCGCGCCCCAGTCCATGGCCTCCAGCCCTTTGCGCGCAAACCAGGGGAGTCCGCACGCTTTCCAGTATGCATCGATGTCCCCTTCAGTCTTGAAGCACCCCCACTTGCCAGCCAGGTCGCCCTGCGCCCTGCAGGCCACCAGGTCCTTCGCGCCCGGCCTGCAGATGCCCCCCCTCCTCCTCCTCGCGAGGAGCATCGACCCGACGACCCCCGACGCGAACACCGCCGCGCACCCGAGGCTGGAGGCACCGGAAGCGTGCCTGCTGGACTGAAGAGCGGCCCCCGGATGTACACCGCCGGCTCGGCATCCTGCGTGCTTCTTCAGACTGCGTCCGCATGGAGTCGTGGGCGAGGACAGCCAAGGGGTGTTGATCCGACTGCGCGAAGCGACAAGCTTCGCAAGCACGGCGATGGCGGTGACCCGGGCCAGCCCAACAGCGCTATGCCTTCGTCTGCCAGACGTCATCTGCTGCTGGCCCGATCACCCGGCTGACGCGGCAGAGTCTAAGACAATGACGTGAGCCCTCAGCCCAAACAACTGTAGCGAAAACGACTACGGATGACGACATTGGTAAATCCCGAAGATGGACGACGGAGCTTCCCGAGGTGGAAAACACTGCGGCCACTTTACGCACGCCGAATCGTAGTCCCGAGCAGGACCATAGATCACCTCCTGCAGGCTGAGGATACTGACGGCGACGATGATGATGATGACGACGACGACGACGAAGACGACGACGACGACGACGACGACGACGACGACGACGACGACGACGACAACGACGACGACGACGACGGGTCGGGCGGGCGGATCGGGCGCGTGGGGGGCCCAAGACCGCCCAAGATAGCTCCAAGAGGCCCCCAAAGCGGCTCCATAAGAGGGCCCCAAGACGGGCCCAAGAGGGGCTAAGAGGGGGAACACGCACTGAAATGTCGAGCCCTCCGCCACAAAAAGACTCCGAGACAGCCAGCAGGCCGCCAAGAGGCCCCAAGGAACCCCAGGAGGCCGCCGAGAGGCCCGAACGACGCCTTAAGAGGCTCCTCAAACGCCCAAAAGAGACCCCAAGACACCGCAAAACTGCATCTAAGAGGAGAGAGGCCTCCCAAGAGATCCCAACGGGCATCCTAGAGGCCTCTGACCTACAACCCAACCCAGGCGCGGGGGCATCAGATTGCAAACCAACCCAACTTACAACCCAACCCAACCTACAACCCAACCCAACCCTGGATTGCAAAACATAGATTGCACCAGAGATTGCACCATATAGTTTGCACCACATCGATTGCTCAAAATACTTTGCACAACATCGATTGTGCCACATAGCTTGCACTACATAGATTGTACCACATAAAATGCACAACCTAGATTACACAACTCATAGTGTACATCATGGATTGCCCCACACACATTGCATCACGTAGATTGCTTCACACAGGTTGCATGACGTGATGTACCAGATGGATCTCACCACACTGGTTGCACCGCATTGGTTGTACAACATGCACTGCACCACATGGATTGCACCTCGTAGATTGCGTCACGTACATTCAACCAACATCATACATTGCATAACACAGATTGCACAACATAGTTTGCACTACATCTGTTGCACCACATAGAATGCACATAGATTGCACTACGGTCATTGCACCACAAATAGTTCACAACATAGATTGCGCAACTGACATTGTACACAACATATTGAACAGCATAGATTGCACACTATGGATTGAACACAACTTGTTAGTCAGTCAAGCCAGGCGCCAGGCAACGGCGCATCGGCAAGGAATCGGCAGGAGCACGATTGGCTCACAGATTCCATGAAACATATTGGCAGGAAATGCGAAAGTGTTGCAGACCTACAATCTATGGAGATCGGCCCGGCGCATGCATAGAAGTCGCAACGCGACCTGCATGCTTGCCAATTCACAACTTGTTGCGCAACATAGATTGTATCCCATAGATTGTACCACAAAGATTGCACCACATAGATTGCACGACATACATTGCAGCGCATAGATTGCACAACATCTATTGCACACCTGAGAGCGCACCGCCTAAATTGAACCACATCGAGTGCACACATAGACTGCACCAAAACAGATTGCACAACATTGATGGCACAACATAGATGGCACACAGCAGAGTGCACGACACATCTGCAGAATAATAACTGCCCCCAACAGAAAGCAAACACATATTGCGCCAAATAGATTGCACAATCTAGAAATGCCTCATAGATCGCTTGAAACATACTGTTTGGGCCCACGCGGGCTAACATTCCTTCTGCAAAAACGGCAAATTCATGACTCCCGCGGCCTCCAGCGCCCCCACCCCATTCTGGGGCTCGTGCAGAAGACAATTTCGAGGATCCCACCCCCCTGCCGCTCCTTTTTTTGCAAGACCGCTGCTCAGCAGGCCCTATCAAAGAGAGACGACGCAGCAGCAGCATCAGAAAAGCTGAAACGCAGGAGCAAGAGCAGGAGCAGAACGCGGAAGAAGGGAGAAGCAGCAACAGCAGGAGCAGGAGCAGGAACAATAGAAACGCCACATGCTACTCTTGCCTGAGCCCGCAAAGCCGGGACGGCCAGGCTGGACGGAAGAACACGAGTTCACTTCCGCAGTTAAGTGACAAAATGTTGACTCCCGCGGCCCCATGTCACATCCATCACTCTCCAGAGCTCGTGCAGACGGCAATCTTCACGAAAATGCTTTGGTACGAGAAGAACAAGATCGTCCGCCAGGAGCATCCTTATATTTGCTTGCGACCACCGCCCTGCTTGCGGCCACCACCGTGCCCTTGAACACCACAGCACTCGTGAACGCCTACGTGGCGTGGGCACGGCAGCGCCTGTGAGCACCGCCGCGCCTACGCTACGAGCACTACAATGCCTGCGAACACCGCCGCGCCTGTGAGCTACACGGTCCCTGTGAGCACCGCCGCAACGCAAGCGTGCCTCACTACACACCCATCCCTGCACATACTACAAGGTTCGGTTGTCTGGGAGGGAAGGGGCGGCAGGAGGCAGGCCCGATATGATAACCCAGTTCATCGTCGGACCCTGAAAAAAAGAGCGCCTGCTCGTCGTCGTCCTTCTCCTTCTCCGCCTACTTGCGCGCAAGAGCCTTTGTGCACCACGCTGTGCCTGAGAGCACCAGGCCACCTGGTAATATCACGATTTGCACCCGCGGCAGCTCTCCAGCCTTTAGCTAACCCTAAGCATATCTAGCTACTCCCACGTCTCGTACATCTTCCCAGCTACTCTGCGAATTCCATGTGCTACTCCTAGCTCCCACTAGCCATTCCCCATCGACCTGCCGATCCTAGCAGTCTTAGCTATTAGCTATTACAAACCATTCCCAGGCCCCGTGGGCGCAGAGCGTTACGTCACCAGCCCACCCACCCCACACCCTACCGAGTGACGCAAGTTCTGCACGGAGGATACAAAATACCCATCAGCTTCATCATAATCCTGCCACTCCTCGTCCCCATCCTTCCTCCTGATGTACCCTCCTTTTCCCCCTACCCTTCCTCCTCCTCCAATTCGCACTCGTCCTCCCACTCCCCCTCCCCCATGTTCCATAGTGTCCTCGTCAACCGTCCCCATCCTCCTTATGACCTTCCGCCGTCTCATCATCATCCTCATCATCATCATCAGCATCATCATCATCAGCATCATCATCATCATCATCATCATCATCATCATCCTCATCCTCATCATCCTCATCAGCATCATCATCGTCATCATCATCGTCACCATCATCATCATCATCATCAACAACAGCAACAGCAGCATCATCATCAACATCATCACCACAACCATTATCAGCATCAGCATTAGCATCAGCATCATCAGCATCAGCACAAACGTCATCCTCATCATCATCATCATCATCATCATGATCAACATGATCAACATCATTATCATCAGCAGCATCATCACCATCATCATCATCAACAGCAGCATCATCAGCATCGTCATTATCAGCATCATCAGCATCATCAGCACTATAATCATCGTCATCGGCATCAGCATCATCATCACCAGCAGCAGCATCATCGTTATCATCAGCATCATGATCATAAACACCATCATCATAACATCAGCATCAGCAGCAGCATCATCATCATCGCCATCAGCATCAGCATCATCATCATCAGCAGCATCAGCACTATCAGCATCATCGTCAACATCATCGGCATCAGCGTCGTCATCCGCATCAGCCGACTTATCCTCATCATCAGCCGCAGCATCATCAACATCGTCATCGTCATCAGCATCAGCATCAGCATCAACATCCGCATCATGAGCGTCATTATCATGTCCATCATCATCATCATCATCATCATCATCATCATCATCATCATCATCATCGCCGTCATCATCATCATCATCAGCATCATCAGCATCATCAGCATCATCATCATCATCATCAGCATCATAATCATCATCATCATCATCATCATCATCATCATAATCATCATCATCATCATCATCATCATCATCATCATCATCATCATCATCATCATCATCATCATCATCTTCATCTTCATCTTCATCAACATCAGCAGCATCATTATCATCAGCATCATCATCAGCAGCATAATCATCTTCATGGTCATCGTCAGCAGCAGCAGCATCAGCATCATCATCATCATCATGAGCGTCGTCTCAGTATCATCATCACCACCATCATCATCACCATCATCAGCAGCAGTATCAGCATAAACATCGTCATCATCATCATCATCATCATCATCATCATCATCAGCATCATCATCATCATCATCATCATCATCATCATCATCATCATCATCTTAATCAGCATCATCATTATCATCATCAGCATCATCGTCCTTATCGTCAGCATCAGCATCGTCATCATCATCAGCGTCAACATCATCATCATCATCCTCAGAAGCAGCATATTCATCAGTATCATCATCCTCATCATCATCATCATCATCAACAACACTATCATCATTATCAGCATCATCATCATCATTGGCATCATCATCATCAGCGTCATCATCATCATCATCCGCATCATCATCAGTATCCTCACCATCGTCATCGTCATCGCCCTCACCATCATCAGCATCATCATCAGCAGCATCGTCGTCGTCATCATCACCAGGACCACCACCATCCTCGTCATCATGATCATCACCATCATCGTAAGCATCATCAGCATCACCATCATCAGCATCACCCTCACCATCACCACACTCAGCATCATCATCATCATCATCATCATCATCAGCATCATCATCATCATCATCATCATCATCATCATCAGCAGCATCAGCATCAGCAGCATCACAAGCAACATCAGCATCATCATCATCATCGTCATCTCATCGTCATCGTCATCCATCATTCTCAGCATCCTCAGCATCTCCAGCATCATCAGCATCAGCAGCATCATCAGCGTCATCGTCATCATCATCAGCAGCAGCATCAGCATCATCAGCATCATCAGCATCAGCATCATTGTCGTCGTCATCACCATCAGCATCATCATTACTATGATTATCATTGCAATCATGATCTTGATTATCATCCTCATCATCATCAACAACATCGCCATCATCATCCCTTCTCTTCTTACCCACTGCCCACATCCTGTAGGATCGCCGAAGCAAGTTCCATGGCCCAGCTTTGCCATCCACAAGCTATGCTCCATCCTGAGCAGGGCAAGTGAAAGGAAAATTGGCAGGAAAAAGGAAGATGAGGTGGCCGAAAGAGGAGAAGACGGAACAGGAACAGGCTACGAGAGGAGGAGGGAGGCGGTGGGAGGAAGAAGGGGCGGAGTAAGAAGGAGGAGAACGACGACGAGGATAAGGAGGAGAAGGAGGAGGAGGAGAAGGACGCAGGTAGGGAGGAGGAAGGGCGGAAACAGGAGGGAGGACGAGGAGGCGGACGACAATGGCGGCGGCGGTGACGACGATGGCGGCGGCGGCGACGGCGGAGGCGACGACGACGACGACGACAACGACAGCATATTTGAAGACAATTCGTTTTTGCTTGCTTGCTTGCTTACTTACTTACTCAAGTGACTCTCCATACTTACTCAAGTGACTCTCCATTTGTATGTCTCCATCTCCCTTGCACTCGCCCTCGAAGTATATGAACGTATCCCCTTTTAGGGGGTTCTCTTCTTACCACCAGATCAAGTATGAACCACGAAGAGGTAAGAGAAGACACGAGAACGAGGGTGAAATTGTTTTACCATACTGCTAGATCCTGCACCTCAGTCACCACCCTGCTTCATGAAGAACTCCACGATGTGCACGAAGAAGAACGAGCAGAAATCAACACCGAAGACGACGGGATATCCGGTGAGGCCCGTAAACTCCACGCCGCAACAGTAGAGGCCTCCTAAATGGCGTCCAAGAAAGTGGGGGTCGGAGGATCCCGCCTTATCGCCGATGCATCGCCGAGGCATCGAAGCCGTCGGCTTGGAGAAAATCCGGCTCCACATCGAGCCACATCGGCGATGCACTGGCGATGCGACACCATCCTCCGACCTCATCTACACCCTGCGAGATGCTTAAGAAATCATGGGTTAAGAAATTCATAGTCTCAGAACTTGAATAAAACCCAAAATTTCCACTCAAATCTTAGGATTTACATTGAAACATTAAGAATAATCAAGACTCTGGCCAAAAAATTAGGTTCTCTTAAGCATCGCCTAAGGTGTACTTCGACCCCATATGGGAGGCCTAGAAGAAGGGCAGTGCACCCTCCGCCGGACTCACCAAAGAGTCAGGGCGGCTGAAAGCGGCATCTCCAGTCTGGGAGCCTCGATGAGGGGGCGGCCGGCGGAGACCGCGGCGCCCGAAAGGGCGGAGATAGGAAATAGAGGGGGAAGGCGGAGGAGGAGGAGGAGGAGGAGGAGCAGGAGCTGACTACCTGCCAGACCACCCCAACCCAACCCGAAGACCCGAATTTCGGGTTGGGGGGGGTAAGGGTTCCACACGTGTTTTTTCGACGTTTCCCGACCCCCCCCCCCACTGGAAATCGAGGGTAAATCTGAGCCTTCGGGTTGGGTTGGGGTGGTTTGGTGGGTGGTGAGGAGCAGGGTGAAGTGAGCAGGAGCGTCAACACCTGAAGGGCTCAGTGGTCAAAAGCGGCAGCTTCGCGGGCGGGAGCGCCAGGGCAGCCAGGCGCCTCGGCTGCGAGAGGGCGCGCGCACCCCGAGCGGGCAGGGAGGAAGCCACGGGCGAGAGCACGGGCCTCAGCTCCATTGCGAGGACGCTTTTTTTGCGAGGACGTGTCGAGTGGGAAGCGTTGCTGTTTCACTGGCCTGACCATTGGCATGACATCCCTGGCGAGAGCGCCCCTCCTGAGTGCGAGGACGTGTCTGGCTAGGGCGTCTCTAAGACTGGAGCGGGAGCCCTTGTTGTGCAAGGTTGGCACCCACCAACTCAAGTAAATTGCGAGGAAGACTCTGGCAAGAGCGCGACGCATGAGTGTGAGGACGCCTCTGGCAAGGGCGTATCTGAGTAAACTGTGAAGAGGTGTCGAGCGGGAGCCGTTGTTGTTATGGAGCGGAAGCCCTTGTTGCTCGAGTTTGGCACCCACCAACCCCAGTGAATTGCGAGGAGGACCGGGGCGAGAGCGCAACTCATGAATGCGAGGCCGTCTCTGGTCAGGGCTTCTCGGAGGAAACTGCGAGAAGGCATCAATCGGGAGCAGTTGTTGCTGTAGTCGGGCCCTCACCAACCTGGGTAAGCTGCGAGAAAGTCTCAGGCGCGAGCTTCATTCCGAAGTGTGAAGACATGTCTGGCCAGAGCGTCTCGGGCTAGATTGACAGGTGATATCGAGCGGGAGGCGTCTGGTTGTTATCGTCGCAGCTGCACTTTCATAGGCTGGGACTGGGAGTCAAGCCCGGGCTCGAGCGGGTATTTCCCAGCTGGATAACACGATGCTGGCGTCGAGGAGAAAGCAACCAGAACCGTTCCCATGGAGCTACATTCAGGATTCTCCCAAGGTGACGACTTGACAACAGCGGCGACAGCGACGGCAGCGGCGGCGACGGCAGCAGCGGCGACGGCAGCGGCGGCGGCGGCGGCGACGACGGCGAAGGATGCGGGGCGAGGCAGGCTGGCGCACGCGAGCGAGCCTGGGCCGACCGCGCCTGCTCCACGAGGCGCGCGACCACCCCGGCGCGATCGGCCTGGGCTGGGCCGCGGCAACAAGGAGGGGGGAGGGGGAGGGGCGGCAGGGGGAGGGAGCGGGACGGGAGCGAGGCGGGAGCCGGGGGGGGGAGGAGAGGGAAGGAGGGAGGGGGAAGGAGAGAGGGGGTGGACAGTAGAGGGAGGGGGAGGGGGAGACTGGAGGAAGAGGAAGGAATGTGGGGGAGGGAGGGGGGGAGGGGGAGGGGGAGGGGGGTCCCGCATGGGCGCGGCGCACCTATTGTTGGTCGCGCTCACATGATCGAGCTGGCAAGATTGCCTCATACTCCTTGTGCTGCTCCTCCTTTGCTCCTCCTCCTCCTCCTCCTCCTCTTCCTCCTGATCTTGAACTTCCTCCAGATCCTCCTGCTCCTCCTCCCGCTGCCCCTCGACCTCGTCCTCCTGCTCCTCCTGTTTGACGCTGGCCATCCAGAAGCAGCAAGGCTGTTGCGTTCTTCTGGGGACCAAACAACAGGATTCCGACTTAACGAAGCGCGACAGGAATTAAGCTGACGGCACATGCAGAGCAGGAAATGCCCCCCAAAAAAAGAATGCTAGAGCAACCATGGCGGGCGCAGAGTAACGTAGCCGTCAACTGAAGGGCAAAGGAAGACAACAACGTAATAACGGCCTGGAGATAGCAAGCAAGGAGGAAGCCATACAAAGGGAACTGAATACACGTGCAAAATGAAAGTTGTAAAGGAAAGCGCGCCTACTTAGTGTTCGACCTTGACCCCTGCCCCTCAGTGACCCCCGGGGCGTCCCCAAAAAAGGTCCCAAGAGGCTTCCAAGCGGCCCGAAAAAAATCCGAACTCACATGCGTGGCACGGTTGCACGACTCTTGACGAATTCAATGGTATCGGGGTTGGCGGAATAGCATAAGTCTCTTAAGTAAAGCTGGGGCGACCTGCAGCTGTGGTAATACTATATAAATGTTAGCCTCGACAGTGACAATGGGCGAGCAATAAGACGATGTACGTCAGCAACTAATTGCAAATTGGGGCGAACTGCAGCTGCGAGTAATACGGCATAAATCTCAGCGCAGGCCTCAAGAGTGGCAAAAGGCGCGCAAATCCGCCGACCCTGTCGGCGTGTGGAAGAGGCTGTTCCGTTTGACTCGTCGTCGTCGTCGTCGTGGTCGTTGTCGTCGTCGAGCGCGCCAGCCGCAGCGAAATGGAGCAACGTTGTAGTGGAGTCGAAAGGAAGCCCCTTCCCTTTGATCCCTTCCCCGCTGGGGAGGGGGGGCACGGGGGGGGGCCCGGGGAAGTCCCGCGGATGTCCCGGGGAAGTCCCCCCCCCCGGGCGGTTCGGGGGCCCAGAAAAGCCCCAAGACGCGGCAGAAATGCCCCAAAATGCCCCCAAGACCGTCCTCGAAGGCCCCGAATCGCCGAAGTATCGGTCCAAGTCGCCAAAGTAGCCTCCAGACGGCTCCAAAGGTTTCCAAAACGTCCCAAGAGGCCTCCAAGAGAACTTCAAAGAGGGCACCAAGGAACAAAAATCATAGATGACTCTTAGATTTTTGAAAGATTTCGGCATTCTCGCCTTGTCAGCTTCCCGACGCTCCAAGACAGGCCAAGAGGCCCCCAAGACTGCCCCAAGATGGCCCAAGAGGGATCCAAGAGAGCCCCAAAACGACCCAAGAGGGCCCCAAGACCGTCCAAAAGGCCTCCAAGACAATCGAAGAGGCTCCCAAGACGGTTGTAAGAGGGAGCCCAGACGGGGGACACGAACGGACATTTCGAGCCCTCGGCTTGAGAAGCTCTCAAGAGACCCCCAGAGGCCCCTAAGAAGCCCCCCAGGAAGCCCCGAGAGGCCCCCACGACGCTCCCAAGCGGCCCCCAAGAGCTTCCCAAAAGGCCCCCAAACTACCCCCAGGAGGCCCCCGAGAGCTTCGTCGTTGTGATCGTGGTTGTCGCCGCCATGCAGGGTCGGCGGCACCAGTCGTAAGGCCTTCGCAATAGATTCAAGCACATGCGTTGTGCAGTGTTCCTTAGGTGGCGCGGGGTCCCTGAGTGGGGGGGCGACCACAGAGACCCGAAAGTGGCGCATCATGAGTCCTCCGAGTCCTCCGATCGCATGTCACCTTCAGCTCCTCCTCCTCCTCCTCCTCCTCCTCCTCCTCCTCCTCCTCCTCCTCCTCCTCCTCCTTCGAGCTTCGACCGTCGGACGGTTCTGCTGCTGATGCTGCTGGCGCCCTCGACCCCTCCTCCTGGCCAGCGCCAAGGGGGAGGGGTACACAAGAGCCAAGAGGTGGCGAGGGAGAGATAGGCGAGCAGCAAGATGACGAATACCTGCTGACCTGAGGGGGAGGGAGATAAGCGGGGGGAGGGCTGTATGTAGCAGCGGGTGTGCGCGGTGCGGATGGGGACCGAGCGTGGGCCCGGCACCCTGGGGGGAGCTGAGACCCACCTCGGCTCGCCTCACCTGGAGAGGAGCCACCCTCCTCCAGCCGGCCGAGGTGCCCGAGGTCCAGAGGTGGGGGTGCGAGGCAGTCGGTGCGGCGCGGCGAAGCAGCGGGATCCTCCTCCTCCTCCTCCTCCTCCTCCTCCTCTTCGTCCTCCTCCTCCTCCTCCTCCTCCTCCTCATCATCATCATCATCATCATCATCATCATCATCATCATCATCATCATCATCATCATCATCATCATCATCATCATCATCATCATCATCATCATCATCATCATCATCATCATCATCATCATCATCATCATCATCATCATCTCATCATCATCATCATCATCATCATCATCATCATCATCATCATCATCATCAGCATCATCATCAGCAGCATCATCAGCATCATCGTCAACGTCCTTCGCATCCTCCTTCTCGTCCGTCTCTTCCCCCCTCTTCCCTTCGTCCCCTGCCCATTCCACGTCCCCTTGCTCCCCTATGACCTGCCTCCTACACGCCTCCTCCCCCCTCCCTTTCCAAATCCCCCTCGAATTCCTCTTTCGCCGTCCCCTGAACATTCTGGCTCGCATTCCCCCTCTCGTTCTCTCTCTCTATTTGTCTATCCTCTCCCTCATCTGCCTCCTCATCCCATTCCACCACCTTCCCACTTATTTCCCCTCCCCTCCGCCACTCACACTGCCCCCTCCACTTCTGCCGCCGACGACGACGACGACGACGACGACAACGACGACGTTGACCCAGACCCAGACCTAAACCTTCAGAACCCATCACTATCTCAATCCGGGGGCCCCTGTACTTCACAGCCCCCGTCCAAGGGGTCGGCTACATATCTCGGCGCAGAAACAGGTCTCCAGATGCCGCAGGCAGCGAAAAGAACTGCCGTCGCAACTGGCTCGAAACGTGGGAGGACTGGCACGACCCCGAAGACGACGACGACGACGACGACGACGACGACAGCGACAGCGACGGCGACGACAACGGCGACGGCGACGGCGACGGCGACGACGACGACGACGACGACGACGACGACGACGACGACGACGACGACGACGGCGGCGGCGGTGGCGGCGGCGGCGGCGAAGATGGCGACGACGGCGACGAAAACCCCTTCCTGTACTAGCGGACGACAACCACCGACGGCCGCCGGATGCCACCGAGGCCCCGCCGCCGATCGGTCGCCGATCGGCCGCGAAGGTCACTGTGAGACCACCCGAGAACGTCCGCTAAAATGGGCTGGGCCGCTAGGACGGCGGACCGCTTCCCCCGGCGTCTCCCTCGAGAAGCACAGGCGGCCCGTGGCCGAATCGAAGTCGACGCGCACCAGCGCCCGGCAGGTGGGGCACCTGGAGTGGCCCGCATCCTGCCGGTTCCGCCGACGTCGACATGGCTGGCCTCGTCGCCTCCTTCTGCTCCTCCTCTCCTCCTCCTCTTCCTCCTTCTCCTCCTCCTCCTCCTCCTCCTCCTCCTCCTCCTCCTCCTCCTCCTCATCACCCGTAGCCATTTTGGCTCAAGCCATTTTGGCTCAAGCCAGCTGGGCAGGAGCAGCCTGCCCCCCCTTTTCTCCTACACCCACGCGCCGCAGTTTCCGCCATGTCTTCCAGGACGCCTTGGGTTCGCAAAGAAGGAGTAGGAGCTCCTGTTGTTTCGCATTCAAAGATACTTTGCCCGCTTGGCAGACCAGACTGTTGGATCTGGCCTAATAGAATTGCTTCTCAGCCGTTATGTAAGTGCGGCCTTCCGTGGCATGGGAAGAGTTCCCAGCCACTTCCCCCACCTCCGCCACCACCGTCAGCAGCGAAGTCTGGTCGCACAGAAAGGATCAAGGCTGAGGTAGTAGTTGGCAGGGAGAAGTCTCAGTCCAAACACAAGCCCACTGTTCAGGTAGAAGCCGACAGTGAGAAGACGCAGCCACCGCCGCCTCTTGTGGCAGTAAAGGCCAAATTCAAGGCCGCTCGTCAGGTAGAAGCCGACAGAGAGCAGGGCCAGGATTTCAAAGTCAGGCATCAGTTCAAGCTTTTGATCTCGGATGTCTTCCAGCAGTACGAACCGCAGATGCTGGATCAGTTGGACCATTTCTTGGACAAGTACAAAGGGCAAGAACAGTTTCTTTATTTGGCAGTATGCGAGAAATTCAATGTGGAGCCTAAGGTTAAGGTTCAGATCACCAAGAAGGAAGACAAGCTTCCAGTTTTGGACAGCGATAGCGTGTCCGACTCACCCTCTGCCAGTAAACATGTCGACAGTCCTCGTTCGACTTCTCCAGAGCACGCTAGTAAGCGTGCAAAGGTTGGGCACAGCGATGCCACCCCTTCCAGTGGTTCTGCCCCGTCCAGTTCAAAACTGCTGGAGTTAAAGTGTGGTCTCCAGGATATCAAGATCGAGCACCTCCAGCAGAAGCTAGAGACACTCCAGGAGGAGCTAAATCGTGTTAAGAATCAAAACGCAGCTTCAGGCAGTGCGCCTGTTCCTAGGAGGAGCAGATCCAGCTCAGACTCCACTTCTTCAAAGTAATTGGAGCAAATATGTTGGTAGTATCCAACCTTCTTTCAGCGGTAGAATGTTTATTGCATCTTGGGCTAAATGGCAACCTGAGTATTGGCTTAGTGAGCATCATTCTTTGGCTAAAGCTTTTGGTAGAATCCTTTTGTGTTGGTCCTTTCGTTTGGGTAGGACAGTTGTCAGTTACCCAGCGTTCTTTTACCTTCACGTCTTGTTTCCTTGGCCAGATCGGCAGAACTGTGAAACAGGTAGCTTACCTGCAGTTTCTTCTTCATGCGCTAGTTGGGCAGCTGTATTCAGCCCAGTTTATTGTACTTTTCAGGGGTCCAGGAAAGTCTGGCGAAGTAATCCCCTAGTATTCTCTCTTCCCTTTGGGGAACGGAGGTCTCGCTCTGCTAGGGGACTCCCATTAGTATGTGGGAAGAAAGTTTACCCCAGTGCTTTGCAGTCTTGATCTCCTTCCCCTTCCCTAGTCCTTCTATTCCCCCCTCCCTCCTTCCTCCCTCCAGACAGTTCAAGGAATTGGCAGCCAGGTCACAGGCGAAAGCAAGTGGCCTTCCCTGGCGGGTCTTGCCATGGTCTCACCATGCTCGAAAGTCCGAACCTGCAAGTTGGCGTTCAGGGATTGCTCTTGTCTGGGGAGGGGGTCGCTGGTGGGTGGGGTGGGATGGGATTATCCGCCCCGTTCTGGGGAAGTTCTGCATTGTTCCAGTTCTGGCCTGGGAACGGTCCATTAGAAGGTGGGCAGCGTTTAACCCGGGCGAGTTGTGTTTCATGCATGTCCTTCTCCTCCTCTCCTCCTCCTGGGGTAGGGTTCTTGGCGCCGACTCGGAACTGGCAACGCCCCAGGCTTGGACTGGGGGTCAGTTGCTGTCCGCGGAACGTGCTTGAGCTTTAGTTCAGCCCCGAAGCGAATGTCAAAATGTCCTCCTCCTCATCATCATCATCATCATCATCATCATGATCATCATCATCATCATCATCATCATCATCATCATCATCATCATCATCATCATCATCATCATCATCATCATCATCATCATCATCATCATCATCATCATCATCAGCATCATCATCATCATCATCATCATCATCATCATCATCATCATCATCATCATCATCATCATCATCATCATCATCAAAGATCATCATCATCATCATCATCATCATCATCAGCATCATCATCATCATCACCCTCCTCCTCCTCCTTCTCCACCTCCTCCTCCACCTCCTGCTCCTCCTCCAACTCCCCCTCCTGCTGATCATCCTCACCGCCACCACCACAACCACCACCACCACCACCATTATCATCATCATCATCATCATCATCATCATCATCATCATCACCACCACCACCACCACCACCACCACCATCATCATGATCATCATCATCAGCAGCAGCAGCATCATCATCATCATCATCATCATCAGCATCATCATCATCATCATCATCATCATCATCATCATCATCATCATCATCATCATCATCATCATCATCATCATCATCATCATCATCATCATCATCATCCATCATCATCAGCGCCATCAGCAGCAGCAGCCATCATCATCATCAAAACCACCACCACCACCACCACCACCACCATCATCATCATCATCAGCAGCAGCAGCATCAGCATCAGCATCATCATCAACATCATCATCATCACCAGTAACAGCATCGTCATCATCATCAGCAGCAGCAGCTTCGTCATCTGCAGCAGCATCAGCATCATCATCAGCACCAGCATCATCATCACCATCAGCATCACCAGCATCATCATTATCATCATCATTATCATCATCAGCATCATCATCACCATCAGCATCATTATCAGCAGATTCATCATCATCATCAGCATCATCATCGGCATTATCGGCATTATCGGCATCATCATCCTCATCATCATCATCATCATCATCATCATCATCATCATCATCATCATTAGTGTCATCATCATCATCATCATCATCATCAGCATCATCATCATCATCAGCAGCAACAGCGGCAGCATCATCATCAGCATCAGCATCAGCATCATCAGCACCATCATCATCTTCATCATCAGCAGCATCATAATCAGCATCATCAGCATCAGCATCAGCATCATAATCAGCATCATCATCATCATCACCACCAGCATCATCATCATCATCGCCATTATCACCACCATCATCAGCATCGCCATCATCAATACCACCGTCAAATCATCATCCATAGCATCGGCATCATCAGCATCTGCAGCATCAACGTCAGCAGTAGCACCACAATCATCAACAACAAGAACAATCATGAGAAGACTGTTCGCTCCTATCTGTTCGCGTGCCACTCAACACCCCAAACCTTGGTACCCGCCCTGTTCGTCTTCGATCGTTCCCCCCCACGTGCATTTAGCGCAGCCCCTAAAACAGGAGAAGAGAGAACGGATGGAAGGGGGAGGGACAAGGATGGAGCACGAGAGAAATTAGCGGGAGGGGGGCTAAGAGCAGAAAACACGTGGCAGAACCAGACGAGCAGATCGGACGGGCAGACCCTAGCGGGCGGATCGGAAGGCGGGCCCAGGCGGCCAGGTCGAGCAGGCGGGTTGCTGAAGCGTGGGTTCTGCATGAATCGCCAGGAAGTCTCGAGCGGTATCGCCCAGGCCAAGGCGAGAGCGCGATTCCTCAGTGTTGAGGGCGCGGCGACCGAATGAATTGCGAGGAAGTACCATGCGAGAGCGCGATTCTTGAATAAATTGTGAGGACGTCCCGCGCGAGAGCGCGACTGTGGAATAAATTGTGAGGAACTATCTGGCGGGAGCCGTTGTTGTTGTAGCCGGGGGGTCTGGGGCCCAGCTTGAGCACCAAAACTTTCCCTGTTAAAAAACAAGCTGCGAGCCCCGAAGTGCGGCACTTCACTTGGAGAAAAACTCCATGTGCACCGCTCGCGGGATCAACAACACTGTGACTCTTCAAGACTGAGCGTTCAACCAAAACAAAGACAACAACAACAACAACAACAACAACAACAACAACAACAACAATCACTTTACCCGAACGCTCAGTGTTCTCACCAGTGCCAGGGTTTTCATGCGACGCCAGCCAATACCCCCACTTTGTGGGGGGGCAGTGCAAGCTCTACCAAATATCCACACGACTCTTCGCCACCACCCACACCCAGCTTCCCGCCCTATGACGTTCGGACACTTCACTTCGTGGCCTGCGGACGACCGTGGCTACTACACTGGCGCGGTGCTAAAATTCCTAAGAAACCCAATGGTTTTTGAACATTTCGGCGTGCGCGCGCGAAGAAAAAACGAATGTGTCCCGCATGGTATTATTTGACAGGGATGATGGCCCTGGCAGGTGCGCAACCGTTGTCGCAGAAGTTCGAAAAAGTTGCTCGCAAAAGCCCGTTTGACAGAAATGTTTAAAAAGTGTTGGGTTTCCTACGAATCCGCAAGAGCGCGCGGGATGAGATTTTGACATTTTTTTGTTGAAAAACCATTGGTTTTTTGATGTTTTTATGTTAAAATCGCTCCGAACACTAAGCTTTTGGAAGGATTTCGTCTTGCGCGCGCGAATGTCCACTTTACCTTATTTTTTGCAAGGGATTCTTGAAATTTGATTATATTAGAACAAGAAATGTCATTTTATAGTGTTTTTTGCAAGGGAAAACGGATTACAACAAAACAACCGGATCTGGACCCCATCCACTTTTCTGAAGCTTTCGCGAAAAAATGATGAAAATGTAGCTGCGGCCTAGGCGCGGCGGGGGGGCCGTGCACCAGGGGTCCCAACAATAATTATTCTTTAGAACTAATAATGTTCAACAACAACAACAACAACAACATAATAATATTGTAAAGACTGTTCGCACCTATCCACTCGCGTTCCATTAAGCTCATATACCCCAAACCCTCGGTATTCACCCTCTTCGTCTTCGATCGTACCCCTTGGGGGTATATTTTCCTTACCTGCCACGCGCATTCAGTACAGCCCTAGTACATTAAACAAGTGGCACGCGCGCCATGACTCTTGCACAAGGAGGAAGGGGGGGAGGCGGAGGGGGCGCGCTGGCTGGTGAATGGGTTGATGGAGGAGGCGTTCGGGATGGAGGTGTCGGGGCGGAGGGGGCGCGTTGGCCGGTGGATGGGGGGATGCGGAGGGGGCGCTCGGGGTGGGGGGGGCGGCGCCGTGCCGAGATGAATGGGTCAGGGCAGAGGGGGCGGTGCCGCGCCAAAACAAAGGGGTCGGGGCGGAGGGGGCGCGCTAGCTCAAGGGAGGGGGGGATGCGGAGGGGGCGCTCGCGGAGGGGTGGTGCCGCGCCGAAATAAAGGAGTCGGGTCGGAGGGGTGTGCCGCGCCGAAATAAAGGGGTCGGGGCGAAGCGCGCTGGCTTGTGAGTGGGTGGGGGTGGGGGGGGCGTAATAAAGGGGTCGGGGCGGAGGGGCGCGCTGGCTGGTGGGTGGGGGGCTGCGGAGGGGGGCACAGACAGGGCGCGCGGGGCGCGCGGGGAGGGAGTGGGGGGCGTGCCGAAATAAAGGGGTCGCGGGGCGGAGGGGGCGCCCTGGCTGGTAAGTGGGGGGATGCGGGGGTGTGTGCCGTGCCGAAGTAAAAGGGTCGGGGCGGAGGGGCGCGCTGGCTGGTGGGTGGGGGGATGCGGAGGGGGTGTGCCGTGCCGAAATAAAAGGGTCGTGGCGGAGGGGTGTGCCGTGCTGGGATAAAAGGAGTCGGGGCAGAGGGGACGCGCTGGCTGGTGAGTGGAGGGGATGCGGACGGGGTGTGCCGTGCCGACAGAAACGGCTCGGGGCGGGGGGGGGGCGCCGTGCCGACAGAAAGGCGTCTGGGCGAAGGGTGTGCCGTGCCGAAATACAAGGGGTCGGGGCGGAGGGGCGCGCGCGGGGGGGGGGGGGGGGGGGGCCGAAATAAAAGGGTTGGGGCGGAAGGGGTACGCTGGCTGGTGGGTGGTGGGATGCCGGGGGGGCGTGCCGAAATACACGGGTCGGGGCGGGGGGCGCGCTGGCTGGTGGGCGGGGGGGTGCGGCGGCGGTGTGCCGTGCCGAAATAAAGTGGTCGGGGCGGGGGGGGGGCCGTGCCGAAATAGAGGTCGAGACGGAGGGACGCGCTGGGTGGCGGGCGGGTGAAGATGCAGAGGGGGTGTGCTGTGCCGAAATAAAGAAAGTTAGGGCAGATGAGTGCGTCGTGCCGAAATGAAGGGGTCGGGGCGGAGGGCGCGCTGGCTGGTGGGTGGGGGGGGATGCGGCTGTGGTGTGCACTGCCGAAATAAAGGGGTCGGGGCGGAGGGGCGCGCGGGGGAGGGGGGGGCGTGCCGAATAAAGGGGTCGGGGCGGACGGGCGCGCTGGCTGGTGGGTGAGGGGATGCGGGGGGGCTGCGCCGTGCCGAAGTAAAAGGGTCGGGGCGCAGGGGCGCGCTGGCTGGTGGGTGGGGGGATGCGGAGGCGGTGTGCCGTGCCGAAATACAGGGGTCGGGGCGGAGGGGTGTGCCGTGCCGAAAGAAAGGGGTCGGGGCGGAGGCGCGCGCTAGCTGGTGGGTGGGGGATGCAGATGGGGTGTGCCGTGCCGAAATAAAGGTGTCGGGGCGGAGGGGTGTGCCGTGCCGAAATAAAGGGGCCGGGGCGGAGGATCGCGTTGGCTGGCGGGTGGGGAGGATGCGGAGGGAGTGTGGAGGGTGTGTGCCGTGCCGAAATAAAGGGGTCGGGGCGGAGGGGTGTGCCGTGCCGAAATAAAGGGGTCGGGGCGGAGGGGCGCGCTGGCTGGTGGAATGTGTGGGTGATGGAGGGGGTGCCGTGCCGAAATAAAGCGGTGAGCTCTAGACACCCTGCGCAAGAGAATACATTGTGAGGAAATATATGGCGGAAGACGTCGTTGCTGTAGCCAGGGGGGCCAGGGGCACAGTTTGAGCAGGACGACTGTCACTGCAAACGAAGTGCGAGCCCCGAGGGGGGTACTCCAATTGAGAAAACACACTGTGCCCCCGTGGAGGGATAAACCATAATTGTTATTCAATCAAGAAAGAACCACAACAACAACAACAACAACAACAACAATCATTTTACCCGAACGCGTGGTGTTCTCCCCAGTGCCAGGGTTGTCATACGACACCAGGCAATACCCCCACTTCGTGGGGGGGCATTACAAGCTCTACCAAATATCCAAACGACTCTTCGCGACCACCCAAACCCAGCTTCCCGCCCTATGACGTTGGGACACTTCACTTCGTGGCGTGCGGACGACCGTGGCTACTACACTGGCGTGGGGTACACACCCACAGAACTTGGTCACTTATTCGGGGCGCGCATGTGCCCAGCATGGTGCAATTGTGCCATACAATACATAATACAGAGAGACAGAGAGAGAGACAGAGAGCAGACAGAGAGAGAGACAGAGAGAGCGGAGTTGGTGCACATCTCCGACATCGTGTGATTCGTGTGATTTTATGATGCGCGGTGGTAAAATTCTTAAGAACCCAATGGTTTTTGGAGATTTCGGCGTGCGCGCGCAAAAAACGAATCTGTCCCGCATGGTATTATTTGACAGGGATGATGGCCCTGGCAGGTGCGCAACCGTTGTCGCAGAAGTTCGAAAAAGTTGCTCGCAAAAGCCCGTTTGACAGAAATGTTTAAAAAGTGTTGGGTTTCCTACGAATCCGCAAGAGCGCGCGGGATGAGATTTTGACATTTGTTTGTTGAAAAACCATTGGTTTTTTGATGTTTTTATGTTAAAATCGCTCCGAACACTAAGCTTTTGGAAGGATTTCGTCTTGCGCGCGCGAATGTCCACTTTACCTTATTTTTTGCAAGGGATTCTTGAAATTTGATTATATTAGAACAAGAAATGTCATTTTATAGTGTTTTTTGCAAGGGAAAGCGGGGGGGAACAAAACAACCGGATCTTGATCACATCGAATTACCTGAGGCTTCCTCACGAAAATGATGAAAATGTAGCTGCGGCCTAGGCGGCGCAGGGGGGCCGTGCACCAGGGGGCCCAACAATAATTATTCTTTAGAATAAATAATGTTCAACAACAACAACAACAACAACAACAATCATTTTACCCGAACGCGTGGTGTTCTCCCCAGTGCCAGGGTTTTCATACGACACCAGGCAATACCCCCACTTCGTGGGGGGGCATTACAAGCTCTACCAAATATCCAAACGACTCTTCGCGACCACCCAAACCCAGCTTCCCGCCCTATGACGTTGGGACACTTCACTTCGTGGCGTGCGGACGACCGTGGCTACTACACTGGCGTGGGGTACACACCCACAGAACTTGGTCACTTATTCGGGGCGCGCATGTGCCCAGCATGGTGCAATTGTGCCATACAATACATAATACAGAGAGACAGAGAGAGAGACAGAGAGCAGACAGAGAGAGAGACAGAGAGATCGGAGTTGGTCACATTTTTGGGTCAAGTTCCTGGGATGATGGGAATACACAACTCTGTTACATTTGATAGTGTGCACGACACACATGAGATGATACGTACTCGCAAGATAGTTGGTCACATTTGTGGAATTCCTGGGCGCATGTGTCCCGCATGGTATTATTTGACAGGGATGATGGCCCTGGCAGGTGCGCAACCGTTGTCGCAGAAGTTCGAAAAAGTTGCTCGCAAAAGCCCGTTTGACAGAAATGTTTAAAAAGTGTTGGGTTTCCTACGAATCCGCAAGAGCGCGCGGGATGAGATTTTGACATTTTTTTGTTGAAAAACCATTGGTTTTTTGATGTTTTTATGTTAAAATCGCTCCGAACACTAAGCTTTTGGAAGGATTTCGTCTTGCGCGCGCGAATGTCCACTTTACCTTATTTTTTGCAAGGGATTCTTGAAATTTGATTATATTAGAACAAGAAATGTCATTTTATAGTGTTTTTTGCAAGGGAAAGCGGGGGGGAACAAAACAACCGGATCTTGATCACATCGAATTACCTGAGGCTTCCTCACGAAAATGATGAAAATGTAGCTGCGGCCTAGGCGGCGCAGGGGGGCCGTGCACCAGGGGCCCCAACAATAATTATTCTTTAGAATTAATAATGTTCAACAACAACAACAGCAGCAGCAGCAGCAGCAGCAGCAGCAGCGCAGCAGCAGCAGCAATAAGAACAACAACAACAACAACAACAACAACAACAACAACAACAACAACAACAACAACAACAACAACAACAACAACAACAACAACACAACCACAACCACAACCACAACCACCACAGCAACAACAACAACAACAACAACAACAACAACAGCAACAACAACAACAACTACAACTACAACTACAACAATCACAACAACAACAATCATGGTAAGACTGTTCGCTCTTATCTGCTCGAGAATATGTTAACGCGTATTTCCCAAACCCTGTATACCCGCCCCCTTCGTCTTCGATCGTACCCCTTTTAGGGGATAGACCTTTCTTCCCTGCAGGCCGGGCCCCGGCAAGCGGCGGGGCGGCCGCGGACCGTCGGCCTGGCCAGCGGCAGCGCTGATCGGCGGCAGCCCGACCCCAAGAGCGACGGACAAGGGACCGACCACGACGACGACGACGACGACGACGTCGACGACGACAACGACAACGACGACGACGAGCGAAAGCGAGAGCGAGAGAGAGAAAGACAGCAGGGCCACGAACGGCACAAAGTAGGCCACGGAGGGCGACAGCGGAGACACGAAGGGAATGCGTATGGGGCCACGAAGAGCGTGAACGAGTGGGAGTCACGAAGGGCAGATAATGCGGAGCCACAGAAGGCAACGACGGGGCCACTGAGGGTAGCAACTAGGCCACGTAGGACAGCGAGGGGGCCACAAAAGGCGACAGCGGGGCCACCAAGGGCATGCACATGGGGCCACGACGGGCGCGAACGAGCGGGGGCCACGAAGGGCTTACGTATATTGGGCCGCGGACGGCAAGGACGGGGCAACTGAGGGCAGCAAGGTGACAACGAAGGGCAGCGAGGGGGCCACGAAGGGCGACAGCGGGGCCACGAAAGGCATGCATATGGGGCCACGACGGGCGCGAACGAGCGGGGCCACGAAGGGCATGTATATATATATATATACATACATATAAATACACATACATATACATATACATATACATATACATATACATATATGTATATATATATATATATATATATATGGGGCCACGAAGGGCAGCGAGGGGGCCACGAACGGCTGCAACGGGGACACGAAGGGCAGCAACGGGGCCACGAAGGGCTGCAACGAGGCAACGAAGGGCAGCGAGGAGGCCACGAAAGGCTACAGCGGGGCCACAAAACAAAGCGAGGGGGCCACGAAGGGCTGCAACGGGACCACCAAGGGCAGCGAGGGGGCCACGAAGAGCTACGACGGGGACACGAAGGGCAGCAACGGGGCCACGAAGGGCTGCAACGGGTCCACGAAGGGCAGCGAGGAGGCCACGAAAGGCTGCAACGGGGCCACGAAGGGCAGCGATATCCCGATTCCTCAATAATATGTGAGGGAGTCCGAAGCGTGAGCGCGACTCCTGGGTGCCTGAGTGTCGGGAGCACAGCGCTTGAGTAAATTGCTGGCCCATGCAAGGGCGCTTCTTGACTAAATTGCAAGCAAGTCTCCAGCGAGAGCGCGACTCGAGAGCGCCGAGAAAGCGATTCCTGCATAAATTGTAAGGAAGTTTTCAACGAGAGCGCGACTCCTGAATAAAATGCGAGGACGTCTCAGGCGGGAGCCGTTGTTGTTGTAACCGGGGGGCCAACAACGCAGTTTGAGGAGGAAGACTTTCCCTAATAGAAAAGCAGGGTGCGAGCGCCGGGAGGGGCATTTCAATTGAAAAAACAATGTGCACCAGCGGGGGATCAACAAAATTTATTCTTCAGTAGTGAGTTCAACGACAACAACAACAACAACAACAACAACAACAATCAGGTCACCCTCATGCGCAATGTTTGCACGTGCCACATGCATACATCATGATAAATATCCCCTTTGGGGGGATTGTTTTCACGGCGCACGGGGGTCCGACGCACCCACGCCCGGAACTCCCGCCCAAGGAGGTATCGCGAACACCTCTTCCGAGGATGTTTCAAAATACCTGCTCAGAAAGCACATCGCCTTCGAAATCCCTTTGCCCGCGCCCTGCTTCGCGGAGGAGAGGAGGGGGAGGGGGGAGGAGGAGGAAGAGGAGGAGGAAGAGGAGGAGGAGGAGAAGGAGGATGATCAAGAGAGAAGAAGGAGACACTGCTCCCTCCCTGGCCCCTCGGGCAAACCCACGGGCGCAGGGAAAACTCAAAGAGGCCGCTTCGCCGCCGTCTTCGTCGCCGCCGCCGCCGCTGCCGTCGTCGTCGTCGTCGTGGTCGTTGTCGTGGTCGTCGTCGTCGTCGTCGTCGTCGTGGTCGTCGCCGCCGCCGCCGCCGTCGTCGTCGTCGTCGTCGTCGTCGCAGCCGTCGTCGTCGTCGTCGTCGTCGTCGCTCCCACGGCTTACACGATGTCCACGCGTCCTTACGAGGCAACCACGCAGGGAAGCGAAGCCAACGCAGATTGTCATAGCGGCAGTCCCCACGCCCAGTCAGCCTGACGATGAACCCTCGTGGAGCATCCCTCCACGCCCTCCATGGTCCACGCAAGGCCCGAAGCTGCGCAGAAGGACGCAGGACAAAGAAAATGCAGGGAGGACGAGGCTCTCGGGAAGGAGAAAAAGGAGGACGAGAGAAGAGGAGAGGGGATGCGGAAGAGGAGGACAGGCCAAGAGGACCTCGCATCCTGTGGGGAAGGGCCGCAGTTCACTTCGCTTCTTCGGAACCTTCTAAGGCCCACCGAGGCGGGCCAGAGTAAAAAAAGAGATGGAATCGAGCGGGAGTGCTGTTGTTGTTGGTGTCGAAAATGTTGGTGTTGCTGCTGTTGTTGGTGTTGTCGTTGTCCTGTACATTGATGTTTTTGTCGTTGTTGGTGGTGTTGGTGTTGGTGTTGCTGTTAGTGGTGTTGTTGTTGCTGCTGCTGTTTTTGCGGTTGTTGCTGTTGTTGTGGGTGTTGTTGCTGTTGTTGTTGATGTGGTTGTTGGTATTGTTATTGTTGGTGTTGTTGTTGATTGAATACTCACTTCTAATAAATAAATGTTGCTGATCTCCGGAAACGGTTCCGCACGATCTCGTCTCGACGACGGCTACATTTTCGCTGAAATCGAAGCTCCCGCTCAAGCGTTGGCTTGACCCTAAATCTGGGCCCTCGGAGGCCCAGCTACGACAGTAACGGTTCCCGCTCGATATTTCCTCACAACTTATCCCGAGACACCCTGGCCAGAGAGGCCCCCGAACTCAGGAACGGCGCTCTCGCTCGAGACTTCCTCGCAATTCAATTAAGTTGGCGAAGGCCCAGCGACGACGACAAGGGCTCCTGCTCGCTACTTCCTCACGATTTACTCCGAGAGCCCCTGGCCAAGAAGGCCCCCGAACTCATGAACTGCGCTCTCGCTCGAGACTTTCCGGTAATTCAGGCAAGTTGTTTGAGGCCTGGACACGGCGACAAGGGCTCCCGTTCGATATTTCTCCATCGGTATTCCGAGAGCCCTTGGCCAGAGAGGCCCCCGAACTCAGGAACGGAGCTCTCGCTCGACTTCTTCGCACTTCAGTCAGTGGCCGACAAGGAAGAGATTCCCCCCGAAAAGGGGTTCAATCGAGAGTTGGGGTATACGGAATGCAAGACACGCGTGCCAGTAAGAGCTAACCGTCTTAAAATGATTGTCGTTGTTGCTGTTGTTGTTGTGGCTGTTGTTGTGGTTGTTGTTTTGTTGTTGTTGCTGCTGCTGTTGTTGTTGCTGCTGCTGCTGTTGCTCTTGTTGCTGTTGTTGTCGTTGTTGTTGCTGTTGTTGTTGGTGGTGCTGTTGTTGTTGTTGTTGGTGCTGTTGTTGATGTTGTTATTGTTGTTGTAGTTGCTCCTGCTGTTGCTGCTGTTGTTGCTAGTGTTGTTGTTGTGATTGTTGTTGCTGTTGTTGTTGTTGGTATTGTTGTTGTTCATGTTGCTGTTGTTATTGTTGTTGTTGTTGGTGTTGTTGTTGTTGTTCGGGGGGCCGGTATGGCGGGACCCCGAAACGCCTGAGCGTGAGTTTGGAAATTCGCAGGACATGCAGCCAGCGCCCGGGCAAGAGCCCCAGGGCGTACCCAGGGAATCCAATAATAACAATTGTTTAAAAATTGAGCTCCCACAGTGACTCTGGAAGCCCCCCAGAGGCGATTCCGACACGAGCGCCGTGGTCTTGAGTAAAACGCTAGAAGTACCGAGCGGAAGCGCCGTTGTTGTAATGGTGGGCCGTTTGCGGCGCCGACGCGAGAGCGCCGATCCTGGCAAAAAAACAAAGAAATATCGAGCCAGAGCGCTGGTTTGGTGGGAAAGCCGGCTTTCGGCGGCGAGCAAGAGCACCGTGCCTGAATAAAAAAGAGGAAGTATCGAGCCGGACCGTTGTTGTTGTTGTTGCTGTTGTTGGTGTTGCTGTTGTTGTTATTGTTGTTGGTGGTGGTGTTACTGTTGTTGATGCTGTTGTTGGTTTTGCTGTTGTTATTGTTGTTGGTGGTGGTGTTATTGCTGAGGTTGGTGATGGTGGTGGTGGTGGTGGTTGTTGTTGTTGCTGGGGGGCCTTTTTGGCGAAATCCCGGAACGCCTGAGCATGAGCCTCGATTTCAGAGGAAATGCAGCCGGCGTCGAGGCGAAAGCGCCAGGGCGGATCTAAGGGGTCCAACAATAATTTTTGGTTATCAATTATGGTTCAACAACAACAACAACAACCATCATCAGCATCATCATCATCATCATCATCATCATCACCATCACCATCACCATCACCATCATCATCATCATCATCATCATCATCATCATCATCATCGTCATCACCATCACCATCACCATCACCATCATCATCATTCGAAGACTGTTCGCACGTATCCGCTCGCGTGCCATTCAACACGTATAGCCCAAACCCTCGGTACCCGCCCTCCTCGTCTTCGATCGTACCCCCTTGTGTTTAAAGATTCCTTCCTTGCCACGCGCATTGAGTGCAGCACCTAAAACACGGGAAGAGAGGACGGATAGAACAGGGGGAGAAAGATGGAGCACGAGAGACACGTGGCAGAACCAGACGGGCAGATCGGGCAGGCAGACCCTAGCGGGCAGATCGAGAAGGCGGGTCCAGGTGGCGAGGTCGAGCAGGCGAGTTGCTGAAGCGTGCGTTCTGCATGAATCGCGGGGAAATCTCGAACGATTACGCGGTTCCCAAAAATAATTCTTGAGAAAATCTACAGCGAGAGCGTGATTCCTGAGTGTCAAAGCTGCGGTGTCCGAATAAACCACGAGGAAGTCCCACGCGAAAGCGCGATTCCTGCATTGATTGTGAGGACGTCCCTCGCGAGAGCGCGATTGTGGAATACATTGTTTGTGAGGAAGTATCTGGCGGGAGCCGTTGTTGTTTTAGCCAGGTGGCCAGGGGCCCAGTTTGACCACGAAGACTTTCCCTGATTAAAAACAGGATGCGAGCCCCGAGGGGGGCACATCAATTGAAAAACACAATGTGCACCAGCGGCGGGATCTACAATACTTACCCCTGAGACTGGAGAACTCAACAACAACAACAACAACAACAATAATCATTTTACCCGAACGCTCAGTGTTCTCCCCAGTGCCAGGGTTTTCTTGCGACACCAGCCAATACCCCCACTTCGTGGGGGGGCCGTTCAAGCTCTACCAAATATCCAAACGACTCTTCGAGACCACCCACACCCAGCTTCCCGCCCTATGACGTTGGGACACTTCACTTCGTGGCGTGCGGACGACCCTGGCTACTACACTGGCGTGGGGTACACACCCACAGAGGTTGATCACATCTGTTACATATGATGTGGTACACGGTACACGTGAGATGGTACGCAGTGCCAAGATAGTTGGTCACATTTTTGGGGCAAATTCGTGGGGATGCGATTACCGAGCAGTGTTTGGCAGGATTTCGACATGCGCGCGCGGCGGCCGCGCGCATGTGCACTTCGTCTCATTTTTTGCAAGGGATGGTGGCCCTCGCAGGCGCGCAACCGTTGTTGGAGAAGTTCAAAGCACCTGAAGAAGTAGCACGCAAAGACCCTTTTGACAGAAATGTTTAAAAAGTGGTGTGTTTCCTATGAATCCGCAAGAGCGCGCGGAAGGACATTTTGACAATTTTTTCTTAAAAAACCATTGGGTTTTTGATGTTTTTATGTTAAAATCGTTACGAAACCTAAGGTTTTGGAAGGATTTCGTCTTGCGAGCGCGAATGTCCACTTTACCTTATTTTTTGCAAGGGATTCTTGAAATTTGATCAACTAAGAACAAGAATTTTCATTTTCTATTGTTTTTTGCAAGGGAAAACGAGCGTCAACAAAAAAACGGATCCGGGGGTAATCCACTTTTCTGAAGCTTTCGCAGAAAAATGATGAAAATGTAGCTGCGGCCTAGGTTTTGGGCGGGGGGCGTGCACCAGGGGGTCCAACAATAATAATTCTTTAGAAGTAATAGTGTTCAACAACAATTACAACAGCATCAACAACAACAACCACAACAACAACAACAACAACAACAACAACAACAACCACAACCACAACCACAACCACAACCACAACCACAACCACAATCACAACAACAACTACAACAACAACTACAACAACAACAACAACAACAACAACAACAACAACAACAACAAGGTGAGGCCGGGTTCCTGCTGTCCTGCCCCCCACGACGCTAGGTTTCCAGCCTTCCCACTGAGGCGAGGCCGGGACAACCGCAGCTCCACAACGTCCGCTGCCACCATAGGGCTTTATAAACGAATGGCTAAGAGCATCCCACTGAGATTCTGTGCAACACGTCGATGTGCGCACCAGCCGAGCGAGCTGCTCCTCTGACATCTACAACCTACTGGGAAATTTATACGGGCTCTATAGGACCTACTGGGAAATGTATCGGGGCTCTGTAGGACCTACTGGGAGATGTATAGGGGCTCTATAGAACCTACTGGGTATTTATAGGGGCTCTATAGGACCCACTGGACACTCTGTTAGGGGCTCTATATGACCCACTAGGTACTCTATTAGGGCTCTGTAGGACCCACTGGGCACTCTATTAGGGCCTCTATAGGACACGCTGGGCACTATTAGGGGCTCTATAGGACACATTGGACACTCTATTAGGGGCTCTATACGACCTGCTGGGACATGTATAGGAGCTCTATGGGACCTACTACTACGACTACGACTACTACTAGTACCACTACCACCACCACCACCACCACCACCACCACCACTACCACTACCACTACCACTACCACTACCACTACCACTACCACTACCACTACCACTACCACTACCACTACCACTACCACTACCACTACCACTACCACTACCACTACCACTACTACTACTACTACTAACTACTACTACTACTACTACTACTACTACGACTACGACTACTACTACTACTACTACTACTACTACTACTACTACTACTACTACTACTACTACTACTACTACTACTACTACTACTACTACTACTACTACTACTACTACTACTACTACTACTACTACTACTACTACTACTACTACTGCTACTACTACTACTACTACTACTACTACTACTACTACTACTACTACTACTACTACTACTACTACTACTAAGCTCTCTGGGGGGCCAGGGCCACGATCCTCGAGAGAGGGTGTGCCGAAATGAAGTTTCGGTGGAGCTCTCTGTGGGGCCAGGGCCACGATCCTCGAGAGGGAAGTCCCGAAATGAAGCCTCGGTGGAGCTCCATGTGGGGCCACGATCCTCAAGAGGAGCGTCCGAAATGAAGCTTCGGCGGGGCTCCCTGTGGGGCCTGGGCCGCGATCCTCGAGAGGGGTGTGCCGAAATGACGCTTCGGTGGAGCTCCCTGTGGGGCCAGGGCCACGATCCTCGAGAGGAGTGTGCCGAAATGAAGCTTCGGTGGAGCTCCCTGTGGGGCCTGGGCCGCGATCCTCGACAGGGGTGTGCCGAAATGAAGCTTCGGTGGCGCTCCCTGTGGGGCCAGGGCCACAAGCCTCGAGAGGGGTATGCCGAAATGACCCTTCGGTGAAACTCCCTGTGGGGCCAGGGCCACGATCCTCGGGAAGGGGTGTGCCGAAATGAAGCTTCGGTGAAGCTCCCTGTGGAGCCAGGGCCACGATCCTCGAGAGGGGTGTGCCGGAGTAAGGCTTCTGAGGAGCTCCCTGTGGGGCCACGAAACGTATGAGGGGTATGCCAGAATGCGCGCGGTGGGCGCATGCGAGCGCAGCCACTGGTGCCCCCTGATGCCTCTTGGGGCCTTCGGCAGGACGCGCAAGGGGAGACGCAACGCGTGCAACCACCTGCAGACGCTGCGAGGGAGGGGGGTCCGCACGCAACCGCGCTCGCGCTCGAGCGTTTGCGCGGTTACGTGCGCCCCCCCCCCCCCCTCCCCAGCGCAACTCCCCCCCGGGCACTAGCACACGTGCTCAACAATAACAGCAACAACAACAACAACAAACAACAACAACAACAACAACAACAACAACGACAACAACAACAACAACAACAACAACAACAACAACAATTACTAGCACGTGGGGACACACCGTTCTCACCAGTGCCAGGGTTTTCATAGGAGGCGGGCAATACCCCCACTTTGTGGGGGGGCCGGTTCAAGCTCTACCAAATTTCCAAACGACTCTTCGCCACCACCCACACCCAGCTTCCCGCCCTATGACGTTCGGACACTTCACTTCGTGGCATGCGGACGACCGTGGCTACTATTCAGGCCCCCGCGGCCGACGACGACGGCGTGCGCGCGCGAAGAAAAAACGAATGTGTCCCGCATGGTATTATTTGACAGGGATGATGGCCCTGGCAGGTGCGCAACCGTTGTTGCAGAAGTTCGAAAAAGTTGCTCGCAAAAGCCCGTTTGACAGAAATGTTTAAAAAGTGTTGGGTTTCCTACGAATCCGCAAGAGCGCGCGGGATGAAATTTTGACATTTTTTTGAAAAACCATTGGTTTTTTGATGTTTTTATGTTAAAATCGCTACGAAAACTAAGGTTTTGGAAGGATTTCGTCTTGCGCGCGCGAATGTCCACTTTACCTTATTTTTTGCAAGGGATTCTTGAAGTTTGGTTATGTTAGAACAAGAAATGTCCACTTTAGCTTATTTTTTGCAAGGGAAAACCGATCGTAACAACACAACCGGATCCGGACCAACCCGTTTTGCCTGAGACTTCCTCACGAAAATGATGAAAATGAGGCTGCGGCCTAGGCGCGGCGGGGGGGTCGTGCACCAGGGGCCCCAACAATAATTATTCTTTAGAAGTAATAATGTTCAACAACAACAACAACAACAACAACAACAACAACAACAACAACAACAACAACAATAATAACAACCACGACGACGACGACGACGACGACGACGACGACGTCGACAACAACAACAACAACAACAACAACAACAACAACAACAACAACAACAACAACAGCAGCAGCAGCAGCATCAGCAACAACAACAACTACAACAACAACAGCAACAATTACAACAACAGCCACAACAACAACAGCAACATCAACAGCAACAGCAACAGCAACACCCACAACCACAACGACGACAACAACAACAGTCACAGCAATAATAACAACTGGCTGATCCGTCTTATCCTGATCCTCAGAATCATCATCATGACCATCCTCGCCATCATCACCACCATCCCCACCATCATGATCATCATCAGCAACAGCATCATCAGCAGCATCATCATCATCATCATAATCAGCAGCGCCATCATCAGCAGCAGCATCAGCATCATCATCGTTATCATCATGAGCATCCTCATCATCATCCTCATAATCGTCATCATCATCACCACCACCGTTACCACAAACCTCATGCTCAGCAGAAGCTCTTCATGATCCTGCTCCTCATCATCCTCAACATCCTCATCATTATAGGGGCATGTGTGATCCTCCTCATCCTCTTGCTTACCATCGTCCTCCTCGTCCTCCTTCGCCTGGTCCTCGTCCCCCTAGGGCGATGGGTCCTTGAAGCTCTGAGCCAGAGCCCTGTCCCAGCACTGCACACAATGCGCCAACCCCAAATGGGAGTCGGAAGGCGCGTTTGAGCAATGAGGAGGAGGAGGAGGAGGACGACGACGACGACGACGACAGCGACGACGACGACGACGATGAGGAGGACGACGACGACGACGATGAGGACTAGGAGGAGGACTATTCGAGTGCATCCAGGAACCTCGGAGACACCGCCGAAAGCTTGGAGCGCCGAAAACCTTGGATTTGCGATTTTGCGCCGCCCGATCAAGCTGCGTCAAGCACCCCACCTAGACCTCAGGCGTATTAATTGTGAATTCGTGGGCCCCACAACTCTCGACCACTTAACTGTCCCTGATCGATTTCGATGCTCCCGCGTCCCGAAACGGGCCTCTGGAGGCCGAAGTTGCGGAAAAACCTTCGGATCGCACAGAAGACGTCGCCAATGGTTTCCTCTAGCTGCCTTGCTCGCGCGCTGCACGGCACGCGCGCGCGAATACCGCAGCCCAGCCTGGCCCAGAACAAGACCCAGAGTCAGAAACGCGACGCCATCGAAAAGCGGTTGAGACCAGTGATTTGTTGATTCGCGGCGACAACGGGCGTTGTGGGGGAGCAGAACGTGACACCCCAGCCCCAAACACCATGACATACTGTAGTGCTGGACGCGCTGCGACAGTCCTGGGGACGAATTGGGGGGGAGGAGCGTTACGTTTTGGGGGGGAGGGGATGGGAGGGGAAGGGACATCACGCGCGTGGTGGCCCAGAGGTTACAAGAACATTCTCCAGCAACCCACCACGAGGTCCAGCACTGCACCCCCAGGGGGGGGGGGCCTTGGCGGTGCGCGCCGCAAGGAGGCCGTGGCTACACCGTGCGGCACTCGCAGGGCAGCGTCGCGCTGCTGGCCACGGGGTCGAAGCAGATGGCACACGTCTCGGGCGGCTGGCTGCCAGGCTCCTGCGCCAGCTTCCTCGCGGGAGCGGCCAGTGCGCCGCCGACGCCGCCGCCGCCGCCGCCGGGCCGACATCGACGGCCTGGGGAACCTGCCGGGCCGCCGCCGCCGCCAGGGCGGAGCCGCCGCCGCCGACGTCGAGGACGGAGACGGCGCGGCGTGGGGCCCCAGGCGGGGCAGCAGAGGAGCGAGGCGGCGTGCGTCTCGTGCCTCGTTCTGGGGGCGGCCTCCCGAGGCTTCCCCGAGCCTCCTGGCGCTTCCTCGGGGCTTCCTCGGGGCTTCCTCAGGGCGTCCTCGCCTTCTCGAGCTTCCGACGTCCCAAAACGATCCAAGAGGCCAACAGAACTGCCGGCACAAGATGGCTCCAAGACGGCCCAAGAGACGCCCAAGAATGCCCAAGAGGGCCCCAAGAAGGGCCTCAGAGGGTGAATACGAACTGACAATTCGAGCATTCCACCCCAAGAGGTCGCGGGAGACCCCCAAGAGGGCTCCGAGAGGCAAAAATCATTTAGTTTCCGAAGCCTTTTCGAGCTTCCGACGCTCCAAGACGGTGCAAGAGGCACCCAAGCCCCCCCCGAGACGGCTCAAGAGGCACCCTAGAAAGCTTCAAGATGGCACAAGAGGGCTCCAAGACGGCCCAGGAGGCGCCCAAGCATGCCCACGAGGCCCCCAAAATGGCCCCAAGGAGGGCCCGAGAGTGTGAGCACAAACCCAGAATTCGAGCTTCTGCCCCAAAACACCCCCAAAAGGCCCCCAAAAGGCCCCTTGCCTTCACGAATGGTTGCCGCCCAGAACGCTGCGCTGGCACGGTGGCGGAAGTGCAAGAGGCAGCTAGATCTGAAAACACATGAGCATTATGGCGCACATTGAGCTGGATCCGAAAACACTCCAGGGGTCTCCGCGAGTTTCGTGAGGCATCTCGAGGCCTCTGGACACCCAGGACAAGAAACAGACAAATAAAAGCGAGAACCCGGATCCTCGATCCCCTTCCTCCCTCTTTCCCCCGCCCGACCAGCCGCAACTGGGGGAGCCATCAAGCAGACAGACGTCGCATCGTGGGCAGCGCATGGCCCTACGCCTGGCCCTACGCCTGCGGCAACCTACCGTGTCGACGACGCTCTACTGAAAAACTGGAACTGGAAAAGTTGAAGCTGGGAACCCCGTGAAAATGGAAGTGGCCAGGGCCAGAAAAACTAACGAAGCAGTTGGGATGATCGGCGATGCGGCGCGGTCCTCCGACCCCATCTACCCCGACCCCAGCTAGGAGGCCTAGATCGTTGCGACCCCCGGAGGCGAAACGGCCCGCCCAGAACTCCCTCCCGGCATGGCTGCGGCGGCGGTCCGCGCGGCGGCGCCCCGCAGCGCGAGCATTCTCGGCCGCCGCCCGGCGCAGCGCCCCCCCCCCCTCCCCGGAGCCAGAGGCCTGGCACCTTGGAGGGCGGCGGGGGGCGGGCGGGCAGGGGGGGGGGGGGGGGAAAGGAGGGTCCCTCTCGTGAGCCTCGGGGAGCTGCGCGCTCGAGGAGCACTCGGAGAGCCGCGGCGCACCGCCGCCGCGCCCGGCCAGGGCCTTGGAGCCCTGGTGGGGCCCCCGGCGCGCGGCGCCTCGCGCCCTCTCCCGGCCGGGGCCCCGGCAGGGCCTCGGCGGCACCCCGGGGCGAGATCTGGCCCTGGCCGGGCACGGAGAGGGCGGCGGGGGGCGGACTCCTTGCGCGGGGCCGTCTGCATGGCGGGATGGCAGCCATCCACGCGCCAGGGTCGACGAGAGCATCTTACCGCGAGGGAGGAGCACTCGCACGTGATGCGCGCGCGCATCTCCAAAGAAGTATGGGAATACGAGGATGCCACGGACCAGGATGGGGAGGACAAGATCAATAAAGCGAGCTGCCACTTAAACTGGGTGCCCGCGGTAAACCGCTAACCAGGCATATGCTTTCAACAGAGAGCATCTGAGCTCATTCGCTGGCCTCCAGCTCCAGTTAAGACCAGAACACCACCGACGCAAGGCGGCATGTTTCTCTCGTCTAGCCTGATGAAAGCATGATCAGGTCATCTTTGGCATGTAACAGATGTCGCCGCTTTCATATGAGAGTATCTGAGGTCATTGGCTGGCTCCCAGTTTCAATCAACACCAGAACAACACCGAAGCAAGGCGCGAATGATTCAAGTTGGAATAGGTGCTCGTGTGTTTCCCTCTTTCGAGCCCGATGAAAGCGACATGGCGTCGTTTGTGAGATGCAACAGATGCCGCTGCTTAGCATCTGAGGTCATTGGCTGGCTCCCAGCTTCAGTTAAAACCAGAGCACCACCGACGCAGTGCGGCATGCGACTCAAGTTAGACTAGTTGCAGATTCGAATTGTTCTCTCGATCAGGCCTGCGTTCAGTTGTCTGGCAATGTTTGTGGGATGCACAAAATTATTCCCGATTCAATGGTGTACTTGACAGCTTTGTATATTGCCTGTAGCACGAGTTAAGATGCAAACACAGGAAGAAACTGCAGAAGGTGCTGATATAGTAGGTTCCCCTAAGAGTTTTGATAGTAATACTGCAGCTACGGAGCTCATCCTAAGACGCTGAGCACGTCATGACCTGCTACAGGGAATGGAAATCATGCTTCCCGATACAAATTGTCAAATGTTTCTGCCAAAATCTACGGTAACCAAACCCAAGTTGCCATTTTGTCCGTCCGAGTCGGGTCGGCCAAGTAGCTGTAAGTTTCCAAACACATGCGGCCGCTCGAAGCGGGGGCATTTTGGAGGGCCGTCGACAAAAAAAAGCACTGCGTCGATCCGAAAGAATGGACAATCTTGCATTAAGTCGGGCGTGTCCCCCTACAGGGGGGTTTGCAACGAAAAATTAAAAATGTTTTTAAAAATTATCCTGGCGAAGGACCCAACCATATGCAATCGTGAATACTGCAAGTGTGAATATCTTCTCGGTGGAGCCCCCTACGGGGCCACGAAACGTACGAGGGGTGTGCCGAAATGGGTGTGCGGGACGCATGCGGGCACACCCACTAGGGCCTTCGGTGGAGCTCCCTATGCGGCCACGAAACGTGTGAGGGAGTTGACGAAATGGGTGTGGCTGACGCATGCGGGCGCGGGCACTGGGGCCTTCGGTGGAGCTCCCCATGGGACCACGAAACGTTTGAGGGGTGTGCCGAAATGGGTGTGGTTGACGCATGCGGGCGCGGGCACTGGGGCCGAGGGGTGTGCCGAAATGGGTGTGCGGGACGCATGCGGGCACACCCACTGGGACCTTCGGCGGAGCTCCCTATGGGGCCACGGAACGCGTGAGGGGCGTGCCGAAATGGGTGTGGCTGACGCATGCGGGCGCGGGCACTGGGGCCTTCGGCGGAGCTCCCTATGGGCCACGAAACGTGTGAGGGGTGTGCCGAAATGGGTGTGGGTGACGCATGCGGGCGCGGGCACTGGGGCCTTCGGTGGAGCTCCCTATGGAGCCACGAAACGTGTGAGGGGTGTGCCGAAATGGGTGTGGGTGACGCATGCGGGCGCGGGCACTGGGGCCTTCGGTGGAGCTCCCTATGGAGCCACGAAACGTGTGAGGGGTGTGCCGAAATGGGTGTGGCGACGCATGCGGGCGCGGGCACTGGGGCCTTCGGTGGAGCTCCCTATGGGGCCACGAAACGTGTGAGGGTGTGCCGAAATGGGTGTGGGTGACGCATGTGGGCGCGGGCACTGGGGCCTTCGGTGGAGCTCCCTATGGAGCCACGAAACGTGTGAGGGGTGTGCCGAAATGGGTGTGGGTGACGCATGCGGGCGCGGGCACTGGGGCCTTCGGTGGAGCTCCTATGGAGCCACGAAACGTGTGAGGGGTGTGCCGAAATGGGTGTGGGTGACGCATGCGGGCGCGGGCACTGGGGCCTTCGGTGGAGCTCCCTATGGAGCCACGAAACGTGTGAGGGGTGTGCCGAAATGGGTGTGGGTGACGCATGCGGGCGCGGGCACTGGGCCTTCGGTGGAGCTCCCTATGGAGCCACGAAACGTGTGAGGGGTGTGCCGAAATGGGTGTGGGTGACGCATGCGGGCGCGGGCACTGGGGCCTTCGGTGGAGCTCCCTATGGAGCCACGAAACGTGTGAGGGGTGTGCGCATGCGGCCGCGGGCACTGGGGCCTTCGGTGGAGCTCCCTATGGAGCCACGAAACGTGTGAGGGGTGTGCCGAAATGGGTGTGGGTGACGCATGCGGCCGCGGGCACTGGGGCCTTCGGTGGAGCTCCCTATGGAGCCACGAAACGTGTGAGGGGTGTGCCGAAATGGGTGTGGGTGACGCATGCGGGCGCGGGCACTGGGGCCTTCGGTGGAGCTCCCTATGGAGCCACGAAACGTGTGAGGGGTGTGCCGAAATGGGTGTGGGTGACGCATGCGGGCGCGGGCACTGGGGCCTTCGGTGGAGCTCCCTATGGAGCCACGAAACGTGTGAGGGGTGTGCCGAAATGGGGGTGGGTGACGCATGCGGGCGCGGGCACTGGGGCCTTCGGTGGAGCTCCCTATGGAGCCACGAAACGTGTGAGGGGTGTGCCGAATTGGGTGTGGGTGACGCATGCGGGCGCGGGCACTGGGGCCTTCGGTGGAGCTCCTATGGGGCTACGAAACGCTGTACTGGGTGGGTGAAACGCAAGGAAGAGGGGGAGGAGGAGAAGGAGGAGGAGGAGGAGGAGGAGGAGGAGGAGGAGGAGAGGAGAGGAGAGGAGAGAGAGGAGAGGAGAGGAGAGGAGAGGAGAGGAGAGGTGAGGAGAGGAGAGGAGAGGAGAGGAGTGGAGAGGAGAGGAGAGGAGAGGAGAGAGTGAGGAGAGAAGAGGAGAGGAGAGGAGAGGAGAGGAGAGGAGAGGAGAGGAGAGGAGACGCGGGGCACCGTCTCTTCAAAACGAGAACCCAACACCACAGGATGGTTGGGAAAAACTCCGAGATGGTCAAGAAATACTTTTTTCAAAAAATAGTCCCCAGACTATTTTTTGACTATTTCTGAAGATCCCCCCTGTAGAGGGACAGGCCCGACTTAAATCTTGCAACGTGCATCTCGTGCCCCATCTGGGCCAGCGCGAGCGTGAAGATGGCCGGCGGGGGCCTCAATGGGGGGCGTGGGCGGAGGGGGCGATGGGGGCTGGGGCACGGTCGGCGCCTTGTCTCGTTTGGCCTTAGGTCGGGCCTGTCCTCCTACAGGGGGATTTTCGACGAAAAATTCGCCGGCCCAACGGGCCAGAGGCGTGCTAAGACCTCCGGTAACTGCTAAACAATATTTCTAGTTCGCGCGCGGGGCGGGCCCTGGGGGTCCCCAGACGAAAAGTACCCCGGCAAGGTCCCGGCAAGGTCCCGGCAGACTCCCGGCAAGGTCCCGGCAGACTCCCGGCAGACTCCCGGCAAGGTCCCTTTTCGGAGCCCAGGAGGGCTCCAAACGGTCCAAGAGAGGCCCGAGAAGCCCTCCAGACGGTCCAAGAGAGCCGGGAGACGCCGAAATATCACTCCCAAACGCCTGCGATGGCCTCAAGACGGCCCAACAGGCCTTCAAGACGCCCCAAGAGGTCCCTAAGCGGCGCCCCAAGAGGGCTCCCACAAGCAAAAATCGTCCCATTCCCTTAGGAAAACGTGCATTTTTAACATATCCGCCTCTTCGTCTTTCACACCTTTCAAGGCGGTCCAAGAGGCCCCCAAGATCACCCCAAGACGGCCCGAGAGACCCTCAAGACCGCTCAAAGACGGCCCAAGAGCGCTCCAAGAAGGCCCAAGAAACCCTCAAGAACTCTTTTTCGGAGCCCAGGAGGGCTCCAAATCGGTCCAAGAGGGGCCCGAGAAGCCCTCCAGACGGTCCAAGAGAGCCGGGAGACGCCGAAATATCACCCCCAAGCGCCTACGATGGCCTCAAGACGGCCCAACAGGCCTTCAAGACGCCCCAAGAGGTCCCTAAGCGGCGCCCCAAGAGGGCTCCCACAAGCAAAAATCGTCCATTCCCTAGGAAAACGTGCATTTTTAACATATCCGCCTCTTCGTCTTTCACACCTTTCAAGGCGGTCCAAGAGGCCCCCAAGATCACCCCAAGACGGCCCGAGAGACCCTCAAGACCGCTCAAAGACGGCCCAAGAGCGCTCCAAGAAGGCCCAAGAAACCCTCAAGAACTCTTTTTCGGAGCCCAGGAGGGCTCCAAATCGGTCCAAGAGGGGCCCGAGAAGCCCTCCAGACGGTCCAAGAGAGCCGGGAGACGCCGAAATATCACTCCCAAACGCCTACGATGGCCTCAAGACGGCCCAACAGGCCTTCAAGACGCCCCAAGAGGTCCCCAAGAGGTCCCTAAGCGGCGTCCCAAGAGGGCTCCCACAAGCAAAAATCGTCTCATTCCCTTAGGAAAGCGTGCATTTTTAACATATCCGCCTCTTCGTCTTTCACACCTTTCACGGCGGTCCAAGAGGCCCCCAAGATCACCCCAAGACGGCCCGAGAGACCCTCAAGACCGCTCAAAGACGGCCCAAGAGCGCTCCAAGAAGGCCCAACAAACCCTTAAGACGGTCCAAGAGGCCCCAAGACGGCCCCATGATTGAGGTCCACAGGGGCAACCTGAACGGAAATTTTGAGCCTCCCGCCCAAACACGCCCCCGAAATGCCCCTACAAGCCCCCAAGTAGCCCCACGAAGCCCCCAAGAGAGCCCCAAGAGGCCCCCAACAGGCCGCAAGAAAGCCCCAAGAGGCCCCCAAGAGACCCCCAGGAAGCTCCCAGGAGGCCCCCAAGAGGCCAGGCAGACCCCCCCAAGAGACCACCAAGAGGGCCCACCCAGAGCCATCCACGAGGCCTCCCAAAGTTCCCAAGAAGCTCCCACGAAGCTTCCAAAGGCTCCCAAGACCCCCCAAGAACCCGCGATGGCACAATACGGGCCGGCGGAATGAGCGAAGCGATTCAATAAATTAGCCTGGCGAAGGACCCAACCGTATGCAGTTGTCAGTACCGCAGCTGCGGGTTTCATCTTCAGTGGAACTCCCCATAGGACCACGGAACGTGTGAGGGGTGTGCCGAGATGGGTGCCACTGGGGCATTCGGTGAAGCTCCCTATGGGGACATGAAACACGCGCGGGGCGTGCCGACATGGGTGGCGGAAACGCATGTGAGGGCCGCCGCTGGGGCCTCCAGCGGAGCTCCCTTTGGGTCCCCGAAACATGATGCTGCTGCGGGGGGGGGGCCAGGATGGGTGGCGGAGACGCATGTAAGCGCCGCTACTGGGGCCTTCGGTGGAGCTCCCTATGGGGCCACGAAGCGCGTGAGGGGTGCACTGGGATGTGTGGCGGGGACGCATGTGGGCGCCGCCACTGGGGCCTTCGGTGCAGCTCCCTATGGGGCCACGAAACGTGTGAGGGGTGTGCCGAATTGGGTGCGGGTGGTGACGCATGCGGGCGGTGCCACTGGGGCCTTCGGTGGAGCTCCCTATGGGGCCACGAAACCTGTTGTTGTGAGGGGCGTGCCGGGATGGGTGGCGGGGACGCATGTGAGCGCGGCCGCTGGGGCCTTCGGTGGAGCTCCCTATGGGGCCACGAAACGTGTGAGGGGTGTGCCGAATTGGGTGGGTGTGGGTGACGCATGTGAGCGCCGCCACTGGGGCCTCCGGTGGATGATGGGGACGAAACCTGGACGGAATGTGCCGAAATGGACGAGTTGGCACACATTGCGCATGTGAGCGCGCAAACGCTGACACTTGGGTGGCCTTCGGTGGAGCTCCCTATGGGGCCACGAAATCGTGTCGAGGGTGTGCCGAACTTGGCTTGTGGGCGGGATCGCAATGCGCGGCTTGTGGCAGCACTGGGGCTTTCGGCGGAGCTCTTATGGGGCTACGAAACGTGTGAGGGGTGTGCCGAATTGGGTGTGGGTGACGCATGCGGGCGGCAGCACCGGGGCCTTCGGCGGAGCTCCTATGGGGCCACGAAGCGTGTGAGGGGTGTGCCGACTTGGGTGTGGGTGACGCATGCGGGCGGCAACACTGGGGCCTTCGGCGGAGCTCTCTATGCGGCCACGAAACGTGTGAGGGGTATGCCGAATTGGGTGTGGGTGACGCATGCGGGCGGGGCAGCACTGGGGGCCTTCGCGGAGCTCTTTGGGGCCACGAAAACGTGTGAGGGTGTGTGCGAATTGGGTGTGGGGTGAACGCATGCGGGCTGGCAGCACTGGGGCCTTCGGCGGAGCTTGCTAGGGCCCTCGAAAGCGTCGTGAGGGGGTGTGAGAATTGTTGGGTGTGGGTGAGCTTGCGGGCGCCAGCTGGGGCCTTGGCGGAGCTCCTATGGGGCACGAAACGTGTGAGGAGGGGTGTGCCGATTGAGGTGTGGGTGACGCATGCGGGCGGCAGCACTGGGGCCTTCGGTGGAGCTCCTATGGGGCCACGAAACGTGAAAGGGGTGTGCCGAATTGGGTGTGGGTGACGCATGCGGGCGGCAGCACTGGGGCCTTCGGCGGAGCTTCCTATGGGGCCACGAAACGTGTGAGGGGTGTGCCGAATTGGGTGTGGGTGACGCATGCGGGCGGCAGCACTGGGGCCTTCGGCGGAGCTCCCTATGGAGCTACGAAGCGCTGTACTGGGTGGGTGAAACGCAGGAAAGAGGGGGAGGAGGGAGGAGGGGGAGGAGGAGAGGAGGAGGAGAGGAGGAGAGGAGACGCGGGCCACCGTCTCTTCAAAACGAGGACCCAACACCACAGGATGGTTGGGAAAAATACCCCCAAAATGCTCAAAGATGCCCAAAAATACTCAAGAAATAATCCCCATACTATTTTTTGACTATTTTTGAATATTCCCCCTGTAGAGGGACAGGCCCGACTGAACGTTTGGCCGCAGGGGCCCGGAACAGCGTTAGCCCAGCCTCCCCCTCCCGCCCCCTCCAGGCCGGAATCGGGCTTCGGTTCCCAAGTGATAACTTCAAGTCCTGGAAAAGAAGCCCGTCGGGCTTGCTCCGAAGACGACCCAAAGCTTGTATCTATCGGCCGACCGAGAAAAGGCCAACTGGCGTAGGAGTCGTGCAACACGTTGGTTCCTGGTCCTGTCCGGCGGGCCGAAAAAAAGCTTGACGCTGGGGGGGGTCCAGCAAAAAAAACACTTTCTCGGCTGACCTCTTTTCTGCCCCCCGTGGTCTGGAACGCGCGCCAGATTTGTCAGCGTGCGCGCCCGGACGCGGTTTCTGCCCAGGCACGCGAGGCTCCTGCGTACTTCCTTGTTTGTATGGGGGGGATCCTACTTATTGCGGTTCTGATGGACCGTCTTCAGACCCTTTAACGAGCGTTTTGGGCGGTCACGGGTTCTCTCGACCGCTGAGCGAACGCGGGCAAGACTGGCGAGAATCAATGGAGTACGCACGGAAGAGGACGCAAGCAGGGCGGCCCAGTGCGGCTCCCGTGTTGTCCGTTTCCCACTGGAGTCCTGTTCGGGGTTTCCAGAGGTGCAGGACACAGTGGAAGGAGAAGGAACGAGGCAGCTCGGAAGCGAGACAATGGAGGAGGGAGAAGGGCAGTGGAGTTTCCTTCAAGAGAGCGACGACGGCGACGATGACTTCGGAGATGTCTTCTTGGGACTTCTTGGAGGCTTCTTGGGCCATTGTAGGAGTCTCTCGGGAGAGAGGAGGGGGGAGGAAGGAGGAAGGCGGGGAGACGGATGGAGGAAGTGCGTCGGGAGGAGGGGACGACTTCGGAGATGTCTTCTTGGGACTTCTTGGAGGCTTCTTGGGCCATTGTAGGAGTCTCTCGGGAGAGAGGAGGGGGGAGGACGGAGGAAGGCGGGAGACGGATGGAGGAAGTTGCGTTCGTCGGGAGGATGGGGACGGCGATTGGAAGACCTTGAGCTTGGAGGCGGGTGACAGGATGATTGACTGCTCGCGATTGGGCCCCACGTGCGCCAACGCACGCTGGCCAACACGGCGGGCGTGAGCATTGTGTGGTTACGTGATTGTCCGCTTAACGCCGTGACGCCTCGTCGTTGGCGTCTGCAGCCGTTCCTGGGGCCCACGGGGCAGCCTCGGGGCCACTTCGGCTCGGGGCCACTTCTTGGGGTGCCTCTCGAGCCTGGGACCCGCTGGGGGCTTCGCTGGGGCCTCTTGGGGGCCTATCTTGGGGGCCCTCGCGGGGGTCTCCGCGGAGGCCTCCTGGGGAACTCTGTGGGGCCCGTCAGGAAGGCTCTAGTGTCGGTCCGCGTTCACCTCGGGGGCCCTTATTGGGGTGTTTCTCCTCCTCTCTCCTCCTCCGTCCTCCTCCTCCTCCTCCCCATCTTCCTCCCCCTCCTCCTCCTCCTTCTCCTCCTCCTCCTCCTGGCCGTCTTAGTCTTGGGGGCCTCTTGGGCCGTCTTGGGGGCCTCCTGCACCGCCTGGGCGCCCCTTCGGGTGCCTCTGCGGCCGTCCTGGGGCGACCCGTGAGGCCCGCCTCGCGGGCCGTCTCGGGGCGTCGGGGAACCGAACAGGCGGAGACACAAATTAGCCTGGCGAAGGACCCAACCATATGCAGTTGTGAGTAATGCTCGTGTGAGTATCGTCTTCGGTGGATCTCCCTATGGTGCCACGAAACGTGTGAGGGGTGTGCCGAAATGGGTGGTGGGGAGCGCACTGGGGCCTTCGGTGGAGCTCCCTATGGGGCCACGAACTGTGTGTGGGGTGCCGACAATGGGGTGGTGGCCATGCGAACCCTGCCACTGGGGCCTTCGGTGGAGCTCCCTATGGGGCCACGAAGCGTGTGAGGGGTGTGCCGAAATTGGTGGTGGGGAGGCATGCGAACCCTGCCACTGGGGCCTTCGGTGGAGCTCCCTATGGGGCCACGAAACGTGTGAGGGGTGTGCCGAAATGGGTGGTGGGGAGGCATGCGAACCCTGCCACTGGGGCCTTCGGTGGAGCTCCCTATGGGGCCACGAAACGCGTGAGGGGTGTGCCGAATGGTGGTGGGGAGGCATGCGAACCCTGCCACTGGGGCCTTCGGTGGAGCTCCCTATGGGGCCACGAAACGTGTGAGGGGTGTGCCGAAATGGGTGGTGGGGAGGCATGCGAACGCAGCCACTGGGGCCTGCGGTGGAGCTCCCTATGGACCACGAAACGTGTGAGGGGTGTGCCGAATGCGGGATGCGGTGGAGCTCCCTATGGAGCCACGAAACGTGTGACAAATGGGTGACGCATGCGGGCGCGGGCACTGGGGCCTTCGGTGGAGCTCCCTATGGAGCCACGAAACGTGTGAGGGGTGTGCCGAATGGGTGTGGGGGACGCATGCGGTGCGGGCACTGGGGGGTGGAGCCCCTATGGAGCACGAAACGTGTGAGGGGTGTGCCGAAATGCGCATGCGGCACTGGGGCCTTCGGTGGAGCTCCCTATGTGTGACGAAATGTGTGAGGGGTGTGCCGAAATGGGTGTGGGGGACGCATGCGGCCGCGGGCACTGGGGCCTTCGGTGGAGCTCCCTATGGAGCCACGAAACGTGTGAGGGGTGTGCCGAAATGGGTGTGGGGGACGCATGCGGCCGCGGGCACTGGGGCCTTCGGTGGAGCTCCCTATGGAGCCACGAAACGTGTGAGGGGTGTGCCGAAATGGGTGTGGGTGACGCATGCGGCGCGGGCACTGGGGCCTTCGGTGGAGCTCCCTATGGAGCCACGAAACGTGTGAGGGGTGTGCCGAAATGGGTGTGGGTGACGCATGCGGGCGCGGGCACTGGGGCCTTCGGTGGAGCTCCCTATGGAGCCACGAAACGTGTGAGGGGTGTGCCGAATTGGGTGTGGGTGACGCATGCGGGCGCGGGCACTGGGGCCTTCGGTGGAGCTCCCTATGGGGCCACGAAACGGTGTACTGGGTGGGTGAAGAGGAGAGGAGGAGAGGAGTGGAGGAGAGGAGAGGAGAGGAGAGAAGAGGAGAGGAGAGGAGAGGAGAGGAATGATGATGATAATAATGATGATAATGATGATGATGACGATGATGATGATGATGATGACGATGAGGATGATAGGAGGGGAGAGGAGGCGGAGGAGGAGAGGAGGAGAGGAGACGCGGGCCACCGTCTCTTCAAAACGAGGACCCAACACCACAGGATGGTTGGGAAAAACACTGGAAAAACTTGAAGACATCAATGAATTCTGTCTCGGAGACCTCTTAGAGGCTCTCCTGGAGGCTACTTCGTCGTCGGAGCTTCTTGGGCCTTCTAGAGGCCATCCTGGAAGGTCTGCACCGAGCATTCAGCGACTCCTGGTCCTCGAGGGGCCGCCCGTGCCACCCTGAAACGCCACTGCCGGAGTCGTGCCGAACTTCGGCCGGCGTCCGCCGGCGTTCCGCCCGTAGCCGGGACCAGACTTCGGGGGGTACCCCCCGGACCCCCTCAGGGGGATGAGAAATGGGAACCCCTCCGGAAGGTCGGGGCAAAGTGGTATACCACTTGTCCAGCAGACGGACGAGAGGCGCCCATCCTGTCCACATCCCACCGCCGTCCTGCTACAGTGTCAACTGGCGCAGCCAATTCAACACGCTCGCGAGCGCGCTGCATGAATTTAGCCGTTGCCACCACCGCATCGACGTGTATGCCACCACGCCTGCACGTCTTGGCGGGCAGCTGCTTTGTTGGGGGACACTGGACTCCAGAGAGTCAGCGGGCATTTTTGCTCGAGGGCCGGGCCCACCCAGTGCGCGACGTGCACGAGCGAACCATTGGAAAACGGCCCTCGCCATGCGGCGGACGTTCGGAGGAATCACGCTTGCCACAAAACCTGCGCTTGGCGCAGCAAAGCGGGCATTTTCCAACACCTCCGCTCCCACCCCCTCCCGCTCTCCCTCCTCCTGCTCTCCTCTATCCTCCTCATCCCCCTCCCCTCTCCTTCCTCGCCCTCCTGCCTCTTTCTCGCGCGCCTCGCCATTTCCCCCATCCGCATCGTCGTCCTCACCATCCCAGCCTCGCCCTCCTACGACTACGACTACGACTACGACCACGATTACGACTACGACTACGACCACGACTACGACTACGACTACGACTACGACTACGCCTACGACTACGACTACGACCTACGACCTAGGACCTACGACCTACAACCTACGACCTACGAGGACGACGACGACCACGACGACGACGACCGCGACGACCACGACGACCACGACGAGCACAACGCCCACGACGACCACGACGACCACGACGATCACGACGACCGCGACGACCACGACGACCACGACGACGACGACGCCGACGCCGACGGCGACCACGACCACGACCACGACCACGACCACGACCACGACCACGACCACGACGACCACGACGACCACGACCACGACCACGACCACGACCACGACGACCACGACAACGACCACGACCACGACGACCACGACGACCCCGACGACCCCGACGACCACGACGACCACGACGATCACGACGACCACGACGACCACGACGACCACGACGACCACGACGACCACGACGACCACGACGACCACGACGACCACGACGACCACGACGACCACGACGACCACACAACCACCACCACCACCACAGCCACCACCACCACCACAAACACCACCACCACAACTCACCATCACCACCACCCCCACAAAAACCCACCACCACTACCACCACCACCACCAATCTACCACGCCACCACCACCACCGCCACAACCACTACCACTACCAGCAGCACAAACCACCACCACCACCACAAACCACCACACCACCACTACCACCACCGCCACCACCACCACTACCACCACCTCCACAAACCACCGCCGCCACCACAACCCACCATCACCACCACAAACCACCACCACACCACCACCAAACCACCACCACCACCACCACAACCCACCACCACCACCACCACCACAAACCACCACCACACCACCACCACACCACCACCACCACAACCCACCACCACTACCGCCACCGTCGTCCTCGTCGACGCTCCCAGCCGACGCCGCCCGCCGCCGCAGGCGCCGGCGCCGGCGCAGATAAGGAAATCGTCGTCTTCGCCGCCCCGCCGCCGCCAGCCGAAGAGAGGGAGAGAGGAACCCGGCCCCCCCCCCTCCGTCACGGGAGGGAGGGGGGGGTACGGCCGACCAGCAGCATCTCCCAGCCACCCCCCCCCCCTTCCCCCCCCCCCGCTCCCTTGCGTGTGGCTTGAACGACCCTCCTGCGTCCTCTCTTCCTTCTCCTCCTCATCCACCTCGTCCTCGCTCCTCCCCTCCCACCCACCCTCTGGGACTCCCTTGACCTGGCAAGCGCCGCAGGCCTTGGTCTCGAGGGCGCTCAAGCGTCCCGAGACCCCCATGCCCGCCCCGCGGCGGAGATTTGGAAATCCAGGGGCCATAGAGTTTTAAAAGTTTCAGGGGGGTCAAAACTTTTCACAACTTTAAAAAGTAACAGTTTTGATAAGCTTTTGGCAATCCAGATTTCCGAAATATGCGGGTATTCTGAAGATTTGGGAAACCAGGGCCCTGGGGGCTTCAAAAGTTCTAGTTTTAAAACGTGAAAGTTTTACGGGGCTCAGAACTTCTAGAATTTTGAGTGAATCTGGAACTTTTGGAAATCCAGAGGGGATCCTGAAGATTTGGGAATCCAGGGCCCTGGGGGGGTCAAAAGGTTTTAATGTTTTACACGTTGTCAAATTAAGGGTCCAAAACTGTTAGAACTCTTAGAACTTTCAATTTTTTGAATTTCCGGAATATCGGGGTATCCTGAAGATTTGGGAATTCAGGGCCCTGGGGGTTTCAATAGTTTTCAAACTTCAAACTTTTCAAAGTTTCAGGGGGGTCAAAACTTTCAATTTGCTGAATTGCAAAATGTGGAACTTGGGAAATCCAGGCTTCCAGGATTTCGGTGGATCCTGAAGATTTGGGAATCCAGGGCCCTGGGGGGCTCAAACATTTTTTAGGTTGTTTATACATGTTGTTTAGTATGCATTGTAGTTTATGTGTATGTATATATATAACTATGTGTATACATATAAATGGTTAAACACCTTCCAAACTTTAAATACTCCTCAAAGTTTTAAAACGTTTGAGAATCCAGATTTCAGGGATTTCGGTGGATCCTGAAGATTTGGGAATCCAGGGCACTGTGGGTTTCAAATGTTTGTAAAGTTCTAAAACTGTTGGACCATCTGTGGGCCTTGTTCGGGCAATATGTGGGCCTTGCTTGGGAAGCCCACCCCAACCAAACTTGGACGGTGTCGGCCGTTTCGCTCGGGACATCCTCACGAAAACGGCGGGGTTCCTTTAGGGCTGTCTTGGGGCTCCCTTGGCTCTGTTGGGCCGTCTTGGAGGCCTTCTTAGATCCCCTCGGGGCACTCTTGGGCCCCTCTTGGGCTCTTCTTGGGCCATCTTTGGGCTCTTTTGGGGGAGCCCATCAGGACCAAACTTGGTAGGTGTCGGCGGTTTCGCTCGGGACATCCTCGCAAAATCGGCCGTACTCCCCTGGGGCTGTCTTAGGGCTTTCTTGGCTCTCTTGGGTCGTCACGGAGGCCTTCTTAGACCCCCTCGGGGCCCTCTTGGGCCGCTCTGGGGCTCTTCTTGGGCAATATGCGGGCCTTTTTGGGGGTGGGCACCCCGACCAAGCTTGGTCGGTGTCGGCGGTGTTGCTCGGGACATCCTCACGAAAATGGCCACGCCACGAAATGGTGGCGTTGCCATACCCGTTGCCGTATGTCTGGGCCAGCAGATGATTGTGTGTATGCATGCTGGGGCACATGCATATACGATGCTCTGCGTGTGCATGTATACCTGTTTACCTGTTCCTCCTGCTGCTGATATTGCTCCTCTCACCCCTCTGAATTCTTCACGCGGAGCTCTCAAATGAGTGTACTGCGGACGATGAGAAGGGGGAATGAGCAGGAGGAGGGGAGAGGACGGTTTGAGAATTAATCGAGTGCCACGTGCTACTCTCTTGCGAGTTGCCTTCATGCTATTTCGAAATATTGATACATATATATATATATATATATATGATTTCATATGTATGTGCATATATACATGCACACATGTATACGAATATGTATGTACGTATACAAATGTGGATATATACATCTGCATATACACATATAAATACACACATATATGTCTACATGTGTTGAATACTATCAATATGAATGTGTATGATATGTCTACAAATATACGCATTATGCATACGATCAGTCTGAAACTATCCGTATGACTATTATCAATATTATGCATACGTATATATGTCTACCTATATACACACATATAATAAGATGACTACTAGCAATATGAATACGCATATGTATAGCAAAATGTCTACATTCGTATGAGGAAAAGGAAGACAAAGAAGGAGGAGGAGGAGGAGGAGGAGAAGGAGGCGGAGGAAAAGGACCATGGGCGATGCTCTGGAGCTGCTAAGAGCTCCTGCGGGGCCAGTTGTCGGTGCTTCCTGGGCCGTGCGAGGGGGTCTTTGGGGAGCCCAGGATGTTTTGGTTGCATTCCTGGGGGTGGGGGTCCTGGGCCGTCTGGGGGGGCCTGGGGGCTTCGGGGGGGCCGTCCGTGCGGAGGGCGGGGGTGGGCGGAGGGGGGGGGGGGGGCGGCTGGGAAATGTTTCTGGTCGCCGCGACGGGGGAGGGGTTCGGACCCCCCCCTCCCTCCATCCAGGAGGGGGTGGGGGGAGTCCGATTCCACCCCCCCCCTCCAAGGGACCACAGAACGCGCTCTTGCAGACATCCAGCTCTGGCAAGCCCCATTTTCAGAGAGGGGGGTCGGCGGCATGGGGGCGAATCCCTTACGGATATATGGCTGTTCTCCTCCGGAATGTGCGCATCTTCAACATGATGGCAATCGTCGTCACGATCGTCATCATCCAACTCATCCTCCCTCCTCCGCCCCCTCCATCCCAGCTGCCCCCTGAAGTACTTTCCCACAGGGGCTGGCGTGCCTGGCCGTGGACACGTCAGCCTCACGGCTCGGAGTGCCAGTCCACAACGGGACATCATAAATTTCACTTACTTCCCATCCGCTAAGGCGCCGCAATGTGGATAATGCGTGCAGCCACCGCAGCACTTGGATCGATCCCTACATGGGTGATCGGGTCGTAGTACATCCTCTCAATGAAAAGCAGGGGCGTCTTCTCTGGTATCCCCAGTTCTCCCTGAAGAGGGACATCAACGCAAAATGTGTGTCCATCGCAATTTCCGCGGGTGTACCTCATCGCGTAAAGATATGGGGCCAGGTCTTCGTAGTCTGTGCCGCGAAGGTACTCGTCGGCGGAACCCGCCAGTTCTGTGTCCGATACAGCGTGCGTCCCTTGCAGGCGCCATAAGTCATACAAAGACAAAGAAGAATATTGCGACGCCGCTGTCGCGCTGTGAATGACACCGACAACAATGAGTGCATCATCTTTGTCGGTCGTCAGCGACGCACGTTTGTACTGTTGACTTTGCCAATCAGCCATCTCCTGTTTCGTTAATGGGTCCCAGCCGAGTGAATGCCAGAACTTCGAAGACATCGCCCCCCCCATAAGGGCGTTCTGCACCAACTCGGCGGATACTGGGTAGTAAGTGTCCCGCGAGTCACCCTGGCACTTCTGGCCCAACTTCAGGCACGCGTAGCCGCTGTCCGGAACTCCAGCGGTGAAGTCGGTAGTCGCGGATTTGGGGGCAAACAGCCATGACCAAGAACCAGCAGCGTGAATGGTCCGCAGCTTGTCCAATATCGCCTGCTGCGCTGCCCTGAGGCGCTCCATTGTGAGGCCCACTCGCCCAGCCTCGGGCAACGTGGACCGAGGCGTCAGGCAATCCGCCATCGCGCCCCCTGGTACGCCGAGGCGCATGCTAGTGCCCCTGGTTTATCTTCCAGGGTTTCTGCAATGCGTAGTCTTTCAAGGTCTGCATGTCTGCCTGTCTGTGTCTGTCTGTCCCCGCACTCCTGGCCCCCCTCCACAAGGCGTGCATCTTGCAGTTTTGCTGAAATTCCTTCACCCCTCCCTCCCCCTCTTCCCCTGTCCCCTCTCTCCCCCCTGGCGAGCCTGGCGCGTACGTTCGTGCACGTCCCGGCACGCGCAGCATTCTGAAGTCCCCGCGATCGCACTGGTGCAATCTGGCCCGGGCCTCAGGTACAGCTGCGCCGTTTCCAATTGTAATGGCCACTTCACTGCGCTTGGACGCCGCGCAGCGATTCGTGCCATGGCCTCGTTCCCAAGGCACAGCCGGGGCGCCCGTGAGGCGTGGCCCTTCGGCGGACTGGTAACGTACGACCCCGAGAGTCTGTCTGTCTGTCTCTCTCTGTCTGTCTGTCTG
>CAUYUJ010016298.1:224397-285855 GCA_963575745.1 Prorocentrum cordatum
TTCATCTTCAGCATCATCATCCTCTTCATCATCATCGTCATTTGCTACGTCAGCATCATCATCATCATCATTACCATAATCTTCAGCATCATCATCACCATATTCAGCATCATCATCATAAGCAGCAGCATCATCATCAACATCATCAGCAGCAGCACCATCATCAGCATCAAAATCATCATCTGCATCGACATCGTCAACATCATCAGAATCATCAGAATATTCAGCATCATCATCAGCATCAGCATCATCATCAGCATCGTCACTGTCATCATCATCATAATCATCATCAGCGTAAGCATCACCACCATCATCATCAGCATCAGCATCATCATCGTCATCATCAGCATGATCAGCATCATCATCATCGTCATCATCATCATCGTCAGCATCGTCATCATCATCACCCTCATCATTACCCTCATCATCATCGTCAAACTCAGCATCATCAGCAGCATCATCATGATGAGCATCAGCATCAGCATCAGCATCAGCACCAGCGTCCGCATCATCATCATCGTCAGCAGCAGCAGCAGCATTATCATCATCATCATCATCATCATCAGCATCAGCAGCAGCATCGTCAGCATCATGATCAGCACCATCATCAGCATCAACATCATCATGATCGTCGCTGTAAGCATCATCAGCATTATAATCATCGTCATCGTCATCAGCATCATCATCAGGATCAACATCATCACCAGCATCATCGTCATCGTCACCATCATCATCATAATCATCATCTGCATGATCATCATCATCCTCAGCATCAGCGTCATCACCGTCATCACCATCGTCATAACCACCATCCGCATCATCATCATCACCATCATCATCATCCTCATCATCATCCTCACCTTCATCCTCATCCTCATCCTCGTCCTCATCCTCATCCTCAATCTCATCCTCCTCTCCCTTTCGTTCTCTTCCTCGTGATCGTCCGCGTCCTCCTCCTCCTCCTCATCCGCGTCCTCATCCTCATGATCCTCCTACTCGTCCTGAATATTCCTCTCCTCCTCGTGCATCCTCCTCCCCCTTCTCATCATCATCATCATCATCAGCATCAGCTTCATCATCAGCATCATCTGCATCAGCATCATCAGCAGCAGCATCACCATGTTCAGCATCATCCTCATCATCCTCATCATCGTCAAGATCCTCATCAGCATCATCATGCTCATCGTCGTCACCCTCGGCATCATCATCAGCATCATCACCATCATCAGCATCAGCATCAGCAGCAGCATCATCATCATCATCAGCATCATCAGCAGCATCATCATTTGCAGCAGCAGCATCATCAGCAGCAGCATCAGCATCATTATCATCATCATCAGCAGCAACAGCATCCTCATCCTCACCCTTATCCTCGTCCTACCTCCTGCCTCATCCTTGAGCCTCCCGCCTCTTCCTGGGGCCTCCTAGCCTCCAGGGGCTACTGAAGCCTGGCCTCATTCTCCTCCTGCCCGGGACTCCTCCTTGGACCTCCTGCCTCCTCGTGGAGCCTCCCGCTGCCACCTGGAGCCTCCTTGAGCCTTCTTGGGCATCCAGGGGCCCCCTGGGGCCCAGCGTACTCCTGGGACCTCCTGGGGCCTCCCGTGGCCACCTGGAGAACTCCTGGGGCCTCCTAAGGCTTCTTGGTGGCTCTGAGGCCTCCTGCGGCCTCTGAAGCCTCCTGGTCTTCTGGGGCCTCCTGAAGCTACCTGTGGCTTCCTGAAGCCTCCTGGGGTTCCCTGCAACCTGCGGAGGTTTTCTGAGGGTTCCCGCTCGAGACTTCTCCCAGATTCAAGCCTTGGGTGCCAAAAAGTGACGCAGTTACAAGATTCAGATGACCCCGCTCGGGTTCCAACATGGAGACGGGGACCCTATAGGGAAGGCAGATTCAAGCCAGAGAAGCCCAATTACCCGCATGAAGTGCGGGCCCCATAGGGAGGAGGTCCCTGATTGGGACATCCTGACGATTTGCCCACTTGGTGTGTTCAAGGGCTATGCCTGGTAAAGGTTACCAATGACCCGCTCGGATTACCAACATGAAGTGCGGGCCCATAAGGCGGGGGCTCTCGCCAGAGACTTTCCGTTACTCACACGAGGCCCCCGCCTGAGACATCAGCACGATTTACCCCCCCTTGGGGTGCTCGAGTGCTGTGCCTGATAGAGTTTGCCGATGACCCGCTCGGAGTAACAACAAGAAGTGCGGGCCCTAGAAGGAGGGGAGGTCACGCTTGACACTTCCTCGCTATTCACTCATAGACGAGGCCCCCGCCTGAGACATCATCACGATTTGCCTCCTGGGGGTGCTCAAGTGCTACGCCAGGTAAAGTTTGCCGATGACCCGCTGGGATTACCAGGGTGAAGTGCGGGCCCCATAGGGGGAGATTCCCGCTCGAGACTTCCGCCAAGGTGCGTATGTGAGTGCGTGAGTGTGTATGATGATACTGATGATGATGATGATGATGATGATGATGATGATGATGATGATGATGATGATGATGATGATGATGATGATGATGGTGATGGTGATGGTGATGGTGATGGTGGTGGTGGTGGTGATCATGATCATGATCATGATCATGATGATGATGATGATGATGAATATGATGAGATGGAGATGGTGATTGTAATGACGATGTTGACAGTGATGGCGACGGTAAAAGTGATTATGATACAGCTGATGATGATGATGATGGTGATGATAAATCCGATGATGAATCCGATGATGATGATGATGGTGATGGTGATGATGATGATGATGATGATGATGATGATGATGGTGGTGGTGGTGGTGGTGGTGGTGCTGGTGGTGGTGGTGCTAGTGATGATGATGACGATGATGATGATGATGATGATGATGATGAGTGAGTGGGCGAGTGTGAGCGAGTGCGAGTGAGTGCGTGAGTGTGTGTGGGATGGTCATGATGATGATGTTGATGATGATAATGCTGATGATGATGATGCTTATGATGAGTATAGATGTGGTTGCGTGAATGTGTGTGTGAGCGAGGACAAGAGACGGGAGGAGGAGGAGGAGGAGATCCTGTGCGGGGGGGGTGCAGAGAAAACAAGAACCACACTTTGGATGTGGGGAATTACTCAAGACGACCCCAAACGTGGTGCCCCGAGATGGCCCGAGGACAGACCCCACCAAAACGGCTCCAAAACCAGCCCGAGACCTGCCCGGACGGCCAAAACATCATTCTGCCGCACGGCTGAATGGTCGCGTACACGACGGCCTAAAAGCGACACAAGACCCACGGTATAATCATAGTAGACCCATAGTGACCATCTTGGATACATCTCGATGTTGCGCTGGCACGGCTGCGGGGTTTACCGTAGGCAGCTGAATAGTCCGAAGGTGTCGGGATCGGACATGATAGCTTGGCCTCGGGGTCCTCTTTGCACCAGACGCAGTGCTTCTGGACGAAGCACCATGGCTTCCCTCCACATTCGTCTGGTTTGCAGGATGCCTTCAACCCCTCGGAACCCTCGACAGAAGAGGCATCCTCGCAATCGAGATAAACGTGCCCTTCGCCCTTGTCCTGGGTCACCGTAAAGCCAAGATCAAACCATTCTTGCCTCACTGCCTTTGGACAGGCCTCACTTCCACTGCCAGGACCCCCTACAGCACAGTACCGGGGCTTGGGGTACAGCTTGATGCCACTCGAGAAATGAGAAATTCGGTCGGACTCATCAGCCGTAGGCGTCACGCGCAATACGATAAAGGGTTTCGCATCGATCCAAGCCTGATACGCATCCACGTCACTTGGAAAGGCTGTTCGAAGCAGAGGACCAAACGTATCCTTGCCCTCCCCAAAGCCGAGATTCAAGATACTTCCGGGCAATGGCAGCGCATTGACAACGCCAATCCCAGATGATTGAATGAGGCTCGAAGCGGTATTAAACATAGTGATGGAAGGGGCAATCACCATTGCGAAGGGTTGGTTGTAGACACCAACTCCGGACTTGTTTGGTTTCAAGTTACCGTGATTCAAAGCATCCCCCAGAGAGGCGAAGACGTCGCAACGCCTGGTTGGCGCGCCCTTCCCCCAGCAGGCTGAGAGGGGCTTCACAGACTTGTCGATCTCGAAATCCTGCGGATACGTGTGCTCGTAGAGGTAGTTTGTGAAGCCAAAATATTGGACCTCAGGCGGCGTAATGCCAAGGAGGACGACCGCTTCATCCTTGCTGAGGTGCCAAGGCAGGCCCACCTGCTCGCCCTTCGCATTCGTCTTGCACAAAGGCATCCACGGCCCACCGCACTGACTCCAATTCTCATCGTTGGGATTCGGCGGCGGGAGCAAAAGGCACCCGTAAGGCGAGGAAGGATTGTTCGCAAAGCAAGTCATGTTGTTGCTGGTCAGTTCGTTACAATCCTCGAGGCCGAAATTATGGAACACTCCCCGTTTCACTTCGAATCCCACCAGCCCTCTGGGCGTAGGTGGTTTAGGGAGGTTCCTCTTCCACCCCCCTTCGTCCCTTTCGGGGAGGGGTTTACCCCTCCCCCCTACCCCCTCCCCTGGACCTGCACGGGGGGTTGCTGGTAGTTGGAGCGTCCAAGATGGCCCAAGACGGCTCCAATTGCGCCTCGGAGAGCCCGAGATGAGCTCCAAGATGGCTCAAAATAGCCTAAGATGCCTCAAGATGGCTCCGAAGATGCTCCAAAAGGCTCCAACACCGCCCCAAGACGGCTGCAAGAGGCCTCCGAGATATCCAAGGAGGCCTCCAAGAGGCCAAAATCCGTCAAAACCGAAGGAAAACCAATGATGTGTGCCTTCTCGCTGGTTCGCTTCCGGTAGCCTTCCGAGGCCTCAAGATGGCTCCAAAATGGCCCAAGAGCGCCCCAAGAGGGGCCCAAGAGAGCCTCAAGACGGCACCAAGAGCGCCCAAGAGCGCTCGAACAGCGCCACAAGAGCGCCCCAAAAGGCTATTTCAGGCACTCTCGAGGGGCAGGGCGAAGTGAGGGTCCACCCTCCTTTGATCGATCTCCTCCAAGATGGCCCCAAGAGGCGCCCAGGAGGCCCCAAGAGGCCCCAAGATGGCCCCAAGATGGCTCCAAGATGGCCCCAAGAGGCCCCCTCCTGGGCCCTAAGAGGACCTCAAGCGGCCCCAAGAGGCCCCCCGAGGCACCCAAGACGCCCACAAGCCCCCTGGGACCGCCCAGAGGCCCTCAAGACGTCCCAAGAGGCCACCAAGAAGCGCCCAAGAGATATCCCAAGAAGCTCCGAGAGGCATCCAAGAGACCTCTGGCCCTTTTGCTTGCCCTCCTCCTCCTGCTCCTCCTTCCTCCTCCTACTCCTTCTCTTCCTCCTCCTCCTCCTCCTCCTCTTCCTCCTCATCCTTCATCCTCCTTCTCCCCCTCCCTCCTCCTCCTCCCTCCTCCTCCTCCTCCTCATCATCATCATCATCATCATCATCATCATCATCATCATCATAATCATCATCATCATCATCATCATCATCATCATCATCATCACAACCATCACCATCATCACCACCACCACCACCATCCTTTGCATCTCCCTTCTCCCCACTCCCTCATCCATCCATCCAGTTTCCTCTTTCTCCTCCTCCCTCCCTCGCACGGTTCGGCCGTCCACCTCTTTGCTCCCGCACTTCCCTGATCGCCTCAATTCGCGTGGAAATCGTTTCTGGATGGGCTGGTGGGGATACGCGAAGCGTCTAGAATCTACCTTGCGCGCTAGCCTCAAAACGCAAGGCGACGGCCTCCAATTCTTCATGCGCCAGATTATCGCCTCGTTCTCCCACCTCCACGTCCACAGTGGCACCAAACCAGAGGCCCAACACATTGACTGCGATCAAAAAATTGTAGTGACAAGGCATCGTCTGAAGCAGAGGTTCGATGATCACGGTGCGATGCTTGCGGTACCGAGCGCGGCTCGAGCACTGATGGCTTGAGCCGAAGGAACACGGCCGCATCGGGGAGGGGAGGTGAGTCGGTCCCATACTGGCTTCGGGTTAGCGCGGGCGGGCTCGGGCCCACCGCAAGTTGATTGGGGAACCACGGTCGGGGTCCCTGGGTTCGGGCTGGGCGGGTCGCTTTTATGGAGGACCACCACTCTCGCGCGACGCCCGCCCAAAATCTGGTGAAATATCCGCCACCATGCATTGTGGACGCTGGAACGTCAGAATGATCCTCCCCTGTCCGGTAAGGCCGACACCCCCCCCGCCTTGTAGCAAGCGCGCTCCGGCAGGAAGTCGTCCACCGTCTTTGGAGACGATTTGGGGCCATTTCCCACACGGGATGATGGTCCAGAAAGGCCCTGGCAGAGGAGAAACTCTGGCCGAGGGCGGCAAAAGCAGCCAAAACATATCACACCAAAACACAAACACACCCACACACACACATACACACATGTTATACCGGCGGCGCAGAACAGCCTCAGGTGCGGTCAGCACACATGTGAATGCCAATCGCGAACGAACATAGTCGGAACGCGCAACGAAGGACACCTCCACCACTGCAAGGCACAAAAGTGGTGAACGAAACATTGAGGCACTGCAGAACCAACGTGGAATGGCCAACAAAAGGAGAAACAGAAGCTCAACTCGAACGAGTTGAAACGCCAGCACTCTTCTGATAATTGGTGCCGCTGAATATTCCAGCAAAGCTGCCAGACCAGCCGATTGGTGAGATAGCGCTGGGGAGCTGTAGCCTGCCGAAACTGACGGGTAGGATGCTAACCTACGCAGCATAGACGCAAAGTGATCACGCGTGAATGGGCGGGGTGCTCGACCTACAAGGCACGGCAGCACCACAACAGCGCGACCCGAAAACCAAAGATGCGTCGCCGCAAGCGGACGCTGTGACAGCATAGACTAATGGTGACGGAGCGCGCACTACACGTAGAAACACGCACATGTGGGGCCGAAAAGAAACAAATTCGCCATGCCGCACAATCCGTGGTGGGTAACCAAGCCACCAAGAGACGCCAGTGCCAGTGACGCGCCCAGGCTGGTCGAAAGCAGGCTGCAGAAAAAGTGCCGACCGAAATATATTAGTAAGGTGCCGCGCGGGCAGCAAAGGTAATGGCGCGAAGTCAAATGCACGCACCGACGACCAGGTCGCCACCATGCCTACCAAAACGCCAGCAAATCGACCGATTTCGCCCAGGGGTCTTGGCCCGTGGTGATATTCTGGCGCTAAACAGGCTCAACGTCAGAAAACCGCCCCAAGCCCCCCTCGAGGCACACAAGTGCCCTGATGCTGGGACGGGCGGGTCGGCGTGGGCTGGGAGTTTGTTAAAGGAGGAAGCGAAGGAACAGGTGGAGCAAAAAAGGCGCACCACGCCAGCGATGACCACCAGGTGCGCACGCGGAAGAGGCTCAACCTCCGCGGGGGGACGACCCGGATGAAGGGGGAAAGGGGGGGAAAGAGCATGCAAAGGGGCGCCCGGAAAGACGACGGCGGGGGACCCCACGATGCGGCCGAGCCCACGACCGACGACGGCGACGACAGAGCGAACCCCGCGACCCACGAGGAGGAGGGCGGGACCGACGAGCCACCACGGGGCAAGGGGGCGGCAGGACCGCCATGCCACCTCCGACAGAAGACAGAACGCCGGGGCCTAAGGCCGGCAGCGGCGGAAGCAAGGGCGAGCGAAACGCAGCGGATCCAAGGGCGACAGTGCGGCACGCGCCCAGAGCGACTATAATCGGCGAGTGCCGGGGCACAGTAGGCGACCCACCGGCGCGAGACAAAAGCGACCGATCGGTGTGCGACAAACAAAAACAGCAACAAAGGGGCACTTATCCAGTCAGGACAGCCCGACTATGGACACGGCACCGCGGTGCCCTACTCGCACGCTGCGAGGAACCCGCGCAGGAAGCTCACGCCACGCCACCATGGGCCCAGCGCGCCGTCGCCAACACGCGCGCAGCGAGCTCTCCAAGAAATCGTGCTCTGGCCCCCCAGCCGCTTGATACGGGCCACGGGCTGTTCTTTGGAGGCGCCCTCCAGGCCAGCCAGACGCCCGGCCGAGTCAGGGCCCGCGGCTGCTTTGGGCTGGTCAGTGGGGCCCGCCGACGCTGGCAGGGCGCGAGCGCCAGCCCACTGCCGCCCAGGCATTGGCAGGAAACACAGGATGTCGATCGCGACCTGTCGCGGGGCCATTCGCGGGCGAGCTCGCCCCTTAAATTTTTCGAATCCCAGGTGAAGTGCCCCCAACGTTCACGAGTCCACGGGGGGGTCAGCCCACGCCTCCTTGACCATCAGCAAGAAGCTACCCTGCCGTAGCCGGGCGAATCGAGGTCTGTCCCAAGAAGGCGCCTCCGCAGCGGGCGCGCGGGCCATGATCGGTGGAGGGCCGGTGGAAAGCACGCGTCTGTCGCGCGCCGCTGCAACCGTCGCTCGCAGCGCCGGCGGCCAGTCTGCCGCCAGGGACGCAGTCGACAAGACTTCTGGCCGCGCGCCCGCGTCGCCCACAGCTGCGCCGTCCGACCGCAAGGAGTGGCCGCGCGCGCCCGGGCCCGCTGGAAGCAGGCCGTCTGCTCCCGCGGCCTGGGCCGGCGGCCCCATGGCCTCGCTGGCTGGCGCGGGCCAGGAGAGCGCCAGCGAGCTTCCCTGAGCGTCCGCGCCTGTCGGGGAAACGACGGCGTCGTCCTCGTGGACGGCCCACTGGGGACGTTGAACCAGTTCGCTCGCGGGGCCCCCACCGCCCGCGCCCGCCCGCGGCCGCAATGCTCGACTCGGCCCAGACCTGCGCGCTCGAGCGACGCAGGCCGCGGCCGCGCAAGGCGGCCCATAGCGAAGAGGCGGCGCGGGGCAAGCCCGCCCTGCCCATCTGAGTCTGGGGCGCGGTCGCCAGACTGCATTTGGTCGGAGCAAAATTGGCCGAGGAATCCGTTCACGGTATCCCTCCAGATCTCTGAGCGTCATCCGCCCTGCTCTTGTCCGCCTGCGATTGGGTGGGGGCCCTACTTAATAGAAAAAGGAACATCGGCGGGTCTGGGGCCTGCCGCCCGGGCCCCCCCAGGGCCCCCCCACGCCCCGCGACGCCCAGAGATTGGCGGGCATGGCTCGCGCGGGATCGAAAGGATTGGCGGCGCGGCGTCGACGAGATTGGCGGTGTAGCATCGACGCGATTGGGTCGCGCAGGAGCAGCAATGAGCCCCCCGACGTCGTCGCCCTGCCCTTGCACCTCCGCGCTGCCGTCCGCCGCGACGCGGGCAGGGCCCCGAGAGAGGATCCGACCCCCCCGCTCCGCGGCGTCGCCAGACGTTAGGGCTGCGAGGCCGTGGTCGCGTGACCCGACAACGAAGCCGGCTGACTGGACCTCCGCGACTACGTCGACGGTCTCCTTCATCTTGTCGCCCCCCTCCTCCTCCATGGCCAAGTCCTCGTCGCCCCCCTCGCCATCTTCATCGCGCGCGCGTCGTCAAAAGCCTCCCCGACCTCCCCCACCTCCTCCGCGAACTCTGCAGCGGCCTCCTCCGCCTACTTCGCCACGCCCCCGTCCCCAACGTCATCTCCAGCCCACTGACCTCCTCCACCTCCAGTAGTAGCAGCGGCCAGCGCCGGCCCACCGTCAGCGGGGAGGAGGGCCTCGGCGGCCGCGATGCCGGCCACGGCGGCCAGGGCTGGCGGCCCGCGAGGGGCAGCCGAGGCGGCGGCGGCGGCGGCGGCGGCGGCCGATGCGGGACCAGCACCAGCAACAATGGCGCCCAAGAGAAGAGGAGCCGGGGCGCCCAGCTGGCTGCACGCCGCCGCCATCCGCGACCAGGCCGCAACGGCCGCGGCACTGGCCGCCGGCGCGACAACCCCAGGCGCAAGCGGCAGCCGTGTCAGGGCACAGCGGCCAGGCGGCCGCAGCCAAAGCCGCCGCGTCGGCGTCGCCTGGAGTCCCCCCAGCAGCCACTGAATTTTTGGCGCTAAAGGGTCTCAACGTCAGAAAATGACCCCGGGCGCAGTCCGTACCCGTCGGCCCTGCGGCCGTCGACGGGCAAGCAGCGGCAGCACGCGATCCAGAAGCCCAAGCAGCCACCAACCCGCTCCAGCGGCTTCAGCGGCGGCGGCAGCATCCGTTACCAGACGGGACGCGGCGGCCAGGGCCGCTGAGAAGGCCGCAGCGGCCGCGGCAGGCGAAGCGGCCCCAGGGAGGGCCGCGGCGGCCACGGCGACGGCAGTGTCGGCAGCCGCCGAAGCGGCGCGGGCGAGCGCCGTACATTCATGTTCGATCATACTCAGACTCACGCATACTTTCTCGCTCATACGCAAACCCGCTCAATGGCTCCTCTTCCAAGTTCCCCGATGTGTGCTATCACGTGCGCGGGCGCACCTGACGCACTCTGCACATGCCCCGAACGCGGCGCACCTGGCGCGGCTGGAGTGCGCGGCACACCTGGCGCACTCGGAGCACGTGGCGCATCTGGCGCACCAGGCGTGCCTGGCACGCTCGAGCCCCAAGGGTGCCGCGCGCCCCTGGCACGCGTGGCGCACCCCGCCGAAACGTCGGCCACCTGGGGTCGGCTTTGGTTTCCACCTGTCCATCCAAAGACGACGGCTGAACATGCTCAGGCTCGGGTGTTACCTATGTGTAGAGAGGGCGGGAGGGACTGAGCTAGACGGCTTGCGGGCGGGTGGGTGCCTTGACCCCTTCCCCTACCCCCTTCCCTTGACCTGGACGGGGCCGGTCGCGGGTAGTTACAGCGCCCAAAACGGCCTCGGCGAGGAAGCCAAAATCATTGGTTTCCCTTAGGTTTGGGCTCCATCTTGGATTCTCGGGGGGGGCAACCCTAATTGAAGCTCCACTCTTCTTTGATCGATTTCCTCCAAGATGGCCCCAAAAAGCGCCCACGAGGCCCCAAGGGGTCCCAAGATGGCCCCAAGATGCCCCCAAGAGGCCCACAAGAAGACCCCAAGCGGCCCCAAGAGGCCCCCCCGAGGCACCCAAGACGCCTACGAGCCCCCTGGGACCGCCCAAAGGCCCCCAAGACGTCCCAAGAGGCCACCAAGAAGCGCCCAAGAGATCCCCCAAGAGGCGCCAAGCGGCATCCAAGAGACCTCTGGCCGTTTTGCGTTCCCTCCTCCTCCTCCTTGTCCTCCTTCCTCCTCCCACACCTTCTCTTCCTCCATCATCATCATCATCATCATCATCATCATCATCATCATCATCATCATCATCATCATCATCATCATCATCATCATCAGCATCATCAGCATCATCATCATCATCATCATCATCATCATCATCCTCCTCATCCTCATCGTCATCACCACCACCCACTACCATCAGCATCAGCAGAATCATCTTCAATGTCGTCATCATCATCAGCATAATCAGCATCAGCACCAGCATCATCAGAGTATCATCAGCATCATCCGCATCATCATCACCCACACCATCGTCATTATCAACATAATGTTGTCCATTCCCAACGTCCGCCATCATCATCTTCCTCGTCTCATATTGCCTCTCATCCTCTCATCGTTCGTCAACTTCTTTATCATGATAATCATCGTCACTGGCACGGTGGCAGGACTTGCCGCAGGCAGCTGGATCCGCCGCCCCCTGCTTGCAGGGGTGCACGGCGTGCTGGATGAGCTGTTAGGTTTTGGTTTTGGTTCTTTTTCCAAAAGAACTCCCCAGTGGGCTCCGGCAGAACCCGCCACCGTGCGCAAAAACGGCCGTTTCGCTCGGGACATCCTCAAAAAATCGCGAAGATGGCCCAAGATGGCCTCCAAGTCCGCCCGAGATGGTCCAAGACGGCCTCCAAAACGGCCCAAGAGAGTCCAAGACGGCCCAAGACGGCCCAAGAGGCCCCCCAGAGGCCTCCCAGACGGCCCAAGAGGCCTCCAAGAGGTCCTCCAGGAGAGTCCGAAGAGGCCAAAATCATTGATTTTCCCTTGGTTTTTGAAGGATTTTGGCATTTGCGCCTTTTCGGCTCTCCGACGGCTCAAGACGGCCCAAGAAGCCCCCAAGATCGCCCAAGAGGCCCCCAAGAGAGCCCCCTGATGGCCCAAGTGGCCTCCAAGATGGCCCCTAGAGGGCCCCAAGAGGCCCAAGAGGCCTCCAACACGCCCAAGATGGCCTCCAAGACGCCCAAGATGGCCTCCAAGACGGCCCTGGAGCGCCCCAAGAGGGTCCCCCGTTGGCCCAGACAGGCCCCCAAAACGGCTCCCGACGGCGTCAGACGGCTGCCAGACGTGCCAGGAACCCACCAAGATGGCCGAAGTTGGCTCGAAGCTGGCCCAAAAGGGCCCAAGAGGCCCCCAAGAGGGCCTCCAGGAAGGCCAAAAGATGCCAAAATCACTGATTTTCCCAAGGTTTTTGATGGATTTGGGCATTTCCCTTCTTTCGGCCTTCCGACGGCCCGAGACGGCCCAAGAGCCCCCAAAGATCGCCGAAAGATCGCCCAAGAGGCCTCCAAGACGGCGACGATGACCATCAAGACGCCCACGTGTTCCCCGAAGGCTTTCCAAACCGATTCGGGGAACACATGGTCCGATGGCTTGGCAGGTCTGGCCTCAACGTTCGGCCACATAGGCGCTTCCACAAAGGCAGGGGGCGGCGGTGATTCGCCGTAGGCGTCTTCGATAACCACTAGCAACGCTGGGGGAAACTAAACTGTGGGACCCCAACACACTATATCCGCGGACTCTCATGGGCGGGTTGGGCGGGTTGGGCCAGGCCGGCGGCACACTGCAGCGTGGGATCCCATCAAACTATGGCCACATTACTGGCGGGTCGGGCCAGGCGGGCGGGCCCTAATTCAGTCGGCCTGGCGGACCCTCTGGGCCCTAGCAGGCGGAGGTCCAAGAACGATTCCATTCAGAGCGCCATAATCGTTTCGATGTCGGGAGTAGGACCACAACCAGGACGGAGGGAGGATCGAGGAGGAGGAGGAGGAGGAAGAAGGACGCGGGAAGAGAGAAGGGAGGCGGGAGGAAGAATAGGGAAGGGGTACGACGAGTAGTAGGAAGAAGGAGAGGGGAAAAGGCCTGCTCACCGTCTCTGTCTGTGAGTTGGCGTCGCCGCTGTCCCTCATCGAAGCCGCCGCCGCCGTCGTCGTCGTACTCGTCGCCCACTCGGACTCGCTCTCACACCCAGGCACTCACGGCCAGACACTCACAGCAGGACGTGCCACAAAATGAGATGCACATTTTGGAATCTCCCCGGAGTCGACTAATTCGCATCCCGAGGCTGCGTGAGAGGACGACGAGGACAAAGACGGCGGTCCTCGAGAATGCCTCTGGAGGCCTCGAGATGCCCTCAAGGGACCAGAAACGATTCGAAACCTCCATCCTCGGCGGCGGCCCTCCCACCCCCACCCCCCGAAGCAGCTGCCCCGCCCCAGCGGCTGCCCCCCGAGCGGCTGCCCCCCGAGCGGCTGCGCCCCCAGCGGCTGCGCCCCCAGCGGCTCCCCCCTGCCCGGCGGCTGCCACGCAGAGCGGCTGCCCCGCCAGCGGCTGCCACGCAGAGCGGCTGCCACGCCAGGCGCGGCTGCCGCCCCCCCCCCCCCCGGAGCGGTTGCTCCCCTCGCCCCCCCTTCCGAAAACGACGCTCGGCCTCCTCCCTCGGATCCTCCCCCCTCCCTCGACGGCGACGACGGACGAGGCCAAAAAGTACGCCCAGGAAAAGCCTGGGGGGAGGGCCTACGAGCAGGACTGGAGCAGGCGGAGAAAGGCCGAGAGGTGGGCCCAGGGCAGGGCCAGGAGAATGGCTTGGGGGAGGCATATGGGGGAATGGCCTCGGGGGTAGGCAAGGAGAAGGGTCTCGGGGCAGGCTTCGGGTAGGCCTCCAGAAGGAGGACGGGGCGGGCGGGCTAGAGAAGGGTCGAGGGGAAGCAGCGGCAGCAGGACAAGGAGCAGCGGCAGCAACGGATCGGCACAACCTAGACGGTCCAGCCCCTTCTGGCGATCGGAGCAGGCGTCTCCATTCAAAAAGTCTCCTGCATCAGGCACCTACCTTGAAATTGGCCAAGCCTTCAGGCGTGAAGCGATGCAGGGAGATCCGGACTGTGTGCGCTCAGCGGTACATGGCGTTGTTGATGCGGTCGATGAAGTAGGCCGGGTTGGCTGGGAAGGCAACATAGTTCTTCTCGTACTTCTGGATGATCTGCTTCAGGTTGTCGGGGAGCTCGGGGTCATTCAACATGTCCGACACCTTCTCCCATGGGCCGTGCGTGCCGATCCAGCCGGAGGCGGTCGGGAACATGCCAGGGAACTGGCGGTAGGCCATGATGTTGGCGTTGTTGATGTCCACCTTGTTGCTGCCGCCCAGGTACTCGATGTTGATATAGTCGACCTCTGCCAGCGCTGGCGAAGCCGAAGCCACGAGCGCCACCGCCGACGCTGCAGCGGCGCTGGCGGCCCTCTGCTTGTTAGAGCGCAGCCAGCCGACCACCGCTCCAGCGATGCTGGCCACAGCCGCACCGAGCATCGCCCCAGAGGCGTTGCTGTCCGCCGCGGGCTCCTCCAAGAGCTCCTCCACGAGGAGTGTCGGCTGCTGCTGGACCGCCGAGGCGACGGAACGCTGCAGGGCCGCCTCGCTGGGCACTGGGGCCACATAGGCGGCGGCCGGGGAGGCGAGCAGGGCAACCGCCAGCGCCACGCGCGACAGGACCGCCATTTGGGGCCTCAGGAGCTGCTTGGTCCAAGGGGCGCTTCCGGCTGGTAGCAGAGAGGTGCTTGGGCCGAAGCTCCACCCAAGAAAGATACCGAGTCGGAGCAGCCAGCGTTGCGCGAGGATCAGGCGGACGAAGAAGAGTAAGGAAAGAAAATGGAAGGAGGGGAGAAGAGCAGGGGGAAAGTGAAGTGATGTTGCCCCTCCAGTGCGTTGTCCACTAGCTGGTTTGGCCACTCGGGGTTGGCAGCAGGTTGATGGTTCGGTAGCTTAGGGATTCGATCTTGTCAGACAGCTTAGCAAATGAAGCCCTCCACCCGCTTGAGAGATAGTACTGCGGAGGCATCAACACTCCCCTCCATGACCAACCACAACGCATCACTTCTGGTCCAAGTCTGGGCTCAGAGAAGGGAAGAGGGTCAGCAGCAGCAGCAGTAGGAGCGAGACAGAGAACGAGCAGGAGGAACAGGAGGAGCAGCAGCAGGCGTAGCAGAGGGTCACCCCACCCTGAAAGTATCGTTTAGAGCGTCCCTTTGCTCCCACAAATCGAAGCGGGCGCGCCTGTTCAAAAAGTATGCATTCCAGGCAGCATCCTACCAGGCCAGAAATGGTACAGCAGATTCTGCTGCAGGCACCTAGCTTGGGTGTCCTGAGACTTCGTCGCAGAGGCGTGAAGTGAAGGTCCAGTGAGATCTGAGGGAGCATGGGATCCTCACAACTCGGCCTATGCACCAGCGAGACCCTCCCGAACGAGCTGCCAAGACTGTGTGAGCTCAGCGGTACATGGCGTTGTTGATGCGGTCGATGAAGTAGGCCGGGTTGGCTGGGAAGGCAACATAGTTCTTCTCGTACTTCTGGATGATCTGCTTCAGGTTGTCGGGGAGCTCGGGGTCATTCAACATGTCCGACACCTTCTCCCATGGGCCGTGCGTGCCGATCCAGCCGGAGGCGGTCGGGAACATGCCAGGGAATTGGCGGTAGGCCATGATGTTGGCGTTGTTGATGTCCACCTTGTTGCTGCCGCCCAGGTACTCGATGTTGATATAGTCGACCTCTGCCAGCGCTGGCGAAGCCGAAGCCACGAGCGCCACCGCCGACGCTGCAGCGGCGCTGGCGGCCCTCTGCTTGTTAGAGCGCAGCCAGCCGACCACCGCTCCAGCGATGCTGGCCACAGCCGCACCGAGCATCGCCCCAGAGGCGTTGCTGTCCGCCGCGGGCTCCTCCAAGAGCTCCTCCACGAGGAGTGTCGGCTGCTGCTGGACCGCCGAGGCGACGGAACGCTGCAGGGCCGCCTCGCTGGGCACTGGGGCCACATAGGCGGCGGCCGGGGAGGCGAGCAGGGCAACCGCCAGCGCCACGCGCGACAGGACCGCCATTTGGGGCCTCAGGAGCTGCTTGGTCCAAGGGGCGCTTCCGGCTGGTAGCAGAGAGGTGCTTGGGCCGAAGCTCCACCCAAGAAAGATACCGAGTCGGAACAGCCAGCGTTGCGCGAGGATCAGGCGGACGAAGAAGAGTAAGGAAAGAAAATGGAAGGAGGGGAGAAGAGCAGGGGGAAAGTGAAGTGATGTTGCCCCTCCAGTGCGTTGTCCACTAGCTGGTTTGGCCACTCGGGGTTGGCAGCAGGTTGATAGTTCGGTAGCTTAGGGATTCGATCTTGTCAGACAGCTTAGCAAATGAGGCCCTCCACCCGCTTGAGAGATAGTACTGCGGAGGCATCAACACTCCCCTCCATGACCAACCACAACGCATCACTTCTGGTCCCAAGTCTGGGCTCAGAGAAGGGAAGAGGGTCAGCAGCAGCAGGAGTTCAGCACCAAGCCTTGTGAACGTTAAGGCGTGGACGAATGCGAAGGTCTGTCTGGTAGGGTTTTTGAACTCTAGTAAGGGACCTCCCCTTCTCTAGGCCGCAGACTCCTGGGTACAACGCATCTCCTTTCCGATGAGGCCACTTCCCTCCTGCCCGCTCGAGGATGGTGCACTTCCACAATGGCAGCTGATCCCCTAACTCCCGTTCCACGCGTGCCCGCTCGAGGATGGTGCACTTCCCGCATGGCAGCTAATGCCTGAAGCCCCCTTCACGCGTGCCCGCTTCAGGACGGTGTACTTCCCGCATGGCAGCTAATTCCTGAATCCTCATTCCATGCGCGCTCGCTCGACGATCGTGCACTTCCCGCATTCCCAAGCGCAAACCACGATCCCTCGTTGAAAACGATGGACGTGCGTCCCGAGCTTCCAGGGCGGCCCGTGCAGCCAACCAAGGACGCCAAAATGACACAAGATGGCTCAAGGACGGCCCAAGATGGCCCCAAGGCGGCCGAAGATTGACTCAAGACTGCCCAAAATGCCTTCAAGAGGACCCAAAAGGGCCACAAGAGGACCTCCAACAGGATCCGAAAAAGCCAGAGTCAGTGATTTCATTTAGGTTTCCGAATGATTGCAAGGCATTACGGCCGGTGCCGCCCACCCTGAAGGGGGACGACGAAGACGACGAACGCGGCGACGACGACGCTCGCGAGTCCTCGTGGGGGCCCTTGTAGGCCCCGTTGGCCTCGGGACCCCCCTGGGACCCCCACCTGGGACCGCCCCCAGCGATCCCCTCCAGGGACCGCCACCCACCCCTGGCGGGGAAGGAATCAAGGGCCTTCCCTTCGACTCGATTGGTGTTCCTCCTCTTGCGTCTCTGTGGGTCTCTCTTGGGTCGTCTTCGTCGGGAGAGGGGGGTGGTCACGACCCCGGGACCCCCACTGGGGGAGGGGTCACGGGGAGAGGTGGGACCCCCCTGGGACAACACACACACACACACACACACACCCGGCGCGGGGAAGGAATCAGGGAAGAGGCTTCCCTTCGAATCAATGACAACATTGCTTGATTTCCGTCTGGCTGGGCCGCTTGAGGAGAAGGGCCACGGGAAGCGGGGGAAACGGCGACGGCGACGACGACGACTCAAACGGAAAAACGTCTCACACACAACGAGAAGGACAGCGGATTTTCGCATCGCCTTTTCGGGCTGCCGTTAGCTCAAGACGGCCCAAGAGGACTCCAAGGGGCAACCAAGACTGCCCCAAGACGGCCCAAGAGGCATCCAAAGACGGCCTTCGAAGGCCCTTCGAGGGCCGTAGACGGCGCCAAGACTGCCCCACGACGGCCCCCAGACACACACACACACACACACACCATACGGCCAAGAGGACCCTGAGACGGCCCAAGATAGCCCCAAGCCAGGGAAAGAACCCAAAGGCGGCCCAAGAGGGCCCAAAGGGCCCCCAGAATGATCCGGAGGAAGCCAAGACATCCCCAAGACGGCCCAAACAAGTTTCATCATCATCATCATCATCATCATCATCATCATCATCATCATCATCATCATCATCATCATCATCATCATCTTCATCAGCAGCAGCAGCATCAGCATCAGCATCAGCATCATCATCATCATCAGCATCATCATCAGCATCATCATCGTCGTCATCATCATCAACAACATCAGCATCATCATCAGCAGCATCATCAGCATCATCAGCATCATCATCCTCATCCTCATCATCATCATCATCATCATCATTATCATCATTATCATCATTATCAACATCATCATCATCGTCGTCATCATCACCATCATCAGAACCATTACCACGACCACGTCCACATCCACCACCAAAACATCCGCCAGCATCATCATCCTCATCCTCATCATCATCCTTATCCTCATCCTCATCATCATCATCATCATCATCATCAGCATCATCATCATCGTCATCATCATCACCATCATCATCGTCATCATCACCACCACCATCACCATCAACATCATCATCATCATCAGCAGCAGCAGCATCAGCATAAGCATCATGAGCAGCATCAGCATCATCATCAGGTTCAGAATCATCATTATCATCATCAGTATCGTCTTCGTCATCATCATCAGCAGCAGCATCATCATCAGAATCGTCATCATCATACTCCTACCCATACTCATCCGTCATCATCGTCATCATCAGTAGCATGATCAGCTCATCATCATCATCAGCATCGTCATCATCCTCATCCTCACCATCACGATCAGCATCATCATCATCATCATCATCAGCATCATCGTCGTCGTCATACTCATCATCATCATCAGCAGCAGCATCATCGTCCACAGCATCATCACCATCACGGTCATGTTCGTCATCATCATCAGCAGCAGCATGATCATCATCATGTTCACCAGCATCTGCATCATCATCATATCATTAGTATTCATCTGCATCTCGTTCAACATTGTCATCAACCACATCAGCATCATCATCATCAGAATCATCAGCATCATCATCATAATCAGCAGCAGCAAAAGCAGCAGCAGCAGCAGCAGTTGCAGCATCGTCATCAACATCAGCAGCAGCAGCATTATCATCACCACCACCACAGCCATTATCATCAGCCGCACACTTACCATCATCAGCCTCATCATCACCCACATCATCACCACCATCATCATCATCACCACCATCATAATCAATATCATCGACATCGATATCGTCGTCATCGTCATCATCGTCAGCATCAGCATCATCATTACCATCATGATCATCATTTTCATCGTCGTCGTCATCATCCCATGCCCATCAGCCTCACCACCTTCACAATCCTCATCACGGCATTCCCAAACTTGGAGGTACGTACGAAATGTCCCACGTAACGCCCTCCCGTGCCCCCTCGAACAGTCGCCACCCAGAATACTGGGCTGGCACTGTGGCGGGACTCGCCGCAGGCAGCTGGATACAAGAGAGCAAGAGCACGAGCAGGACGGAAAGGAGGAACAGCAGCAGGAGTAGCAGAGGGTCGGTTCACCCTGAAGGTATCGTTTAGAGCGTCCCGTTGCTCCCACAAATCGGAGAAGGCGCACAGGTTCAAAAAATCTGCATTCCAGGCAGCAGGTTGATGTGTCGGTAGCTCAGGGCTTCGAGCTTGTCAGACATCTTAGCAAATGAGGCCCTCCACCCGCTTGAGAGATAGCACTGCGGAGGCATCAACACTCCCTCCATGACCAACCACAACGCATCGCTTCTGGTCCAAGTCTGGGCTCAGAGAAGGGAAGAGGGTCAGCAGCAGCAGCAGTAGGAGCGAGGCAGAGAACGAGCAGGACCAACAGGAGGAGCAGCAGCAGGCGTAGCAGAGGGTCGGTCCACCCTGAAGGTATCGTTTAAAGCGTCCCTTTGCTCACACAAATCGAAGCGGGCGCGCCTGTTCAAAAAGTATGCATTCCAGGCAGCATCCTACCAGGCCAGGAATGGTACAGCAGATTCTGCTGCAGGCACCTAGCTTGGGTGTCCTGAGCCTTCGTCGCAGAGGCGTGAAGTGAAGGTCCAGTGAGATCTGAGGGAGCATGGGAGCCTCACAACTCGGCCTCTGCAACAGCGAGACCCTCCTGAACGAGCTGCCAAGACTGTGTGAGCTCAGCGGTACATGGCGTTGTTGATGCGGTCGATGAAGTAGGCCGGGTTGGCCGGGAAGGCAACATAGTTCTTCTCGTACTTCTGGATGATCTGCTTCAGGTTGTCGGGGAGCTCGGGGTCATTCAACATGTCCGACACCTTCTCCCATGGGCCGTGCGTGCCGATCCAGCCAGAGGCGGTCGGGAACATACCAGGGAACTGGCGGTAGGCCATGATGTTGGCGTTGTTGATGTCCACCTTGTTGCTGCCGCCCAGGTACTCGATGTTGATATAGTCGACCTCTGCCAGCGCTGGCGAAGCCGAAGCCACGAGCGCCACCGCCGACGCTGCAGCGGCGCTGGCGGCCCTCTGCTTGTTAGAGCGCAGCCAGCCGACCACCGCTCCAGCGATGCTGGCCACAGCCGCACCGAGCATCGCCCCAGAGGCGTTGCTGTCCGCCGCGGGCTCCTCCAAGAGCTCCTCCACGAGGAGTGTCGGCTGCTGCTGGACCGCCGAGGCGACGGAACGCTGCAGGGTCGCCTCGCTGGGCACTGGGGCCACATAGGCGGCGGCAGGGGAGGCGAGCAGGGCAACCGCCAGCGCCACGCGCGACAGGACCGCCATTTGGGGCCTCTGGAGCTGCTTGGTCCAAGGGGCGCTGCAGGCTGGTGGCAGAGAGGTGCTTGGGCCGGAGCTCCACCCAAGAAAGATACGGACGATGAGGGAACCGCGCAAACGGTGGGCGAGGAGTGCAGAGATGAGGAGAAAAATAACTCTGAGGAGATTGGCCAGAAAAGGAAGAGGCATGCGAATGGGACGTGCTACTTCTCATCTTGTCCTATACCTCGCGGCACTTCATCATCTTGGGGAGTGGGCTTCGCCAGAAACAGGTGTTCGGTCATGCAGTGGGTAGTTCGACTGACATCACAACTTGCTCTTTAGGTTTTTTGTGCTGGGATCATGCCGAAACAACCTTTAGTGTCTCAGGTATGTACTTGGCAATGCAGACGGTCGACATCATGTCTTGCACGGCGGAATACCAAATCTGGATTGCCCCAATGCCTTTGGATTTCTGGGTCGAAAACATGATTTATTCGGATGATCCGCACCTTCGCATTGTCAAAGCCAATAGGGTTCTCGAGTGCGCTTGTTCTCGGAACGCAAAACCACTGTGTTAAATGTAAGCAACATCTAACTGTCAAAACTACTCTAACATAAGTCTGGGATTATGCTCGATGTCCCTGCTGGATTGCCAGCAACGCATGCTGCTTGTACAGGATGTGCTGCCGTATTGCTATCAGTCTGCCGACTGGGCGAACAGACTCCAAATGACTACACAACTCGTCTACCATTTGCGATTGCCCCTTCAACCTCAGCCGCAACTCTCCTCCCTCCTCCTGCTTATCGGAAACATCCTGCTACTATTCCTGGTCAGATTCCTCCGCCTCCGACTCGACATTCTCAGGCGCTTGTGTGTGCGAACAATGCGACTTCCATGGCGGGCCGATGTTCAAGTGTCTCTGGTTTTGGTTGAAGGAAGCACGGGCTATTCTCAATGTACCCGGCGGTCAGATTCCAAACGCAAGGAATACCACGATGATTGAAGCACTTCGCATCTCCAACAGGATTGGATTGCAAGAAGTGTTGGGCGGTCGGCGAAAAAAACGAGAGTGAACATACCATATACACACGCGATGATATTCACATGCGATTATACGCCGAAACAACAAAACATTCATTCATGATCCGTCGATTCCACGTGTACTTCCCGTCGCGCACTATGCTGTTTGGCTGGACACCACCATGAAGATGTCACATCAAAGTTCCACTGTGCACTAACCATTATATTCTAAAAACATATGGAAGTCTTCGACATTGCGCAATGCGCCTCAATTGCCAAATGAGCGCATCACGACGGGTCTAAACTAGCACTATGACTTGACGCCCATGCTCGCCCATCCGCGCACAAGTATTCGCACTCACATGTTTGTTCGCAGTTCTCTCGCACAAAAACATGTTTTTTTATCGTAAGCCCGATCCAAATATTATTACCCCCAAGAATGAAGTTCCGACCTTCTCATACTATCATGTTCGCCATTGCCCTTTCTACCACTACTGCTGCCCGCATCGCTCGTGAAACGATTGGTCCCCACTCCGGCAAGATTTACGGTCCCACTCGAGAAATGACTCGCTGTTACTACACACTAGTTCTGCAATTGTTCTCGCCCCGGTACGGGCCCAAACTGGCTTTCCTCACTAGACCACTCAAAAGGCAATGCAGACTCAATGCTTGTATGGTCACCATCACCGTGTCTTGGCGAACACGACATTAAGCTTGGCAAGTAGGTGTTCAAATATGGGCTTCTTCTTGGACGCATCACATGTATGCTAACCGCCAAATCATATGAAACAGAGGAGCGCGCGAATTCGTGGCATCCACACTATACAACGTGTGCGTCGGAAGTTGGGCCATTTTGTTCCATGGGTGCGTTTTCTGTGTTTCGCCGCCAAAACCGCCCAGGTCACAGACACGCCAAAGCCTTGTTCAAAATTGCGGCCCCCTCAGGGGAAGCGATCGTTTTCTTTCGCTCGGTCATTACCATGGGTTTGCTCGAACGACCGAGCGACAACTATTAATATCACAACTCCGAATAACTGCATAGAGCATATTCTATAAATCCCCCTAAAGTTTAAAACTAAATGAATGACGACTTGGGGCCTCAACGAATAGTGAAAATAATCAGTTATCTGCGGCACCCACCGCACGACAACGACGATGACGAGTACGCATACGATTACGATTACGACCACGATACGACTACGGCTACGACTACGACGAAGACGAGCAAGAAGAGGACGACAAGGAGGGGGAGGAGGAGCAGGACGAGGAGGAGGAAGGGGGAGGAGGAGGAAGAGGAAGGCACTAAGAAATGGGGTCTGGGATAGTCGGATGTTGTTTTGCTCGGACGAGCGAAAACTGTAACGGTTCAAACGAAAGTCGTGCGGGCACGATAGGACGCATCCTATGAGGCCCCCGAACCGAAAAGGCGGCGGAAAAGGAAGAATTTGGAGAGCAAGCGAGGGCACCATAAGCTGAGCTACAGCTCGAGCCCTGTGCTCAAACAGGCATGCACGTGCCTCGTCGGTTCACGCCCGCAAACCAGGCATGAACCCACGAGACAAAAGCCAGCTAGGACAGGGAACGTTCTACTGACTACGTCCCGCACAGAAATTACACAAGGACGTACCCAACCCTTTGCACACATGAGGCGATTATACATCGGACCACTCACTACAAAAGCGAGCACTTAAGGAACCGCCGCGCGCTGGAACGACGCCCCGAAGAACGTCGGGCTAGAGTCACATGTTCACATATGCGGCGTCGCTCTTAGGAGTCAGACCGTTGGCAGGAAGGCGGCCACGAGGGAGTGAGAAACACAGTAAGGAGAGACGATTGGAGACATAGTTCATTCTTGCGAGCAACGCCGGTGGACCTACCGACGTCGCAACCCAGCCCCCCACAGGACGGCGAGGTCTCGTGGTGATCTGCGTAAGACGGAAACCCGCCGGGGTTCCCAGGAGCGCGGGAAAGTGGCGACAGGCTCGCAGGTCGCAGCCCCCCAGCGGACAGCGAGGTCTCGTAGTGATCTGCGCAAAACGCACCCCCGCTGCTGTGCCTCCCAGAAGCCCACGAAAGTGGCGACAGTTTCGCTGATCGCAGCGATGGACGGCGAGGTCTCGTGGTGGTCTGCCTAAGGTGCACCTCCGCCGACCCCACCATGGACGGCGAGGTCTCGTGGTGATTTGCGTCAGACGAACCTGGGGCTCCCAGGAGTCGACGAAACTGGCGACAGTTTCGCAGATCGCATCCCCCCAGAGAACGGCGAGGTTTCACGGCGGTTTGCGTAAAACGCACCTCCGCCGGGCCTCCCAGGTGACCACGGAAATGGCGACAGTTTCGCAGGTCGCCGCCACCCAGGGAACGACGAGCTCTCATGGTAATCTGCGTAAGACGCACCTCCCCTGGGTCTCCCAGAAGCCCACGACAGCGGCGACACTCTCGCAGATCGCAGCCCCACAGGGAACGGCAACTTCCCCACGGTGATTGCGCAAGGCGCACCTCCGCTTGGGCCCCAAAAAAGCCCACGAAAGTGGCGCCAGTTTCGCAGATCGCAGCCCCCCAGGGAACGGCGAGGTTTCCCGGTGATCTGCGTATGATGCACCTCCCCTGGGCCTCACAAGATCTCACGAAAACGGCGACCGTTTCGCAGATCGCAACCCCCAAGGGACGACAAGGACCAATGGTGATCCGCGTAAGGCGCACCTCCGCTGGGCATCCCAGAAGCCCGCGATACTGCCGACAGTTTCGCAGGTCGCACCGCCCGCCCAGGGAACGGCGAGGTCCCGCGGTGATCTGCGTAAGATACACCTCCCCTGGGCCTCCCAGCAGCTCACGAAGGCGGCGACAGCTGCCCGCCAAAGAACGACGAGGCCCCATAGTGATCTGCGTAAGGCGCACCTCCGCCGGGCATCCCAGAAACCCGCGAAAGTGGAGACAGCTTCGCAGGTCGCAGCCCGCCCCAGGGACGCCGAGGTCTCGCGGTGATCTGCGAAAGACGCACCCCCGCCGCCTGGCGCCCCAGGAACCCACGAAAGTGGCGACAGTTTCGCAGATCGCAGCCCCTCGGGAGACGGCGAGGTCTCATGGTGATCTGAACAAGAAGCACCTCAGCTGGGCCTCCCAGGAGCCCGCGAAAGTGCGCGTATAGGGATACGACCGAGAGGTCGATCCTATACCTGAGTCCGTAGGTACAGGCGAAGGAGGAAGAGGTTAGCTACTCCTTTTCCAAGGCGCTGCGCGGAGAACAGCGCGGTATGTATACCATGGCATGCCAATACCTGAGCCGACACGTTAGCAGAATATGTCGGTATTATAACGGTGGAATATGAGCGGACTTCACACACACACACACACACACGCGCACACACACACACACACACACGCGCGCACGCACGCACGCACGCACGCACGCACGCACGCACGCACGCACGCACGCACGCACGCACACACACACACACACACACACACACACACACACACACACACACACACACACACACACACACACACACACACACACACACACACACACACACACACACACACACACACACACACACACACACACACACACACACGCACACACACACACACACACACACACCGTCCCGAGTCCGCCAGCTCCACGATGGCCTCGGACCCACAGGAGACAACGGCAGGGCTCGGGAACAGAGGTGCGAGGCCCACTCAATGCACCGTCATACCCACCGCACCTCCACATGAGGTCGCATCGGCTAGGAAGGACAGAAAGAGGCCATCCCCAACACGCATGGGGCCGAGGGGAGTCTACCCGCCATCAGCGGGCCCAGGGCGCGCCCCCCAAAAAAACTTCGGCGCGCCTGGACGACCCCCCGTCACCACGGGCGACGAGGCTGGAAGATCAAGGGAAAGCATACCAAATGGAGAAAACTACTGCATCCTTCGATGCAGGCGTCTCCACCTGCGCACAGTAAATGTGCGCGACCTGCTGTAAATCAAAATACGATGGATCAGAAATGCGACGGCAACTCGATCAAGGCAAGAAAAAACTCTCACTCACGGGGCACGCCAGGCCCAGAACTCTTCCCGGGGCTCTCCAGGCCCAAATCCAAATCCACACGATACGACGATCAAAGTTGTAATGACAACGGAACAACTAGGTAGCGTGGCATGCATAGTGCAAGGCGCCCCAGGCCTCCAGTGGGATAATGCTATGCATAGGTCGCACTCAGACGCCTTCCCATGAAAGAAAGTCTACGGGCACATTAGGTAAGATCGTTGACGGGCGGCCTGCTGGGGTGCGTTTATGCCCTAGTACAAATTTGTCGTACATGAGATACGTTCGATAAGATAGGATGTTTGGTAAAACTGATGTATCTCCCCGTTTCCAGAACTGGCGCGGGCTTCCACTTGCGGCCCCCTTGCTCCTGCCCTTGCCTCCTTGCTTGCCCTTTCCCGCTTCTTCCCCTCTCTCCGCCGCTTGGCGGCTCAAGCCTTTTCAAAGGCCAAGCTGGGGGTCGGCCTCAGTTGGCCTAAGGCCGGGCCCTGGGACCTGGGCCAGAAGACTTTCGGAACCTGGGGCCAGGCCCGAAAGAGGGCGCCCGCGGCCGCATGGAGCCGCGTCTGGCGCCGCGCGGCTGGGGGGCGGCGGCACCGCTGCCCGCGGGCGCGCAGCTGCGCAGCGGCGGGGGGCACGGGCGCCGAGCGGCGCCGGCTCACGCCAGCTGCGGAGCACCCGAGGGCGGGGGGGCAGCCGCCGCGGCGCGGCCGCCGCCCACCACCGCCGAGCTGGCGGCCAGGCGCGTGCCCGCGCCGGCGCCAGCTCGATGCCAGGCGAGGGCGGCAGAGCGCGCGCGCGCGCCGGGGCCCGCCTGGAGGATCTGCCCCGGGGCCTCGGCGCCGCCGCCAGCCGGCGGGCGCCGCGGCCGCGCTGCAGCCCTGCTGATGATCCTCGTGGGGACGTTGGAGACCGCAGACGCCGGGTCCAGGCTCTGGCGGACGGCTCCCGACTACGAGGCCGAGTACACGTACCCGACGTACTACGACGACGCGTCGGACGTGGACATGAAGCCGTTCTGGCTCGACGGCACCGTGGCCCCTTCCTTGCACGAGGACGCGCTGCCGATCAGGACGCACCCCGCGAGCGAGCATCCTGCTCCCGCTGGAGGTGCTGGAGGAGGTCCGCCGCGCGAGCGCTTCGCGCCGCCGGCCGACCCGCCTCCCCAGGACCCGACGCACACACCCCCCGACTCCTCCGACTCGGACCCGTCGTCCTGGATCAGGGGTTGGGGTCTCTTCGGCATCAGTTGGAGGGACATCGGCAACCGCACACACTGGTTCGCCGAGGGGATGGGCGGGGGCACTTTCAGGGCTGTCGGGAGCTCCAGGTCCGCCTTTTCGACCCGTGAGGCAAGAGGTTGGCTGAGCTCAGACGGCGGCTGGGTGCTGTACATGGCCGACCAGGTGGGCCTCTACCTGTTCGGCTCCGCGTGGCCGCTGGTCGCCGGGCTCGTGGCGGTCCTCTCCGGCACTGGCGTGATCGCGCTCCTGGCCCACAGCCTGAGGACGCTCTTTGCTCCCTGCAACTGGGCGGCTTGGACGTGCGGTCTGGTGTTGGCGTGCTGCCCCTGCCCGAGGCGCAAGACGCCTGGCGAGGCCAAGCTTGACAAGCTGGTCCCGCCGGCGGCCCCGCCCCTCACCGACGTGGTATGGCACGGCCCAGCCGTGGGTGCCGACCCGACCACTGATTGGTACCGCAAGAGCATCAAGGAGGGCAGGGGCTCCAAGCGTGGCCAGAACGACCTCCTGATCAGGGTCGACTACCGGGTCGCGCGGCTCAAGCTCAACATGAAGTCCCCGGAGCGCATCAACCGCCAAGGACTGTGGGTCGAGTACGACTCCGTGAAGGGCGCGAGCGACAAGGGCTTCCGGCGCGAGCTCGAGCAGCGCGACCCGCGCTGGCTTCACCTGTGCCGCTCCGCCAACTGCACTGAGTGCAAGGGGCGCGAGAACGAGCTGCACTGCAAGGAGTACGCCGCCCTCGACAACGAAGCCATCGTGGACCTCGGCGACTACTACACACCATGCAGGATCTTCGTCTGGCTCTGGCGGTGGTTGGGCCTGACCTACAAGCTGCTGCTGTACGTTATCTCATGGCTTTCGTGCTGCGGGGCGTGCATCTGCCGCCGGCGACGCCGCCGTCGCAAGACTGGCGATGCGGAGCCTGGTGTGCAGGGGTCCGTGGCGAGGCTGCTCGACCAGGAATCCGAGTCCGAGGTGGACGTCGAGGACAACCCTTGCGAAGCGGTGAAGGTGGGGCTCATGATCCAAGGCAAGATGCGCCCACTGGCGCCCGAAGGCTGTCGCGACGCCGCTCGCGGGGAGCCGACCGTGCTGTTGGTGGAGGGCGGCCGAGCCTCAGACCTCAAGCCCCCCAGCGAGGGGAATGCGACGGCTTGCCTATGCGAGCACCACAAGCAGATCTACAAGGTCTTGCGCTATAGCGAGAAGTGTTCTCAGGTGACGTGCTTCCGCGAGGCGGTGGGCATGGCCTCAGGGGTTCCGCTCTGCCTGCACCACCTCGGCGGTGACGCTGCCAAAGCGATCAACGACACTCCCACAGGTGGCGGGTTCCTCGCAGGTTTGCGGCGTCGGACCTGGAGGAGCCCTGCCCCGCGGAGCCGCACACCCGAGCGTGCCACTGCCGCTCCAACCCGGAGCCGCACTCCAGAGCGCTCCACCCTGGCGGCCCCTGCCCCGGAGGCACCCACCAGCCCAGGCGATCCTGTCCCCGCGCCTGCGGGGCCACCGAGCGTGCGGTTTGAGGCGCCGCCGGCCCCAGAGTTTCCCAAGCCGCCCACGCCGCCGCCCATGCCGCTCGGGCAGTATTTCATCGTTCGGGCGAGGGTGCAATGGCCAGAAGGGGCGCAGTGGATGATTTTCAGGGGAAGGGCAGCCGACGCCGCCGCGGCCAGCGCGGTCGCCGAGTTCCTTGACGGCGCGATGGCCCTCGAGGTACAGGATCCGACAGGCACCGTCATCCGCTTTCTGGTGAAGCCTGACGGAGTCATCCGTGCCCCTGCTCCGGGGCCCTCGGGGCGCCTGCCCGCAGGGTTCATCGAGGAGACGCTCCACCACGCGCCCTTGGGTTGCGAGGAGCTCGGCATCAGCGTCTTGGCGACCAACATACCCGAGAAGGTCTGGCACAAGTTGGCCGCGTGGCACGGGCTCCCCGTGGGCGGCCGCGCCGGGCCACTCAGCGGGGCCCGCTGGCAGCTGCTCCGTGAGAAGGTGGCCAGCCTAGTCCGGTGGCACCCTGAAGGGGGCGTGGCACCCAGCCCGAGCTTCGAGGCGACAGCTACCGATGCCGACGCCAAGTTGCGCAGCCACTGGCAACGGCTGGACCGCAGCAGCTCGCCCAAGCCGCCAGCTGGGTCTGCCCGGCGAGGTTCACGTTCCCCGTCAGCCGAGGGCGGGCGCGCAGCTAGCTCCGAGGCACCCGCCTCGGGAGAGAGCCATCAGGAGGACGACGGCGGGGACATGATGACATGCTACTTGGAGGAAAAGGCCCGGGGATCGAGCGACGCAGCGGCGGTGCAGAGTGCGGCCGCCAGCTTCGGCGAGGAGGCCCACCAAGTGCTCGCCAGCCTCATCCGCTACGCACAGCACCTCAGGCAGCAGACGACCGAGCCTGAGGAGCTTGCACGGCTCGATGGGCACATCGGCAGCTGGGAGGCGCTGCAGCAGGTGCCTTCACGGCCTCAGACCCCGGAAGCAGCGCCGAGCAGCCTGCAGGGTCTGCTCAAGCTCCCGCCCGAGCGCCCCCGCTCGCAAGGGCCGCCGGCCACCCAGGCCGACAGCGCGCCCTTGATCGAGACGCGGCCGCCCCGCCCGCCAGCGGCGCCTGCACCAGCGCTCACACTTGGGCTACGGGATACCGACCCCCTGCCGGCCGCGGCTGGGCTCGCCCCTGTCGTTCGCCCACAGGCTCCAAACGTCGGGGCCCTATTCCGCTATGACCATCACATCAGCGACTTGGGTTTACCCCCAGGTCTGACTGCAGCCCCAGCACGCTATGCCGCGTGAGCCCCAGAGGAAGGCAGAGGAAGCGACCCGTTCGGCCTCATGCAGCCCGGAGCACACTTGGATGCGAACACCGCACGGATGCTGCACGCCCTGGAAGGGGTCGCTAGCGCCCGCCAGGGCGACAAGGCGGCCCAGCGCGGGACGGTGGCGGCATTGGGAAGAGCGGAGGAGTTGGACGTCTACTTGGCGCGCGGGCGCGGCCAGCTGACGGTGGAGGTCTGCGACGAGGTCCTTGGGCGCGAGCTGTTCTATGCTCTGCGCCGGACCTGCGAGCAGAACAAAGCCCTGATGCTCGCGGTCGAAGCGCCCACGACGGTGTCCAATCGGATCGCGATGGCCTGCGCCTCGCTCAGCTTCGGCGGCAGCAGCCTGGACAACCTGGCTCCGTGGTCGGCCTCAGCGGCGGACTTCCCGACATGCAAGACGGTCGCGTTCGACAAGTACAGCGCGCCACACGACACCAAGCTGGAACCCAGGCCCAGGGCACCAGTGGTCTTTGACCAGTGGAAGCGACAGGCCCAGAACATGACCAAGTTCTTCGGGCTCGTCTTCGGCCGGGAGCACGTCAAAGAACGTCTGGACTGCCTGGAGATCCTTGCGCGGGAGTGCGAGAGAAGGACGACCACGCCTTCCCGCCCAATTTCGTATACGAGCTATGGGAGGAGCTGTGGTCGACCTGGTGTGAGCGCCTCCGAGAGAAGAAGCGGGGCCTCCTGCGCGTGCTGCAGACGGACAACCCACGGAAGGAGGGCCTCAAGATGGTGGCCTTCGCTCCCAAGGCGGACGGCCGTCCGGCGTTCGTCTTCCCCAACGTCTTTGACCTAGAGTCCCCCACGGGCTACTACCAGGAGGTCGTGCGCCCTCGCCAGCAGCGCTACCTGCAGACCGTCCTCAACGACTCGATGCACGGGGTGTGCGGCGTACCAGGCAAGGCAGGAGAGGTCGGAGGAAAAAGGGACGAGCCGGATGTTGAGCTGCAAGATCAGCGGGCAGGAGCAGCGCTCAAGAGGAAGCCCAAGGCCAAGGCCCAGCCGAAGGCCACCTCAGCGCGCGCCGCCTACCCCGCTGGCAAGCGGCTGAACACCCAGGAGATCGAGCTCTCCGACCGGCACGCGCCCTGCGACAAGCAGGGCAAACCGCTCTGCTGGGACAACTCGACCTGGATCGGCTGCAAGAAGGGCACTCAAGGGTGCTCGCATTCACACGAGCTCATCAAGGGCCTGAAGGATGTGCACTGGACCGTGCAGTGCCAGCTGCTCAGGCGAGGCGGGCTCCGCAACGCCGCCAAGATCGATCCGGCTTCGGTCAACGGGAGGATCGCGCAGCTGCGGGCCCAAGCCAAGACGGAAGCGGACAGCAAGCGGGCAGCAGGCGCAGGGGCGACGGAGAACCAGCCGACCAAGACGGGCTGGGCGCCACCCGACGAGCACGCCGAGGTTCAATGCACCGAGCTGGAGTCCGAGCTCCGCGAGGCTGCCCAGGGACCCGACGCCACCTGGCTGGAGGACCCGCGCGCCGACAGCCCCGCCCTGACTGGGACTAGCATCTGCACAGACGCGGGGGCCTTGGCCCAGCAGAAGCTGCTCGCGGCTGTCCAGGAGAGCGGAGTGCTCGACCCCGTGAGCCACGCCAGTGACTACCTACGGTCACATGTCTTGGCCCGCCTTGCCTGCGCTCGTGGGCGCGGTGAAGAGCTCTCAGTCGAGCAGGTACTCCTTGAGGCAACGCGCCACGGGGGCCCCACCTTGGCTGCCGAGGCTAGCGAGCTCCTGGACCGCATCGGGGCGAAAGCCGGCAACCTGGGGGCCGACCCGGACGTCATCATCACCCCAGTGCGGTGGAACGCGGAGAAGTCGGTGGGCCAAGGCTCCGTCACCGTGCAGGGCCAGACTTGGCATTACCTCGACTACCAGGACCAGCTGCCTCTCGACGAGTGCATCGCGAAGCGTCTGCATGTGCCCACCGGAGTTTCGGAGGAACGCCAATGTCTCCCGCTCCATCTGGCGGCAGCCAAGCTTTGGGTGCAGCTCGAGGCACCACCTGACGCCCAGCAGGTCAAGGACCTGGCCCTCGAGATCCGCAGGGACCTCCTGGAGAAGGCGACCGACGCTGCTGCAGGCCTCGCTGACGCCCCACCCTGGATATCTCCCAGGGAGGCTGAGGTCCGGACGCACATTCATGACGCGGTGCACCGCGACCACGACAAGGATTTCAGGTGTGTCGCCCTTTTCCCGTGCGAGGCGAAGGACGAAGTGGTGCTCCGAGTCTGGCGGGCAGATCACTGGGGTCATTTGGATATCGACACAGTCCTTCCAGCGGGAGAACCCAAGCAGGAGTGCCACGTGATCATCCACCGCGGGCACATGCGTGTCCTCCACCCTCCGTCCGGCGCCGAGGGCCGACGGGTGGCCGACGAGCTGATTCGCACCTGGGCCACGAGCGGGAAGGACCTCAAGGAGCTCCCCACCATGGGCTGGGAGACGTACCTCGCTTCCGAGGAGGAGGGCAGCCCGACGGCGTCCAACAAACCCTCGCCGTGCCAACACTGCAAGGCACTTGCAGCACAGCAGCAGCAACGTGGGAGAGCCGCCGGCGGCGCGCCCGCCGTGGTCAAGCTCCCCACCGAGGTGGTCTGCCCAGATTTTAGGATCTGTCACCTTTGCGCTCTCGACCCGCCTTCGCATGGGGGCTCAGGACGCGGGAGACCTTCGCAGGCACAGGGCGCTGGACGCAGGCCATGAAGGATGCGGGCATCGCCACCAGCGAGTCCGTCGAGTACTACGGGCAGCCCATGCTCGGCAAGGACCCCAGGCCGCAGTTCGACATCCGCGACCCGCTAGTGCGCGAGCGCCTGTACCAAGAGTTCAGTGCGCCCCAAGGCCCAGACGAAGCCAATGTGCTACAGTTCGCTCCTCCCTGCGTGAGCCACTGCCCCTGGCAGTTGGCGGCAGGAAGGACGAGGACCTTCGAGTGCCCAGATGGGACTGGTGAGCGCCAAGTCGAGATCGACGGCAACGTGTTCGGGGAGCTCGCGTGCATAGGGGCAAAGCGGGGCTTCGAGGCAGGACGAGAGTTTCTCATCGAGTCCTCAGCACGGGACGGCAGGCACCCCAAGCTCTGGGATCGACCCTGCATGAGAGCTCTGGCGCACGCGACTGGGGCCCAGGTCCTTGCCATAGACATGTGCGAGTGGGGGCTCGCAACCCCGACCGAGCCCCAGTATCGGTACCAGAAGCGAACCTGGTGGCTGGTATCACTCGGGATCTACCCCTACGCTCTGATCTTGGCCAGGCGGTGCTCGGGCAAGCACACGCATCGCACGTTGGAGGGCGGCCTGCCGTACGACTTGACGGACGCCCAGGTGGAAGCCTACAACCTCGATACACGCACGCGGCTCAGCAAGGCCGAGGCAAGCGAGCTGATCAACCTCAGCACCAAGTTGGGTGAGGCCAGCGGGTGCTATGGCCTTGACGAGGACGGCATCACAGTCAGGCTGCCCCCGGACGACAAGCTGCTCCGCGTGAACCAGCTCATCGCGCGAGCCGCCCCAGACAACTTCCACTGGGCGCGGGTGGACTTCCGCACCAAGCGGCACTACCCCGCTCTGTCCGAGAACCAGTGGGCCCTCTACTTCGGAAAGACCCTCGAGGGCGAGCTCCGCTTCATCATCGGCACGCAAGCTCCGCCCAACCTGGAGGGTGGAGGACGCGTCCCCAGCGGCACCCCCCAGCTCAGCGATGCAGTGAAGGGGGAGCTGGGAAGCGCCGGCTTCGGGCTGGGGCTGCGGGGCATGCGGAGGACCCAGCACGCGGGGCAGTATGCACCGCGGCTGTGCGCTGCCTGGGCAGCCGCGCTGAAAGCAGCGGCTGCCGGCACCGCTCCCGAGAAGCTGGAACAGCAGATTGCGGCGATGGACGCCGAGACGCGGGCTTTGGAAGATAAGTTGGAAAGCAAGGTGGTGCGGGCCCGGCGTTCTGACGTCCTGGAACAAGACCCCCCCCCTTCATCACGCCCGTCAGCCTGTGCGGCAGAGGGCGCCGTGACCGAGGACGGGACCATCAGCGAGCATGGCGAGAGGTGCGGCAGCTTGAGGAGGAGCGCCATCACTAGTAAAGCAGAGGAGGATCGGAACGGGTGCAGTTGCAGCTACGACGACAGCTGGCTTGAGGGCCCCCTCAGCTGCTGCGGCATCTCTGACTGCCTACCCCACCCGAAACTGAGAAGCTCAACGGAGGCCAGGGTTGACGAGGGCTCAAAGGGCCCCCGTAGAGGCGGTCGTTCAAAGGACGGCTACCCGGAGAGAGGCGTGGCGGAGGAGGATGGCGGAAACTCAAAGGGCGAACGCCAAGGTGAGGACGAGGCGGAGGTGGGGGCCGACGGTGAGCCGATCGCGATCGAGTGCGGTGGCGACGCGAAGCGGGGCGGCAAGCGGGGCGGCAAGCGAGGAGGCTGGAAGCGCAACAAAGCACGCAAGCGTGAGGCGCGCGAAACTGCCGCTCGAGGTGGAGGTGGACCTGGCGGAGGTGGTGATGGTGATGACGACGGGGAGGAGAGCCCCGATGAGGATGAGGAGGAGGAGAACCGCCGCCAGAAGAAGGCGAGGGAAGCCGAGGATGAAGCATCCCGAGCCAGCCCAGTGCGAGTCTTTGTCCCGCAGCAGGGCGACCAGTGGGTGCTGCTCAAGGGGGGCCCGTTCGAGGCAGGAGAGGTCAAAGCGAAGTGGAGGGTCTCGGACGCGCTGCCCGGGTGCATCTTCGACGAGAACCAGCTGCACCTCTTCGAGTACACGGAGGACGAGGACACGGCAGGCGCGCACGGGCCACCTCTCGACGACGAGGAGTCGGTGCGCCCTGGAAAGAAGCTGCTGCTGTGGGCCACGTTGAAGCCGCCGAAGGAGTGGACCAGCTGGAGCCCCAGGTGGGATCGGGATCAGCAACCAGCGCCTGGCGCCACAGCCCAAGCCAGCCAGCGGCGGGTCACGGCCAGGATCGATGACCGGGCCTCAGCCGCAGCGGCAGCTGCAGGATCAGGCGGGGCCGCAGCAAGCTCAGCAGCCAGCAGCAGCCGCATGCCAGCACCGACGTTCAGCGAAGTGGCCGCAGCAGTAGGAGGTGAAAGGGCAAGCTCAGTCCCCCGTCCAGCGGGGGTACTTCGAGGCGCTCGGGCGTCCTGAGACGAGTGGAGGAGCAGCTCGCCGAGGCCCAGGGGCGCCACGCTCGCCTAGCGGGCGAGGACAGAAGGAGCGGAGCGCCGCACGTGCAGTCGGGCAGCTGGAGGTCAGGCGCAGCGAGGTACAGGCCCGCCGCGCCGCCCGGCTCGAGCGCGAGGCGCGCCAGAAGGAGCGCGAGGACCAGAGGGCCATGACTGCCCCCCCGAGGCCTCAGAGTCCGCAGGAGTTCCCAGGAGCCCGCCCTCCACCGGAGGCTGAGGGGGACCAAGAAGCCACCTCCGATGAGGCAGGACGCAGGGCCACCGAGACACACCCGGGGGTGGCCTGTCGAGGGGGAGTCCACAAGCGCAATGCAGCACGGCGCTTCGTCAAGAACTTCAACGACGTACGGAAGGGCGGCAAGAGCAACGACCTCCAGCACGCGGATATCTTGCACCTGAACGGGATCGGGCAGATCAGCGACGTGTTGCTCCAAGAGTACCCTGGGGCGGATCCGACGGATCCGACCCTGGCGCCAGGACCTCGCCAGCTCGGCGAGGTCCTGGCGCGCTACGTGGAGGAGCACGAAGCGCTGAAGGTCAAGATGAAAAGCCTCGGCACCCCGCGGACGAGCACGCCGGAGGAGGGATCCTGGACCCCATATACGCCGAGACCGAGAAGACCTACGCCGAGGAGTACGAGGGCCAGGGCATTCCCAGCGCCCGCAGCCGCAGCCGCAGTCGAGGTGCGGGGACGGCCCCCCACGAGCGAGCGAGGTCTTCCGGAGGGGTGCACGATGCCTCAGAGGCGTCCGCCTCCGAGACGATGGCCCCCACTGCAAGAGGCAGACTGCGAGCGAGGTCGCCGCCGGACGAGAGCCGCGGGCGCCTCACCGCCCCTGACCCAAGGGACCCAGGGCGTAGATGCGGAGGTCCCGAGGTGCCGCCGGCGCATGTCCGCCCGGGCGCGCACCATGAGAGCAGAGCGGAGGTACGCCAGAGCGAGCGCCCAACTGCGCCGCCGGCTGCCTCTCGCCCTGGAGCCCCCGAGGCTAAGGAGTACCTGGCTTGGTGCCTGGAGCACGCAGAGTTCGCCCCGGAGCTGGCGAAGGAGGTGACGGACTTGGGGAATCGTCTGCTCCTCGCCGCGGGGAGCGTGGAAGCCGCCGCGGCGCGGCTTCGCGAGGAGCGGAAGCGCGTCCTCGGGAACCCGCTGGGAGGGGTGCTCGACCCTGAGTTCGGCGCGGCCCTGGAAGAGGACCACAAGCAGTACCTCCGCGAGATGGCCATCAAGGGTGCCCCCTTCCGGAAGCAGCGGCCCAGGCGACGCACCGTGGCCAAGCCCCACGCCTCGGCACGAGACCACGCCCTGCAGATGTACGCCAAGGCCTGGAAGGACACCTCCTACGGCGCCGTGCTCTGGGCCACCCCAGAGGCCGAGGACGCTCTGTCTGCATCGGAGCTCATCGAGAGCCCGTCCGGGCGAGTACCCAAGATGCTGCCCGACCGCACGGCGAGCAGCGAAGGGCGCCCTATACACGACATGCGCGTCGCCAACGGGGACTCGCCCAAGGAGCTGCACCCACCGGCTCTTCAGCCGAAGCACGAGGCCCTAGTGCGCCTCTCCCTTTGGTGGTCAGCGCGCCACCCCGGGGTGCCGCAGGTGATAGCCAAGAGGGACGTCTCGAGGACCTTCAAGTGGCACTGGGTGCGCGACGAGGACGTAGCTGAGTTCGGCACCTCCCTCCCAGGCGAGGCTGTGGACATGGCCACGCGCGTGATCATGATCCACTACGTGATGGTCTTCGGGTGGTCGGGGCCCCCGGGCGAGTAGATGATCGCCTGGGGCGCCAAGTGGGACCACGAGCGGCGCAGGCCGCCAGACCCCGAGGTCAAGGACACGGTGCGCTGGTCGTCCAAGTGGCTGATGGACGACGGCGTCCTGGTCGAGCCGCTGGTCGGCCTCAGGCCCTGGCTCAGCGCAGCCGACTGCGACGCGAGCATGAGGCGTGTCTGGGGGAGCGAGGTGATCAACGTTGACAAGATGGCGGAGGAGGGTACCTCCCAGGCAGAACAGTTGGTCTGGGGCCTCTACCTGGACGTTGACAAGCAGCGCTCGAGGCTCCCGGAGCCCAAATGCGTGAAGGCCGCCCACCCCCTGGCGATCGACGAGCTTCGCTATGGGTGCCGCCGGGTTCCCATCAAGGTCGTCCAGGAGCTGAGGGGCCCCGCACAGTTCTGGGTGGCCACACAGCCGGCTATCAAGCCTGAGCTGCCGGTCATCGACCGCCTCCTTGGCGGCGGGCTCGGAGCAGCCCGGGCGGAGCCCAAAGGGAGCGCGGAGGAGGTTGCCCTCGCCTGGGACGAGTGGGATCAGACCCTCGAGCTGCTGCGGGTGCTCTTCGACGCGCCCGAAGCCCGGGCGCCCACCTTCGAAGCAGGCTTCATCTCCTGCTTGGGGCCGCGCGAGCGCCTAGCATTACCACGCGCCGCCGCCCGGACGAGGTGGACGGGAGGAGACGCTACCACGACGACCATCGGCAGCATAGACTGGGGGCGCGCAGTGGCAGGCAGCAAGGCGGCGCCACCACACTATATGGCCGTGGATGCCGCCCCGCTCCTCCGCCAGCTGGAGGACGTGCTGAGCCACCCGGGGGCCGAGAAGGACTGGGCCATAGCTATCGTCGAGCTGCTCGCGTTCGTGGCCTTGGCCGCAGCGAGGGGCGACGAGTGGCAGGGCGAGCTTGTCTTCTACGTCACTGACAACATGAACGTGCGGTAGTGGATTTCCTAGAGGCGCCCCAAGCATCCGCTCGCGAGGCACCTCGTCCGCCTCATTCAGCGCTTGGAGGCCTGCCACGGGTTCAGCACCACCGCACTGTACATCCGCACCTACCACAACGACATCGCGGACTGGCTGTCGCGAGAGGAGGCCAAGAAGGTCCACTCCGAGCTCCTGCGCAAGGGGTGGACCCGCATCGAACCGCCCGAGGCGTGGGGGGAGATGCTGGCGGAGGCGAAGGAGCATCTCTTGTGGCTGCCTGGGGAGGAAGGACCCATTGCGGAGTCTGCGCTCCGTCATTGGGCACTGAGACCCCCACAGCGGCACCGCGCAACCTGGCTCTCAAGGGATGCCGAGGGCTGGAGCTCGGGAGGCCGCTGGGCACCTACGGGCGCGCCTGGGAACGGCTAGGTGGGGAGCTGACGACGAGCAACTCAACGGAGGTGGACTGGATCATGTGTACCCTGTCCCTGGACCCGAAGAGTTTCGAGGCCGAGAAGCTGCTGTCCGCGGTCACCCGAGCAAGGCCGCAGATCGTCGTGGTCGATGCCCCCGGCAAGCTCGACCTGACCCGCGTCGTCAAAGCGCTGCGCAGGATGGTATATCGCACGTACGACCTGAAGGTCGTCTGCACCCACTACGGCGACATGACGGTCCGAGCTCGAAGCCTGCTCGTGGCGGGCCGAGGACCAGCACGCGCTAGCCGGCGAGCACGCGCATGCCGCCGGCGCGCCGCTGTCCACACGGGGTGAAGCACGCGCTGAAGGACAAGATCAGCGAAGGCGACTATCACTGGTCACGTGGGACCCAGCAGCCCGAGGCGGCTCCGACGCCATGCTGCCCAAGGGCATCGGCCACATCGAGCTCGCCAACACGAAGCACCTGGTCTGCTCGATCGACGGCCCGATCGGCACGGTTCGCTGGCCCACAGAGGGCCTGGGCTGGGCGGGCCGGGAGGGACGTTGGTCCACATCCCGGGGGGCTGCGACGGGCGCATCCGAGCGCTGTCGCCCGAAGAAGTCTGGATCGTGCAAGGGGGCGACGAGGCGGCTTCGGTGGCGAGGCGGGCCCAGGGCGACACCGAGGATACCCTGATGCGGGAAGCTGCGAGGTCCTTGCCGTCTCTGGCGAGAGCTGTCCTGGGCGCCGTCGCGGACCCGACGTTGCAGACCACCCAGCGGTGAGGCGGCTGCCGCGACCCCACGGAGTCTGCCGCCTGGGAGACGACCCGGCGGTGGCTCAGGGCTTGGGCGCAGGGCGAGCTCCGCGTGAAGGCCGCAGAGGACGACCGACACCCGGGAGTGCTGAGCGATGATGTTCACAAAGCGAGGCGCAAGAGCCAAGGCGTCCGCTTACCAAGGTTGACGGTTTACCGCTGGCGCCCAGTTCAACAATTCGTTAGAGCTCTAATATTTTTTGCCCGTGAGACTGGCGCCGGCGGTAAACCGTCAACCTGGTTACCGCCGGGCTCGTAGAGCTCATTCCACGCGTGAGAGTGCTCAGAGACGGCAGAGAGAGCTTCTGGAGGCATTTCTCAGAAAGTTGAACATTGATTTCTTTCATGTCGAGACGAAAGTGGTTCCTCCAAGTGTTTTGATAGTGAATGTGCGCCTAGAGAGCTCATATTAAGACGCAGAAGCCCTCAAAGTCATTCAAAGGTGCGAATAATCTGCTTTGTCAACATGAATAGTGAAATATCTTTCAAATATTCGCAAAACCGATCGAAAGTCACCACTTTGTCCTTTCTGGTCGGGTCGACCAACTGGGCGCCGGCGGTAAACCGTCAACCTGTCTTACCGCCGGGGGACTCGTAGAGCTTCCTGACAATATAGAATGTCGAAAAAATTACAGAGAACGGATAGTTTATTCAGCCGAAGCGATTCAGACCTCTCGATGCAACAGCCGAACGCCCCCGATGCTTCTAAATGATCTTCTGTACGAGCTCTGTAGCTCTCCTGCCCGAGTTACGTGCGTAAGTCGACAGGACCTCTCAAGATGACTTGCGAAACGAATAGTTTGGCAAACCTAGCTCGAGTATCAGACCGAGTTCACTGAATGCGACAGGCGGACGCGCCTGATGTCTCCGAATCGATTCCCGTGATTACCAGCCCTGCAGCCCCCCTACAGCACGAGTTAAGTGCAGAAAACCGAGAGCACCTTTCAGAATGACTCGAACAATACGAATAGTTTCGCAGACCTAGTTCGGGCAGCAGACCGAGTTCCGAGCTCTCGAGGCGACAGGCGGACGTGCCGGATGTCTTCAGATCGATTCCTGTAACCACCAGCACTGTAGCGCCGGAGTTAAGTGCAGAAAAACGACAGCACCTCTCAAGATGACTCGAACAATACGAATAGTTTTTCGATTCTAGATCGGGCAGCAGACCGAGTTCAGAGCTCTGGATTCAACAGACAAACGCGACTGATGATTCTGAACCGGTTTCTGTAAGTATCAGCTCTGTAGCTGTCCTTTAGCTCGAATCAATTACAGAAAACCGAGAGCGCCTGTCAAGATAACTCGAATAATACGAATAGGTTACCGGACCTAGCTCGGCTAGCAGACCGAGTTCAGACCTCTGGATGCAACAGACGAACGCGCCTGATCAGTCTCAATCGATATAGTGTGCTCACCAGCTCTGTAGCAGTCCTGTATCTCGAGTTAAGTCCAATATACCGACAGCGCGTATCAAAATGACTCGGAACGGCCGATCCCGCCTGGACGCTTTTTCGCAGTAAAAGGTACCCGATCGAGCTGAGATCAAGATGGCGAGTGGTAATAAGATCGAATATCACGGGAAAAAATACTAGAGCTCTAACGAATGGTTGAATTCCGAGAACAAAATTTTCAACCGACCAAAAGTCAGCAAAAGGTCCTCGAATTTTTCTTGCCAACTAGCTCTCCAGCGCCCCGGAATTACTCGTAAGCTTCCAACAACAACTGGGCGCCGGCGGTAAACCGTCAACCTTTCTTACCGCCGGGGGACTCGTAGAGCTTCCTGACAAAAATATAATGTCTAAAAAATGTAGAGAACGAATAGTTTTTCAGCCCAAGCGGTTTCAGACTCTCGATGCAACAGCCGAACGCCCCCGATGCTTCTGGATTGTCTTCTGTACGAGCTCTTTAGCTCTCCTACAGCCCGAGTTACGGGCGTGAATCGACAGCAACCTTGAAGATGACTCGAACAATACAGATAGTTTGGCAAACCTAGCTCGAGTATGAGACCAAGTTCAGCCTCTGAATGCGACAGGCGGACGCGTCTGATGTCTCCGAATCGATTCCTGTGATTACCAGCCCTGCAGCCGCCCTACAGGCCGAGTTAAGTGCAGAAAACCGACGGCATCTCAGGATAACTCGAACAATACGAATAGTTTCGCGGACCTAGTTCGGGCAGCAGACCGAGTTCCGAGCTCTGGATTCGACAGGTGGACGCGCCTGATGTCTCCGAACCGATTCCTGTGACTAGCAGCACTCTAGCCCCCCACAACCCGAGTTAAGTACAGAAAACCGACAGCACCTCTCGAGATGACTCGAAGAATACGAATAGTTTCGCGATTCTAGAGCGGGCAGCAGACCGAGTTCAGAGCTCTAGATTCACCAGACGAACGCGACTGATGACTCTGAATCGGTTTCTGTAAGTATCAGCTCTGTAGCTGTCATATAGCTTGAGTTAAGTACAGAAAACCGAGAGCGCCTGTCAAGATGACTCGAATAATACGAATAGGTTTGCGGATCTAGCTCGGCTAGCAGACCGAGTTCAGACCTCTGGATGCAAGAGACGAACGCGCCTGATCATTCTGAATCGATAAGGTGTGCTTACCAGCTCTGTAGCTGTCCTGTATCTCGAGTTAAGTCCAATATACCGACAGCGCGTATCAAGATAACTCGAAACGGCCGATCCCGCCTGGACGCTTTTTCGCAGTAAAAGGTACCCGATCGAGCTGAGATCAAGATGGCGAGCGGGAATAAGATGGAATATCACGGGAAAAAATACTAGATCTCTAACGAATGATTGAATTTCGAGAACAAAATTTTTAACCGACCAAAAGTTATCAAAAGGTCCGTCGAGATTTTTCTTGCCAACTAGCTCTCCAGCGCCCCGGAATTACTCTTAAGCTTCCAGCAATAACTTGCTAAGGGAAGCTCTACGAGTTACTTGCTAGAGGAAGCTCTACGAGTTACTGGGCGCCGGCGGTGAACCGTCACCTTTCTTACCGCCGGGGGAATCGCACAGCTTCCTGACAATATATAATGTGAAAATGCAGAGAACGAATCGTTTTTCAGCCCAAGCGATTTCAGACCTCTCGATCCAACAGCGGAACGCCCCCAATGCTTTTGGATTGTCTTATTTACGAGCTCTGTAGCTCTCCTCGAGTTACGTGCGTAAATCGACAGCACCTCTCAAGATGACTCTACAAAACGGGTAGGTTGGAAACCCAGCTCGAGTATCAAACCGAGTTCAGACCTCTGAATGCGACAGGCGGACGCATCTGATGTCTGCGAATCGATTCCTGTGACTACCAGCACTGTAGCCCCTACAGCCCCAGTTAAGCACAGAAAGCCGGCAGCACCTCTCAGGATGACATACAATAGTTTCGCGATTCTAGTTCGGGCAGCAGACCGAGTTCCGAGCTCTGGATTCGACAGGCGGGCGCGCCTGATGTTTCAAATCGATTCTTGTGACCACCAGCACTGTAGCCCCCCTCAGCTCGAGTTAAGTGCAGAAGACCGAGAGCACTTCTGAAGATGACTCGAACAATACGAATGGTTTCGCGATTCTAGATCGGGCAGCAGGCCGAGTTCAGAGCTCTGGATTTAACAGACAACTGCCACTGATGATTCTGAATCGATTTCTGTCCTATCAGCTCTGTCGCTGTCCTGTAGCTCGAGTGAAGTACAGAAAATCGAGAGCGTCTGTCAAGATAACTCGAATAATACGAATAGGTTGGCGGACCTAGCCCGGCTAGCAGGCCGAATCCAGACCTCTGGATTCAACAGGCGAACGCGCCTGATCATTCTGAATCGATTAGCTGTGCTCATCAGCTCTGTAGCTGTCCTAAAGCTCGAGTTATGTTCAGAAAACCGTCATCTTGTGTTAACTTGAAACGGCCGATCCCGCCCGCGTGCTGTTTGGCAGTAAAAGATACCCGATCGAGCTGAAATCAAGACGGCGAGCGGGAATAAGATCGAATACCATGGGAAGAAACACTAGAGCTCAAACGAATTGTTGAATTTCGAGAACAAAATTTTCAATCGACCAAAAGTTACTGTGCGTCGGCGGTAAACCGTCAACCTGTCTTACCGCCGGGGGACTCGTAGAGCTTTCTGACAAAAATATATATAATGTCTGAAAACAATTGTAGAGAACGACTAGGTTTTCAGCCCAAGCGGTTTCAGACCTTCGATGGAACAGTCGAGGCCCCCGATGCTTCTGGATCTTACGTGCGTGAATCGACAGCAACCTTGAAGATGACTCGAAGAACAAATAGTTTGGCAAACCTACCTCGAGTATCAGACCGAGTTCAGGCCTCTGGATGCCACAGGCGGACGCGCCTGATCTCTCCGAATCGAGTCCTGTGATTACCAGCCCTGCAGCCGCCCTACACGCCGAGTTAAGTGCAGAAAACCGACAGCATCTGAAGATGACTCGAACAATACGAATAGTTTCGCGCACCTAGTTCGGGCAGCAGACCGAGTTCCGAGCCTGGAATCGACAGGCGGACGCACTGAAGCCTCCCCACAACCCGAGTTCAGTACAGAACATCAACAACAACTCTGAAGATGACTCGAACAATACGAATAGTTTCGCGATTATAGAGCGGGCAACAGACCGAGTTCAGAGCTCTAGATTCACCAGACGAACGCGACTGATGACTCTGAATCGGTGTCTGTCAGTATCAGCTCTTTAGCTGTCATATAGCTCGAGTTAAGACAGAAAACCGAGAGCGCCCGTCAAGATGGCTCGAACAATACGAAAATATTTGCGCAACTAGCTCAGCTAGAAGAGCAAGTTCAAACCTCTGGATGCAACAGACAAACGCGCCTAATCATTCAGTAGGGTGTACCGGCCAGCTCAGTAGCTGGCCCGTGTCTCGAGTTCACTCCACTTGTAAGCGTCCAAAACCCGGATAGCGAAGCTAAGCGCGGAACGCCGCGCGGGGACCTCTGCCAGGCCGCCTGAAACGATGCGCGGGACGCTGGAAACCTCGCAGGAGACGCTTGCAGGGGCGCCGTTTACGATGCGTGGGGCCCTGCAAAGCGCGCAAGGAAAATCTGCCTAGGAGCCTGGAAGAACTGCCGAAGCTCTTGCGAAGCTCTGCCGAAGCGCTTCGCGCGCCTTGGAGTCACGCATATTGGGAAACGCTAGGAAGTCACGCTCCCGGACACGCTGCGAACTCCGGCAGGGCGCTGCGGAGATCGTGGACTGGCGAGCGTGGGCGTGTCCCCCGCATTACCCACCTCCGGCTTCTTCTCTGAAACCCTTAGCTCTCCAAGGAGCTATCCGGGAAATATACTGACAGCGCATCTGCTTTCTAAATTGAACTGTCGCATATCTTTTAAACTGGGCGATAAACCGCCAACTGGGCGCCGGCGGTAAACCGTCAACCTTGGTTACCGCCGGGGAACTCGTAGAGCTTCCAAGCTTGACTTAAGTTGAGAAAACCGAGAGCACCTACCAACATTCTGACTCATAGTGAATATTTTTTGACCTCTGAATGCGACAAGCGGACGCGTCTGATCAGATCGAGCGACAGGCGGACGCGTCTGATGTCTGCGAATCGACTCATGTGATTACCAGCCCTGCAGCCCCCCTACAGCCCGAGTTAAGTGCAGAAAACCGACAGCATCTCTCAGGATGACTCGAATAATAGAATAGTTTTGCGGACCTGTTTCGAGCAGCAGACCAAGTTCTGCGCTCTCGAAACGACCAACGAACGCGCCTGATGTCTGCAAATCGATTTCTATGACCCGCAGCACTGCAGCCCTTCCCCAGCACGAGTTCAGTGCAGAAAATTGAGAGCACTTTTCACGATGATTCGGACAATACGAATAGTTTCGCGAACCTAGCTCGCGCAGCAGGCCGAGTTGAGAGCTCTCGATACAACAGAAGAACGCGCCTGATAATGCTGAATCGATTTCTGTGACTGTAGGCTCTCTAGCTGCCTACAGCTCGAGTTAAGTACAGAAAATACCGAGAGCGTTTGTCAAGATTAATACGAATACGTTTGCGAACCTGTCTCGGCTAGCAGACCGAGTTCAGACGTCTGGATTCGACAGGCGAACGCGCCTGATGATTCTGAGTGCGATAGGCGTGCTTATCAGCTCTGTAGCTGCCCTGCAGCCGAATTAAATACAAAATACCGACAACGCGTATCAAGTTGACTCGAATAATACGAATAAGTTTGCGGACCTAGCTCGGCTAGCAGACCGAGTTCAGACCTATGGATTCGACAGACAAACGCGACTGATGATTCTGAGTGCAATAGGTGTGCTTACCGGCACTGTAGCGGACCTGCAGCTCGAGTTAAGTAGATAATATCGAGAACGCGTATCAAGTTGACTCGAATAATACGAACAGGTCTGCGGACCTAGCTCGGCTAGCAGACCGAGTTGAGACCTACGGATACAACAGACGAACGCGCCTGATGATTCTGAGTGCGATGACTGTGCTCACCAGCACTGTAGCTGCCCTACAGCTCGAGTTAAAGAGAAAATACCGACAACGCGTATCAAGTTGACTGAAATACTACGAATAGGTTTGCGGACCTAGCTCGGCTAGCAGACCGAGTTCAGACCTATAGATTCAACAGGCGAACGTGCCTGATCATTCTGATTGCGCTATCTGTGCTTACCAGCTCTGTAGCTGTTTTGCAGCTCGATTTAAGTACAAAATACCGACAACGCGAATCAAGATAACTCGAAACGGCCGATCCCGCCAGTGTGCTTTTTGGCCTTCAAAGTTACCCGATCGAGCTGAGATCAAGATGGCGAGCGTGAATAAGATCGAATATCACGGGAAAAAATACTAGAGCTCTAACGAATTGTCACATTTCGAGAACATAATTTTCAACCGACCGAAAGTTGTGAAAACTGGCGCCGGCGGTGAACCGTCAACCTGGTCACCGCCGGGAACCTCGTAGAGCTTCTTGCATCCGTGACAAAGCTCAGGATCAAAGCGAGAGCTTCTGGCAGCTTTTCTAAAAAAACTTCAAGTTGAGATTTTTCGGAGTCAACATGAAGTCGGTTGCTCCAAGTGAACTGGTATTAGAAACTGGGCGCCGGCGGTAAACCGTCAACCTTTGTTACCGCCGGGGGACTCGTAGAGCTTCCTGACAGTATATAGTTTTCAGCCCAAGCGATTTCAGACCTGTCAAGATGACTCTAACAAAAAAAAAACAGTTTCGCAACCCAGTTCGAGTATCAGACCGAGTTCAGACCTCTCAATGCGAAAGGCGGACGCGTCTGATGTCTGCGAATCGACGCATGTGATTACCCTGCAGCCCCTCTACAGACCGAGTTAAGTGCAGAAAACCAACAGAATCTCTCAGGATGACTCGAATAATACAATAGTTTCGCGGACCTGTTTCGAGCAGCAGACCAAGTTCTGAGCTCTCGAATCGACCAACGAACGCGCTGATGTGTGCAAATCGACTTCTATGACCCGCAGCACTGTAGCCCTCCCCCAGCACGAGTTGAGTGCAGAAAATTGAAAGCACTTTTCACGATGATTCGGACAATACGAATAGTTTCGCGAATCTAGCTCAGGCAACAGGCCGAGTTCAGAGCTCTCGATACAACAGACAAACGCGCCCGATAATTTTCAATCGATTTCTGTGACTATAGGCTCTGTAGCTGCCTACAGCTCGAGTAAAGTAGAGAAAACCGAGAGCGTCTGTCAAGATGCCTCGGATAATACGAATAGGTTTGCGGACCTGGCCCGGCTAGCAGACCAATTTCGGATCGCTCGATTCAAGAGGCGAACGCGCCTGATAATTCTGAATGCGATGAATGTGCTTACCAGCTCTCTAGCTGCCCTGCAGATCGAATTTAGAAGAAAATACCCACCACGCGTATCAAGTTCACTCCAATAATACGAATAGGTTTGCGGACCTAGCTCGGCTAGCAGACTAAGGTCAGACCTATAGATTCAACGGGCGAACGCGCCTGATGATTCTGAGTGCGATAGGTGTGCTTACCAGCACAGTAGCTGCCTTACAGCTCGAGTTAAGTAGAAAATACCGATCACGCGTATCAAGTTGACTCGAATAATACGAATAGGTTTGCGGACCTAGCTCGGCTAACAGACCGAGTTCAGACCTCTGACTGGGACAGGCGAACGCGCTTGATGATTCTGAGTGCGATAGGTGTGCTTACCAGCTCTGTAGTTCTCCTACAGCTCGATTTGAGTACACAATACCGACAACGCGTAGCAAGATGACTCGAAGCGGCCGATCCCGCCAGTGTGCTTTTTGGCAGTAAAAGGTGCCCGATCGAGCTGAGATCAAGATGGCGAGCGGGAATAAGATCGAATATCACGGGAAAAAATACTAGAGCTCTAAAGAATGGTCAAATTTCGAGAACAAAATTTTCAACCGACCAAAAGTTGTGAAAAGTTCAGTTCTTTTTTTTCGAGCCAACTAGCTCTCCAGCGCGCCGGAATTACTCTTAAGCTTCCAGCAACTAGCTTGGGGAAGCTCTACGAGTCATGGCTCTAGAGAGCTGAGCTGCTCAGGGAACAAAGTTTATATGTGAATACTCGGAATAAAAATCTGCTTTCTTAAAATGAATGGTCAAATATCTTTCAAATCTTAGCAAAACCGACCAAAAGTTAGCACTTTCTCCTTTCTGGCCGGGTCGCCAACTGGGCGCCGGCGGTAAACCGTCAACCTTTCTTACCGCCGGGGGACTCGTAGAGCTTCCTGACAATATATACTATGGGAAAAAACTCCTAAGAACGACTATTTTTTAAGCCCAAGCGATCTCAGACCTCTCCAGATAACGCTTTCAAAAAAACAAACAGTTTCGCAACCCAGTTCGAGTATGAAACCGAGTTCAGACCTCTGAATGCGACAAACGGGCGCGTCTGATGTCTGCGAATCCACTCATGTGATTCCCAGCCCTGAAGCCCCCCTACAGCCCGAGTTAAGTGCAGAAAATCGACAGTATCGACTCGAATAATATAATAGTTTTGCGAACCTAGTTCGAGCAGCAGACCGAGTTTCGAGCTCTGGAATCGACCGAAAGACGCGCCTGCTGTATGCAAATCGATATATGTGACCCGCAGCACTGTAGCCCACCCTCCAGCACGAGTTGAGTGCAGAAAATTGAGAGCACTTCTCAAGATTATTCGGACAATACGAATAGTTTCGCGATTGTAGATCGGACAGCAGACCGAGTTCAGAGCTCTGGATTCAATAGACGAACGCGACTGATGATTCCCCATCGATGTCTGTCAGAATGAGCCTGTAGCTGCCCTGAAGCTCGAGTTAGGTACAGAAAATCGAGAGCGTCTATCAAGATGACTCGAATAATACGAATAGGTTTGCGGAGCTAGCTCGGCTAGCAGACCGAGTTCAGACCTCTGGATTCAACAGGGGAACGCGCGTGATAATTCTGAGTTCGATAGATGCGCTTAACAGCTGTGTAGCTGCCCTGAGGCTCGAGTTAAGTACAGAAAAACGAGAGCGTCTATCAAGATGACTCGAATAATACGAATAGGTTTGCGGACCTAGCTCGGCTAGCAGACCGAGTTCAGACCTCTGGATTGAACAGGCGAACGCGCGTGATGATTCTGAGTGCGATAGCTGTGCTTACCAGCACTGTAGCTGCCCTACAGCTCGAGTTAAGTACAAAATACCGACAGCGCGTATCAATATGACTCGAAACGGTCGTTCCCGCCGGGACGCTTTTTGGCCTTCAAAGTTACCCGATCGAGCTGAGATCAAGATGGCGAGCGGGAATAAGATCGAATATCATGGGAAAAAATACTAGAGCTCTAACGAATGGTCAAATTTCGAGAACAAAATTTTCAACCGACCAAAAGTCAGCAAAAGGTCCGTCGAGATTTTTCTTGCCAACTAGCTCTCCAGCGCTCCGGAATTACTCTTAAGCTTCCAGCAATAACTTGCTAAGGGAAGCTCTACGAGTTACTGGGCGCCGGCGGTAAACCGTCAACCTTTCTTACCGCCGGGAGACTCGTAGAGCTTCCTGACAATATATACTGTGGATAAAAACTTCAAAGAACGACTATTTTTTTAGCCCAAGCGATTTCAGACCTCTCAAGATAACGCTAACAAAAAAAACAAACAGTTTCGCAACCCAGTTCGAGTATCAAACCGAGTTCAGACCTCTGAATGCGACAGGCGGGCGCGTCTGATGTCTGCGAATCCGCTCATGTGATTCCCAGCCCTGAAGCCCCCCTACAGCCCAAGTTAAGTGCAGAAAACCGACAGTATCGACTCAAAAAATATAATAGTTTTGCGAACCTAGTTCGAGCAGCAGACCGAGTTCCGAGCTCTGGAATCGAGCGAAAGACGCGCCTGATGTGTGCAAATCGATATATGTGACCCGCAGCACTGTAGCCCTCCCCCAGCACGAGTTGAGTGCAGAAAATTGAGAACACTCCTCAAGATCATTCGGACAATACGAATAGTTTCGCGAACCTAGCTCGGGCAGCAGGCCGAGTTCAGAGCTCTCGGTTCAATAGACGAACGCGACTCATGATTTCACATACATGTCTGTCACAATGAGCCGAGTAGCTGCCCTACAGCTCGAGTTAAGTACAGAAAACCGAAAGCGTCTATCAAGATGACTCGAATATTACGAATAGGTTTGCGGACCTAGCTCGGCTAGCAGACCGAGTTCAGACCTCTCGATTTAACAGGCGAACGCGCGTGATAATTCTGAGTGCGATAGCTGTGCTTACCAGCCCTGTAGCTGCCCTACAGCTCGAGTTAAGTACAAAATACCGACAGCGCGTATCAAGACTCGAAACGGCCGTTCCCGCCGGAACGCTTTTTGGCCTTTAAAATTACCCGATCGAGCTGAGATCAAGATGGCGAGCGGGAATAAGATCGAATATCATGGGAAAAAATACTAGAGCTCTAACGAATGTTCAAATTTCGAGAAAAAAATTCAACCGACCAAAGTCAGCAAAAGGTCCGTCGAGATTTTTCTTGTCAACTAGCTCTCCAGCGCTCCGGAATTACTCTTAAGCTTCCAGCAATAACTGGCGCCGGCGGTGAACCGTCAACCTGGTCACCGCCGGGAACCTCGTAGAGCTCCTTTCAGGCGTGAGAATCCTCAGAGTCGAACGAGACAGCTTCTGGAAGCATTTCTAGAAAAGGGGAACCAATGATTTTTTCCTGTCGAGATGAAGATGGTTTCGCCAAGTGTTTTGATAGTAATACAGAGCTCATACTAAGACAGTGAAGCTCTCATAGTCGTTCACAGGTGCGAAAAATCTGCTTTCTCAAATAAATGGTCAAATGTCTTTTAAAAAATTGCAAACCCACCCAAAAGTTACCACTGGACGCCGGCGGTAAACCGTCAACCTTGGTTACCGCCGGGAGACTCGTAGAGCTTCTAGCTCGACGAAGTTGAGAACACCGAGGACCTGGCAACATTCCGACTCATAGTAAATATTTTGTGTCCTCTCAATGCGACAGGCGGACGCGTCTGATGTCTGCGAATCGACTTCTGTCATTACCAGCCCTGCAGCCCCCCTACAGCCCGAGTTGAATGCAGAAAACTGACAGCATCTCTCAGGATGACTCCAACAATACAGTAGTTTCGCAGACCTAATTCAGGCAGCAGACGAGTTCCGAGCTCTGGTCTCCGCAGGCGGATGCGCCTGATGTCTCTAAATCGATTGCTGTCCCCAGCAGCACTGTAGCCTCCCCCCAGCATGAACTACCGACAGCACTTCTGAGGATGACTCGAACAATACGAATAGTTTTGCAAACCTAGCTCGGGCAGCAGGCCGCGTTCAGTGCTCTCGAGTCAACGAACGAAGGCGCCTGGTGATTTCCAATAGATTTCTGTGACTACGAGCTCTGTAGCTGCCCCACGGCTCGAGTTAAGTACAGATAACCGAGGGCGCCTATCAAAATGATCCAAATAATACGAATAAGTTTGCGGACCTAGCTCGACTAGCAGACCGAGTTCAGACCTCTAGATTTAACAGGCGAACGCGCATAATAATTCTGACTGCGATATATGTGCTTGCCAGCTCTGTAGCTGCCCTACTGATCGAGTTAAGACCAGAAAACCGAGAGTTTCTGTCAAGATGACTCGAATAATACGAACAGATTTCCGGACCTAGCTCGGCTCACAGACCGAGTTCAGAACTCTGGGTTGAACAGGCGAACGCGCCTGATCATTCTGCATGCATGAGCTGTGCTTACCAGCTCTGTAGCTGCCCTAGAGCTCGAGTTATGTTCAGAAAACCGACAGCGCGTATCAAGATGACTCGAAACGGCCGATCCCGCCAGAGTGCTTTTTGGCCTTCAAAGTTACCCGATCGAGCTGAGATCAAGATGGCGAGCGGGAATAAGATCGAATATCACGGGAAAAAATACTAGAGCTCTAACGAATTGTCAAATTTCGAGAACATAATTTCCAACCGAGCAAAATTCATCAAAAGTTCCGTCGAGATTTTTCTTGCCAACTAGCTCTGGAACGCGCCGGAATTACTCTTAGCTTCCAGCTATAACTGGGCGCCGGCGGTAAACCGTCAACTTTTCTTACCGCCGGGGGACTCGTAGAGCTTCCTGACAATATCTACTGCGGGGAAAAATCGAAAGAACGACTTTTTTTAAGCCGAAGCGATTTCAGACCTCTCAATACAACGCTAACAAAGAACAAACAGTTATACGCGGGACGCTGGAAACTGACGCCGGCGGTGAACCGTCAACCTGGTCACCGCCGGGAACCTCGTAGAGCTCCTAACACGCGTAAGAGCGCTCACTACCAAAATAGAGGGCTTCTGGAAGAATTTCTCGGAAACGAAAAAAAAACATGATTTTTTCATGTCGAGATAGAGTTGGTTTCGCCAAGTGTTTCGATGGTAAAAGTGCATATACAGAGCTCATATTAAGATGCTGAGGCCCTCATAATCGTTTACAGGTGCGAAAAATCTGCTTTCTCAAAATAAATGGTCAAATATCTTTCAAAAAAGCGCAAAACCACCCAAAAGTTATCACATTGTCCGCTAACAAAGAACAAACAGTTATACGCGGGACGCTGGAAACTTCGCACTGGGCGCCGGCGGTAAACCGTCAACCTTTCTTACCGCCGGGGGACTCGTAGAGCTTCCTGAAAATATAAGTGTGGGAAAAAACTCCAAAGAACGACTAGTTTTTCAGCCCAAGCGATTCCAGACCTATCAAGATAACGTTAACAAAAAACAAACAGTTTCGCAACCGAGTTCGGGTATCAAACGAGTTCAGACCTCTGAATGCGACAGGCGGCCGCGTCTGATGTCTGCCAATCCACTCATGTGATTCCCAGCCCTGCAGCCCCCCTACAGCCCGAGTTAAGTGCAGAAAACCGACAGTATCGACTCGAATAATAGAATAGTTTTCCCGATCTAGTTCGAGCAGCAGACCGAGTTCCGAGCTCTGGAATCGATCGACAAACACGCCTGATGTGTGCAAATCGATATATGTGACCCGCAGCACTGTAGCCGGCCCCAAACACGAGTTAAGTGCAGAAGACAGAGAGCACTTCTCAAGATCATTCAACAATACGAATAGTTTCGCAAATCTAGCTCGGGCAGCAGGCCGAGTTCAGAGCTCTCGGTTCAATAGACGGACGCGACTGATGATTCCCCATCGATGTCTGTGACAATGAGCCCTGTAGCTGCCCTACAGCTCGAGTTAAGTACAGAAAACCGAGAGCGTCTGTCAAGATGACTCGAATAATACGAATAGGTTTGCGGACCTAGCTCGGCTAGCAGACCGAGTTCAGACCTCTGGATTCAACAGGCGAACGCGCCTGATGATTCTGAGTGCGATAGGTGTGCTTACCAGCACTGTAGCTGCCCTACACGTCGAGTTAAGTAGAAAATACCGACAACGCGTATCAAGTTGACTCGAATAATACGAATAGGTTTGCGGACCTAGCTCGGGTAGCAGACCGAGTTCAGACCTCTGGATTGAACAGGCGAACGCGCCTGATGATTCTGAGTGCGATAGCTGTGCTTACAGGCACTGTAGCTGCCCTACAGCTCGAGTTAAGTTGAAAATACCGACAGCCCGTAGCAAGATGACTCGAAACGGCCGTTCCCGCCACCGTGCTTTTTGGCCTTCAAAGTTACCCGATCGAGCTGAGATCAAGATGGCGAGCGGGAATAAGATCGAATATCACGGGAAAAAATACTAGAGCTCTAACGAATGTCAAATTTCGAGAACAAAATTTTCAACCGAGCAAAAGTCATCAAAAGTTCCGTCGAGATTTTTCTTGCCAACTAGCTCTCCAGCGCGCCGGAATTACTCTTAGCTTCCAGCTATAACTAGCTAAGGGAAGCTCTACGAGTTAAGAGACGCTGTGCAGGGGCGCCGTTTACGATGCGTGGAGCCCTGCAAAGCGCGCAAGGAAGATCTGCCTAGGAGCCTGGAAGCACTGCCGAAGCTCTTCCGAAGCTCCGCCGAAGCGCTTCGCGCACCCTGGAGCCACGCGTATTGGGAAGCGCTAGGAAGCTACGGCCCCGGACCCGCTGCAACCTCTGGCCGGGCGCTGCAGGGATCGTAGACCGGCGGAGATGGCGTGTCCCCCTCACGACCCACCTCCGGCTTCTTCTCTGAAACCCTCAGCTCTCCAAGGAGCTATCCGGGAACTGGGCGCCGGCGGTAAACCGTCAACCTTTCTTACCGCCGGGGGACTCGTAGAGCTTCCTGACAACATATACTGTCGGAAAAAATTGCAGAGAACGAATACTTTTTCAGCCCAACTCGAGTATCAGACCGAGTTCACATCTCTGAATGCGACAGACGGACGCGTCGGATGTCTCCGAATCGATTCCTGTGATTACCCTCCCTGCAGCCTCCCTACAGCCCGAATTAAGTGCAGGACGCCGACAGTAGCTCTCAAGATGACTGGAAGAATACGAACAGTTTCGTGATTCTGGATCGCGTAACAGACCGAGTTCAGAGCTCAGGATTCGACAGGCGAACGCGCTTGATGATTCTGAGTGCAGTAGGCGTGCTTACCAGCACTCTAGCTGCCCTAAAGCTCGAGTTAAGTAGACAATACCGACAACGCGTATCAAGATGACTCGAATAATACGAATAGATTTGCGGACCTAGCTCGGCTAGCAGACCGAGTTTAGACCTATGGATGTAACAGGCGAACGCGTCTGATCATTCTGAGTGCGATAGCAGTGCTTACCAGCACTGTAGCTGCCCTACAGCTCGAGTTAAGTAGCAAAATACGACACCGCGCATCGAGTTGACTCGAATAATACAAACAGGTTTGCGGACCTAGCTCGGCTGACAGACCGAGTTCAGACCTCTGGGTCCAACAGGCGAACGCGCCTGATCATTCTGCATGCAATAGCTGTGCTTACCAGCTCTGTAGCTGCCCTAGAGCTCGAGTTATGTTCAGAAAACCGACACCGCATATCAAGATGACTCGAAACGGCCGTTCCCGCCACCGTGCTTTTTGGCCTTCAAAGTTACCCGATCGAGCTGAGATCAAGATGGAGAGCAGGAATAAGATCGAATATCACGGGAAAAAATACTAGAGCTCTAACGAATTGTCAAATTTCGAGAACGAAATTTTCAACCGAGCAAAAGTCATCAAAAGTTCCGTCGAGATTTTTCTTGCCAACTAGCTCTCCAGCGCGCCGGAATTACTGGCGCCGGCGGTGAACCGTCAACCTGGCCACCGCCGGGAACCTCGTAGAGCTCCTAACACGCGTGAGAGCGCTCACTACCAAAAGAGAGGGCTTCTGGAAGAATTTCTCGGAAATCAAAAAACATTATTTTTTTCATGTCGACATGAAGTTGGTTCCGCCAAGTGTTTTGATAGTAAAACTGCATGTAGAGAGCTCACATTAAGACGCAGAGTCCCTCATAGTCGTCTACAGGTGCGAAAAATCTGCTTTCTCAAAATAAATGGTGAAATATCTTTCAAAAAATCGCAAACCCACCCAAACTGGGCGCCGGCGGTAAACCGTCAACCTTGGTTACCGCCGGGGACTCGTAGAGCTTCCTACCTTGATGTTAGTTGAGAAAACCGCGCATGCAACATTCCGACTTATAGTGAATATTTGTTGACCTCTGAATGTGACAGACTGACGCGACTGATGTCTGCGAATCGACTTTTGTCATTACCAGCCCTGCCGCCCCCCTACAGGCCCGAGTTAGGTGCAGAAAACCGACAGCACTTTTGAGAATGAGTCGAACAATATAGAAGTTGCGCCGATCTAATTTCGGCAGCAGACCGAATTTCGAGCTCTCGATCCAGACGGACGAACGCGCCTGACAATTCTGAGTGCGATAGGTGTGCTTACCAGCAGTGTAGCTGCCCTGCATCTCGAATTAAGTACAAAAATACCCACCAAGCGTATCAAGTTAACTCGAATAATACGAATAGGTTTGCGGACCTAGCTCGGCTAGCAGACCGAGTTCAGACCTATGGATTCAACAGACGAGCGCGGCTGATGATTCTGAGTACGATAGGCGTGCTTACCAGCAATGTAGCTGCCCTACAGCTCGAGATAAGGTAGAAAATACCGACAACGCGTATCAAGTTGACTCGAATACTACGAATAGGTTTGCGGACCTAGCTCGACTAGCAGACCGAGTTCAGACCTATGGATTCACCAGACGAACGCGCCTGATAATTCTGAGTGCGATAGGTGTGCTTACCAGCACTATGGCTGCCCTAAAGCTCGAGTTAAAGAGAAAATACCGAGAACGCGTATCAAATTGACTCGAATAATACGAATAGGTTTGCGGACCTAGCTCGGCTAGCAGACCGAGTTCAGACCTCTGGATTCAACAGACGAACGCGCCTCATATTCTCACTCGATTTCTGTGATTATCAGCTCTGTGACTGCCCTACAGATCGAGTTAAGTACGAGAAACCGAGAGCGCCTGCTACAATGACTCGAATAATACGAATAGGTTTGCGACCCTAGCTCGGCTAGCAGACCGAGTTCAGACCTCTAGATTCAACAGGCGAACGCGCCTGATCATTCTGAGTGCGATAGCTGTGCTCACCAGCTCTGTAGCTGGTCTACAGCTCGAGTTAAGTACAAAATACCGACAGCGTGTATCAAGATGACTCGAAACGGCCGATCCCGCCAGTGTGCTTTTTGGCCTTCAAAGTTACCCGATCGAGCTGAGATCAAGATGGCGAGCGGGAATAAGATCGAATATCACGGGAAAAAATACTAGAGCTCTAACGAATGGTCAAATTTCGAGAACAAATTTTCAACCGACAACAAAAAGTTGTGAAAACTGGGCGCCGGCGGTAAACCGTCAACCTTTGTTACCGCCGGGGGACTCGTAGAGCTTCCTGACAACATATAATGTCGAAGAAAATTGCAGAGAACGAATAGTTTTTCAGCCCAACTCGAGTATCAGACCGAGTTCGGACCTCTGAATGCAGCAGACAGAGGCGTCTGATGTCTCCGAATCGATTCCTGTGATTACCCGCCCTGCAGCCCCCCTACAGCCCGAGCTAAGTGCAGAACGCCGACAGTAGCTCTCAAGATGACTGGAAGAATACGAACAGTTTCGTGATTCTAGATCGCGCAGCAGACCGAGTTCAGAGCTCTGGATTCAACAGGCGAACGCGCCTGATTATTCTGAGTGCGATCGTGTGCTTACCACACTGTAGCTGCCCTACAGCTCGCGTTAGTAAAAATAAGAAACGCGGTAGAAAATACGAATAGGTTCGCGAACCTAGCTCGGGGAGCAGCCGAGTTCATCTTGATTCAACAGACGAACGCGCCTGATGATTCTCAATCGAATTAAGCTCTGTGGCTGCCCTACAGATCGAGTTAAGTAGAAAAACCGAGAGCGTTTACAATGACTCGAATAATACGAATATTTGCGACTCTAGCTCGGCTAGCAGACCGAGTTCAGACCTCTGGATTCAACAGGCGAGCGCGCCTGATCGATTCTGCGTGCGATTAGCTGTGCTGACAGCTTCTGTAAGCTGTGTAAGCTCGAGTTATCTTGAGAAAACCGACAGCGCGTATCAAGATGACTCGAAACGGCCGTTCCCGCCACCGTGCTTTTTGGCCTTCAAAGTTACCCGATCGAGCTGAGATCAAGATGGCGAGCGGGAATAAGATCGAATATCACGGGAAAAAATACTAGAGCTCTAACGAATGGTCAAATTCCGAGAACGAAATTTTCAACCGACCAAAAGTTGTGAAAAGTTCAGTTCTTTTTTTCCGAGCCAACTAGCTCTCCAGCGCGCCGGAATTACTCTAAGCTTCCAGCTATAACTAGCTGAGGGAAGCTCTACGAGTTAGTTCAGTTCTTTTTTTCGAGCCAACTAGCTCTGGGGCGCGCCGGAATTACTCTTAGCTTCCAGCTATAACTAGCTAAGGGAAGCTCTACGAGTTAAGTTGTCACATTGTCCGTTCTGGCCGGGTGGGCCAACTGGGCGCCGGCGGTAAACCGTCAACCTTGGTTACCGCCGGGGACTCGTAGAGCTTCCTACCTTGATGTTAGTTGAGAAAACCGCGCATGCAACATTCCGACTTATAGTGAATATTTGTTGACCTCTGAATGCGACAGACTGACGCGACTGATGTCTGCGAATCGACTTTTGTCATTACCAGCCCTGCCGCCCCCCTACGAGCCCGAGGTTAGGTTTTCCGAAAACCGACAGCACTTTTGAGATGAGTCAACATAAGAAGTTTCGCCGATCTAATTTCGGCAGCAGACCGAATTTCGAGCTCTCGATCCAGACGGACGAACGCGCCTGACAATTCTGAGTGCGATAGGTGTGCTTACCAGCAGTGTAGCTGCCCTGCATCTCGAATTAAGTACAAAAATACCCACCAAGCGTATCAAGTTAACTCGAATAATACGAATAGGTTTGCGGACCTAGCTCGGCTAGCAGACCGAGTTCAGACCTATGGATTCAACAGTCAAGACGAAGAGCGGCGGCTTGATATCTGTGGTTGCGATTATAATCATGCTCATATGTAGCTGCCCTACCTCGAGATAGGTAAGAAATACCGCAACGCGTATCAGTTTGACTCGATAACTACGAGAATAGGAGCACGCGGCCTAGCTCACAGCAGAACGGGCGTGCTGGGTTCAACCAGAGGGACCGCGCCGCCTGATAATTCTGAGTGCGATAGGTGTGCTTACCAGCACTATGGCTGCCCTAAAGCTCGAGTTAAAGAGAAAATACCGAGAACGCGTATCAAATTGACTCGAATAATACGAATAGGTTTGCGGACCTAGCTCGGCTAGCAGACCGAGTTCAGACCTCTGGATTCAACAGACGAACGCGCCTCATATTCTCACTCGATTTCTGTGATTATCAGCTCTGTGACTGCCCTACAGATCGAGTTAAGTACGAGAAACCGAGAGCGCCTGCTACAATGACTCGAATAATACGAATAGGTTTGCGACCCTAGCTCGGCTAGCAGACCGAGTTCAGACCTCTAGATTCAACAGGCGAACGCGCCTGATCATTCTGAGTGCGATAGCTGTGCTCACCAGCTCTGTAGCTGGTCTACAGCTCGAGTTAAGTACAAAATCGACAGCGTGTATCAAGATGACTCGAAACGGCCGATCCCGCCAGTGTGCTTTTTGGCCTTCAAAGTTACCCGATCGAGCTGAGATCAAGATGGCGAGCGGGAATAAGATCGAATATCACGGGAAAAAATACTAGAGCTCTAACGAATGGTCAAATTTCGAGAACATAATTTTCAACCGACCAAAAGTTGTGAAAAGTTCAGTTCTTTTTTTCTTGCCAACTAGCTCTGGGACGCGCCGGAATTACTGTGCGCCGGCGGTAAACCGTCAACCTTTCTTACCGCCGGGGGACTCGTAGAGCTTCCTGACAATATATAATGTGGAAAAATTGCAGAGAACGAATAGTTTTCAGCCCAACTCGAGTATCAGACCGAGTTCAGACCTCTGAATGCGACAGACGGACGCGTCTGATGTCTCCGAATCGATTCCTGTGATTACCCGCCCTGCAGCCCCCCTACAGCCCGAGCTAAGTGCAGAACGCCGACAGTAGCTCTCAAGATGACTGGAAGAATACGAACAGTTTCGTGATTCTGGATCGCGCAGCAGACCGAGTTCAGAGCTCTGGATTCAACAGGCGAACGCGCCTGATTATTCTGAGTGTGATAGGTGTGCTTACCAGCACTGTAGCTGGCCTACAGCTCGAGTTAAGTAGAAAATACCGACAACGCGTATCAAGTTGACTCGAATAATACGAATAGGTTTGCGGACCTAGCTCGGCTAGCAGACCGAGTTCTGACCTTTGGATTCAACAGGCGAGCGCGCCTGATGATTCTGCAAGCGATAGGCGTGCTTACCAGCGCTGTAGCAGCCCTACAGCTCGAGTTAAGTAGAAAATACCGACAACGCGTACCAAGTTGACTCGAATAATACGAATAGGTTCGCGGACCTAGCTCGGCTAACGAACCGAGTTCAGAGCTCTGGGTTCAACAGGCGAACGCGCCTAATGATTCTGAGTGCGATAGCTGTGCTTACAAGCTCTGTAGCTGTCGTACAGCTCGAGTTAAGTACAGAATACCGACAACGCGTATCAAGATGACTCGAAACGGCCGATCCCGCCAGTGTGCTTTTTGGCAGTAAAAGATACCCGATCGAGCTGAGATCAAGATGGCGAGCGGGAATAAGATCGAATATCACGGGAAAAAATACTAGAGTTCTAACGAATGGTCAAATTCCGAGAACGAAATTTTCAACCGACCAAAAGTTGTGAAAAGTTCAGTTCTTTTTTTCCGAGCCAACTAGCTCTCCAGCGCGCCGGAATTACTGGGCGCCGGCGGTAAACCGTCAACCTTTCTTACCGCCGGGGGACTCGTAGAGCTTCCTGACAATATATACTTTGGGAAAAAACTCCAAAGAACGACTATGTTCTAAGCACAAGCGATTTCAGACCTCTCAAGATAACGCTAACAAAAAAAACAAACAGTTTCGCAACCCAGTTCGAGTATCAAACCGAGTTCAGACCTCTCAATGCGACAAACGGGCGTGTCTGATGTCTGCGAATCCACTCATGTGATTCCCAGCCCTGAAGCCCCCCTACAGCCCGAGTTAAGTGCAGAAAATCGACAGTATCGACTCGAATAATATAATAGTTTTCTGAACCTAGTTCGAGCAGCAGACCGAGTTTCGAGCTCTGGAATCGACCGAAAGGCGCGCCTGCTGTATGCAAATCGATATATATTATATATATATATGACCCGCAGCACTGTAGCCCTCCCCCAGCACGAGTTGAGTGCAGAAAATTGAGAGCACTTCTCAAGATCATTCGGACAATACGAATAGTTTCGCGATTCTAGATCGGACAGCAGACCGAGTTCAGAGCTCTGAATTCAATAGACGAACGCGACTGATGATTCCCCATCGATGTCTGTCACAATGAGCCTGTAGCTGCCCTACAGCTCGAGTTAAGTACAGAAAACCGAGAGCGTCTGTCAAGATGACTCGAATAATACGAATAGGTTTGCGGACCTAGCTCGGCTAGCAGACCGAGTTCAGACCTCTGGATTCAACGGGCGAACGCGCGATGATAATTCTGATGTCGATAGGGTGTGCTCACCAGCTCTGTAGCTGCGCTGAAAAAAAACGCCCCAAGCTCGAGTTAAGTACAGAAAACCGAGAGTGTCTATCAAGATGACTCGAATAATACAAATAGGTTTGCGAACCTAGCTCGGCTGGCAGACTGAGTTCAGACCTCTGGTTTCAACAGGCGAACGCGCGTGATAATTCTGAGTGCGATAGCTGTGCTCACCAGCTCTGTAGCTGCCCTACAGCTCGAGTTAAGTACAAAATACCGACAGCGCGTATCAAGATGACTCGAACCGGCCGTTCCCGCCCGTGCGCTTTTTTGCCTTCAAAGTTACCCGATCGAGCTGAGATCAAGATGGCGAGCGGGAATAAGATCGAATATCATGGGAAAGAATACTAGAGCTCTAACGAATGGTCATTTCGAGAAACAAATTTTGAACCGACCACAACCGACCAAAAGTCGCAAAAGGTCCGTCAGATTTTCTTGCCACTGGGCGCCGCGGTAAACCGTCAACGCTTCTTACGCGCCTGGGGCTCGTAGGAAGCTTCCTGACAATATATACTGTGGGGAAAAACTCCAAAGGACGACTATTTTTTAAGCCCAAGCGATTTCAGACCTCTCAAGATAACACTCACAAAAAAACAAACAGTTTCGCATTCGAGTATCAAACCGAGTTCAGACCTCTCCATGCGACATGCGGGCGCGTCTGATGTCTGCGAATCCACGCATGTGATCCCCAGCCCTCAAGCCCCCCTACAGCCCGAGTTAAGTGCAGAAAACCGACAGTATGTACTCGAATAATATTTTAGTTTTGCGAATCTAGTTCGAGCAGCAGACCGAGTTCCGAGCTCTGGAATCGACCGAAAGGCGCGTCTGATGTGTGCAAATCGATATATGTGACCCGCAGCACTGAAGCCCTCCCCCAGCACAAGTTGAGTGCAGAAAATTGAGAGCACGTCTGAAGATCATTCGAACAATACGAATAGTTTCGCGAACCTAGCTCGGGCAGCAGGCCCTGTTCAGAGCTCTCGGTGCAATAGACGAACGCGACTGATAATTTCCCATCGATGTCTGTCACAATGAGCCTTAGC
>CAUYUJ010016299.1:0-19912 GCA_963575745.1 Prorocentrum cordatum
CGTCATCCGTTGCATACCAGAAATCGTGGCAGTGGACCACTGCACCCTGATATCAGCAGCTACAGCGCCGCAGTGGGCGCGAGAAGGCGGACGCAGGGGAGGACAATCAGCTGCAATGTTGGTATCAGCTCCTGTGGGAAGACGAGCAACGGCCGCATCTGGCACTGCGAGAAGGGCGAGCGCGGGAGCGGGACACCAGCTACAACGCAGGGACCACCCCTGGCGAGGCGGCGCACAAGGGCAGCATCTGGCACCGCGAGAACGGCGAGCGCGGGAACGGGACACCAACTACACTGCAGGGATCAGTTTTGGCGAGACGGCGCGCAGTGGCAACATCTGCCACTGCGAGAAAGGCTAGCGCGGGAGCGGGACCCCAACTACAATGCAAGGACCAGCTCTGGCGTGACGGCGCGCAGTGGCCGCATCTGGCACTGCGAAAAGGGCGAGCGCGGGAGCGGGACACCAGCTGCAGGGATCATCTCTGGCGAGATGGCGCACAGTGGCAGCATCTGGCAGTGAACAGCGGCGGACGCAGGATAATGTATGGTTGGGGAGCAACCGTGCAAGGCAGGGTTGCAAGCCATCAGGAGCTCAGTGGCAAGCCTCTTGCGAAAATCGGGGGGGCAAAGCTGGAGCCAAAAATCGGCAGTGGCAACAGCTCTGTTGCCGCTGGGCTCGGATGGGCCACCCTCAGCTACATTGCAAAGATCAGCTCGTGCGAGAAGTTTGAGAGTGAGAGAATGTGCTTCCAGGTTGCCTGGCACGGCGCGGGGACGGCCCGAGGCGGCCAGGCGGCCCTCAGCGCGATGTTATGGGGCATTTCGAACCGATTCGATCCGCTCGATCCGCTCGATCCGCTCGATCATGTTCCTCCTCCTCCTCATCCTGCGCCTCTCCTCCTGGAGCGCGGGCCGTTTTCAAAATGTAACTCACGCCTGTACGCCGCGCACGTTAGCTTTTTAAAAACCGACAGGAGCTTCACTGATTGAGGGCGGATCGTTATCAACATGTGGTTCACGCCTTAGCGCCGCGCACATTCGCTTTTCAAAATGTGCAAGAGCTTCACGGATTGAGGGCGGCTCCTTTTCAACATGTGGCTCTCGCCTTAGCACCTCTCACTTTCAATGCTAAAAGTTCCAAGCGTTTCACGGAGTCCCCTGATCAACGTACCAGAAATAGTGTTTAGACTCAGGGCTACGAGGGTGCAACATCTACGTACATCTGCGGTGCTGACGTCACAAGAACGGCGTTCTGGTACGATTCAAGATTGTAAACACGCAACAATCATACTGGTCCGTGGCGTTGGAATTCCCGAACAATGCTTTTTGGCATGCGTCAGGATCTCCAAACGGCTGCCTTCCAACGGGGCAGTTCCCTCAGTGGAAATGAGCCGTTGTATGGGTCCTATGAAGAGGGAGCTTGGTGCGAGGGTTGATTCCAACACCGCTGATGACTATTGGGTTTACACTGGCCCTCCTCCTCCTCCTCCCTTTCCTCCTTCTCCTTCTCCTCCTCCTCCTCCTCCTCCTCCTCTTCGTCGTCTTCTTATAACTAGTGAGATTAGTATTGTTACGAAACAGTATTATTATTGGCATGGCTAATATAATTGGTATTCATATGATTCCCCTTCCTCCTCCACATCCTACACCTCCTCCTCCTCCTCCATCACCGTCCTCCTCCTCCTCCTGCTCCTTGTTCCGCCTCCTCCTGATGGCCATACTGTTCTTGGTATTGTCAATGTCGTGTGTTCACTTCATTATTATTAGGATGCGCATGCGTAGTATTCGTGTCGCGCGTCGCATGGTTAGTTGTATGTGTAGTAGAGCTACTACTAAGTAGTAGTAAAAACAAGTGTCGTATTGCCACTGTTAAAACCAATAGCAATACTATTATTTTGGATGACGAATAGAAGTACGACTATTATAGTAGCGTTGTTACTGATATTGCCCATACCAGGATGAGGGATATTAGTGATATTAATAGCATTGATATTGCTACCGGTCTGATCACTATTATGAGAAGTTGTAGGTGGTTAAGATGAGTAATGATTCTTACTGTAGCAATAGTAGTACTAGTAGCTGTCGTAGTAGTAGTAGTAGTAGTAGTAGTAGTAGTAGTAGTAGTAGTAGTAGTAGTAGTAGTAGTAGTAGTAGTAGTAGTTTGTAGTAGTAGTAGTAGTAGTAGTAGTAGTAGTAGTAGTAGTAGTAGTAGTAGTAGTAGTAGTAGTAGTAGTAGTCTAGTAGTAGTAGTAGTAGTAGTAGTAGTAGTAGTAGTAGTAGTAGTAGTAGTCGTAGTAGTCGTAGTAGTCGTAGTAGTCGTAGTAGTCGTAGTAGTTGAAGTAGAAACGTTAGTATTAGTTAGTAAGTTAGTTTCGTGGTAGTCAGTAGTAGTAGTAGTAGTAGTATTAGTAGTGTAGTAGTTCTAGTAGTACTAGTAGTAGTAAAGGTAAAAGTACTAGTAGCTGTAATGGGTATATAAGAAGCTGCGTTGTTTGTTCTGAATACTAAATTTTGTAGGATTAGCTTCCTTCTTAGTACTAGTCGTCAGATACGATTGTTACTCGACATAGTAATATGACCATTAATACCATGATTATGATTAATACTGTTTATATTATTATTGGTATTATTAATTTTCGTCTTCCCCCTCCTCCCGCCTCCTCCTCCTCCTCCTCCTCCGTCCTCCTCCTCCTCCTCCTCCTCATCCTCCTCCTCCTCCTCCTCCTTCTCCTCCCCCACGCACGCCAAGAATCTGGCGGAATCTCGCTGGAATCTGGAAATAATGTATGGAAATCGCCTGGCGGGACGTTTACTTGCACCGATCGATGTTGGTCATCGCTCCGGGTCTCGCCCAGGAGCCGGAAGCCTCCCCCGCTAGATACGTTCAGTGGAAGCCGCGTTAGCCTGGATGGCCACCCCCGTTGATGGGCAAGCACTGGGATCCGCCCCTTGCGCCTGCAGCTAGGATGCCCGTCCCTGTCGATGGACAGGCATGGGCGCCCCATCCTAGCAGGGGGACTTTTGCTCGGCACAAGCAATTCTGGTCCGCATAAGTGGCCGTGAGACAACCACATTGCCGTTGCGGGCGCGGCAGCTCGTTTCTCTTTGCACCGATACGCAAGCGAGAGGGCAGCAAGAAAACCTCGGGGAATATCCTCAGCCGTTCCCAAAGGCCCGGCTTGAGCGCAAAGGGGTATTCGAAGGTGATCCTCCTGGCTGCACTGCCCCGAGGCAGGACATGTCCTGTCCTCGGGTGGCACATCAGGGTGGTACAGCAGGCGTCTGGACCCACCAATGGGGCTCGGGCGCCCCATTGGTGGGTCCAGAAGCCATATAATTTGAAACATCCTCCCACTCCTCCCCATCCTCCTCTTACTCCTCCTCCTCCTCCTCCTCCTCCTCTTCCTCCTCCTCCTCCTCCTCCTTCTCTTCCTCGTCCTCCTCATCATCATCATCATCGAAGCAACTACAGTGTGGTGTGTGTGCTGGAGGTGGGGACGAGCGGCCGCACGACCTCAACCGTTGTGCTCAAGCGGTTGAAGGGCGTGCAAGCAGTTGCCATGCGATTCCTTTCGGATTTATCGCGCGGCGTTTCGCAGGCCCTGATCGCGTGGTCGGCGACCTCGGCGGCTCCTCCAGCGTGCCCGCCGTGCTCGTGCGAGTGCGCGCCGACCTACAGCCTGTCCTGCCCCAGCGTCGACGGCGCCTACTTCCTGCAGCTGGTAAGCTCGAGGTGCAGTCATGGGGTGGTCTTCCTCTTCGGCCTGCTGCTGGGAGCGTTCGCCCAGCCTGCGCTCTGGAGCTGGAGGTCTTCCTCGTCCCGCTCGCTGAAGAATTTCGGGCGATTGCGCCGCAGCAGGCGAAGGCCGCCATTCAGCATGCCGTCTCCAGGTGACGCACATGCGATGCGATATTGTGTCGGAAGGCCAGTGGTGTACCACGAGCGGATCACCCTGTTCAGCGTGCCGCCCTCTGAAGCGGTCGTCGTGTCCGTGGACTGCGACGTGTACGTGGAGACGGTGGTGGTGGATGCGGATTGCCAAGAGATTCGGCCCTGGCGGGATCTGGGAGCTCCGCTGCACGACGTCGCGGAGGCGAACGAGTACAGGGTCGGGCCTGCGCCGAGCCCTGCAGCCATGTGAAGTTTCCTCCGCAGCGCGGCTGGGCTGCTGGGCGCTGCGTTGCCTCCCTCGTCTTTTGCGCCGGCAGGGGGGGTCGGCGCGGGCGCGGCCTGGGTGCCTCAGGCCTTGCGGTTGGACGACCCCGCCGCTGCGGGCGCGGTCGCGGGGGCGCCCGAGCCATGCGCGGGCGCCGCGGGCATCGGGGCGCCGCCCCAGATGGGGCTGTCGCTGGCGCGGCCCCAGGTGGCGCGGGCGCCCTGGCCGCCGCCATCGGCGTGGCCACGCCGGGCCCAGCGGCCCCCGCAGCGGCCTTAGGCGGCGGGGGTGCCGCTGCTGCTGGAGCGGCCGCCGTGCCTCCAGACGGTCAGCCTGGCGCGGCCTTGGCTGAGAGGCGCGCGCGCCCGCTGGTGGGGATCCAGCAGGGCGGCGGCAGCTGGACTTCTCCCTCGCGGCTCGGGGTGCTACGACGACGCCCCAGGCCGACTGGCCGATCAAAGGTCCGCGCGCGACCCGACGGCGCCTGGACCGCATGCGCAGGAACGCCGGCGGCCCGCTGGCCTGGCATTCCAGGTGGGAGGCATGGGCGAGGCTGAGGGGCCCCGACCCGATCTGCCAACAGCACGAGATGAACTGCAGGCTGCTCGAGTTGGGCAGCTGCTACGACCAGCTCAATTGCGCGGAGCTGGCGGCGTTCGAGCAGGCGCGCCGCCAGACCCAGGTCATCGAAGGAGCGGCACTACGACGAGACCGCGGCTGCCCAGGCAGGTGGCGGCCGAGGACAAGAAGTCCGTCAAGGATAAGAGGGCCTCGAGCGCGAGCGAGTCCTTGCCCGCCGCCGAGGCGGATCGCTACATAGGGATGTCGGCGGGCGACCGCCCACAGGTCACTTAGCACACTTTTGGGGTAACTAGTATGTTGTTACCTTTTTACACGCAAGTTCGCTTTTCACCTTTTTCACCTTTTTTCATATACCTTTTCACCTTTTCACCTTTTCACCTTTTCTATATTGGTCAGTGTCGTTGCATGTCTACAGGTAACGATAGAATGTGCAGGAAGGCGGGTCGCGGGCAGGTCGCGGGACGTTCACGGGACGTTTGCGGGAAGTTTGCGGGAAGTTTGCGGGAAGTTTGCGGGAAGTCTGCGGGAAGTTTTCGGGAAGTTTCGGGAAGTTTCGGGAATGTTCGGGAAGATCGCGGGAAGATTGCGGGAAGTGTTCGGGAACGTTCGGGAAGTTTCGGGAAGATTCGGGACGTCCGCGGGATGTATAGGAATCCAGACAAAGGTTTCCAGGAATGCCCAAATCTTCTCCATCCACACCGCCGCCCTCTTTTCCTCCCCATCCGTTCTCCCTATTCATAGTCTTTCATACCTGTCTACTGGCGCGGCTCCCCCTCTGCTGGCGCCGCCGCTCTGGTTCGAAGCCCCATCGCTCAGGCGATCCCCGACCCTCGGACGCGTCCACGCGCAGCTGGAGGCATGTCGCAACCAGCTCCGAGCTCCCAGGACACCGTTTGCAATTCCCTGAGCCCTGTTGATTCCTATAGCACGGCTAACAAAAACACGGCTAACAGAAACACTGCTAACAGAAACATGGCTAACATAAACAAGGCTAACAGAAACACTGCTCATTCCTCATTCCTAAAACACGGCTAACAGAAACAGCTCAAGATGGACCAGAGGAGTCCGACACCGACGGAGAAGGGTCAACGAACGCTGCCTGTGCGGTGGGTCCCATTTACGCAGTCCGTGGCCGACGCTCCGCACCAACAGGTGCGATTCAAAATCAATGGCCCCAGGTTCCCCCACGATGGTCCCGAGTGTTTGAGTTTGGTTGCCTCCAGAGGTTGCCGAGCCCGCTGATCATGAGACCATCTCGTCCGACGAGGCGCCCCTCCAGGAGCCCTCCGCGCCCGCTGCGGCGCCCGCTGCGGCGCCCGCTGCGGCGGCCGCCGCGGCCGCCGAGCGGGCCGACGTCACCGAGTCCGTGCAGCTGACCGCTCGAGACACCCAGACCGTCCCCTCGCTCCCAGACGCGCTGCCGCCGCCGACCGCTTCACAGATCGAGGAGGATCCAATGGGAGACATTGAATGATGCATGGGGGGGATGGAGAAAAAACATACGGGCCCGTCTGTGCCCAACCCACCCACTTACATCGTCGGTCGCCCCCCCTCCCCCTCCTCGTCCTGCACTGTTCCCTCCTCGCCCCCTCCACGTCGACAATCATCGGAATTCCGTTCGCCTTCAGTCCGTTGCTCGGCCCATTCGCGTGCATGTGTGACTTGGCGGCGGGAATTCCACGTTCGAACGCGCCCTGATCCACAGCCCTGTCGCGTTGGATCAGGCCGCGTTCGAACGTGAAACTCCCACCGCCAAATCACGAAGCCATAACAAAGAGCCGACCAACGGGTGGGAGGTGAACGGAATTCCGAGGTGCGGTGGAGGATGAGAATGGGCATGGCACGTTGGTGAGACCAGGACTTCAGGCGGTCAGCTGCTGCACTAGTTGAGCACGGCGACCATTCAATGGCCGCCGCAGATCCCGATCGGCAGGCCCGAAGCGGGTACAAGGGTATATAAGTAGACTAATACTACGCACCTGCAACTACCACTGCCACTACCACGACCACTAGTCCTGCCAAGGCCACGGCCACTAGTGTTCGCTACTACCTCTGCTACTGTGTGACATTGTTAGTGTTCATCGTAGCTGCAGTGGTGGTGGTAGTGGTAGTGGCAGTGGTAGTAGTCAGAATGAGAGGGCCGAACGGTCATTCATTGTCCGTGGGCTCGTAGCTGGAATGGGGATCCGTGGTGTGGATTCTGCTTGTTGCGGTGTTAGGCTGGTGTTGTGTGTTGTCGTCGTCACACGGGCGACCCACCCCGCGACCCACCCCACGACCCGTCCCGCGACCCGTCCCGCGACCCACCCCGCGACCCACCTGCGACACACCCCGCGACCCACCCGCGACCCACCCCGCGACCGCCCCGCGACCCACCCCGCGACCGCCCCGCGACCCACCCCGCGACCCACCCGCGACCCACCCGCTACTCACCCACCCACCCGCGAAAATCCATGCGACCCGCCCGCGGCCCACCCGCGACCCACCCGCGACCCAACAACGACCCACCCGCGACACATGTGCGACCCACCCGCGACCTACCCACATTGTTTTAACGAACAAATGTGCGCCTAGTGATCGCTCGTTGTATATGTTGTGAAAGTTTGGCGCCTGCGGCGGGCTTCTTCAGAATCTCGCGGACTGCCGACGTCCCCCTCGCTCGTATCCGCAATGTTGGGGTGTTGCGTGTAATGGTTCCATGGGCCGTCTTCCTCATGCTCCTTCGCATCTCCTCCTCATTAGTTTCCTCCTCCTCCTCATCCGCCTCCTCATATCCTCCTCCTCCTCCTCGCCCCCGTACTTCGCATCCTCCTCCTCCTCCTGCCCGTCTTCGCCTTCTTTGTGGTTCGTCGTCAGAGCCGTCACCGTCCTTCTCGTGCACCGCCCTGGCCTGACCACCTACGTCATAACCCTATGTACGTAGCTGTTCGGTCCGAGTGCGATGGCTGCACACGAGCAGCATGTCTGATACCAAACGTCAGCAGCTCACGAGTATCTTTTCCAAGTTCGTGAGAAAAGCCACGTGGATCACCTACGGTGAGAACATCAAGCAATCGCAGATCGACAAGCGACAGATTCGAGAGCAAGCTCCGCTGTTCAATGCGCTGCTGACGGACACTGCGATTCAAACGTTCCCGTCATAGCCCCCCCTCTAACTGTGCACCAGCCCCCCCCCCACCCACACATACCCAATGACATCAACATCAATATCACCATCATGCTGAGCCTCATCATCATCGTCATCATCGTCATCGCCAACATCAATGCAACCATCATCGTCTCGTTAGTCCATATCATTATCGCCGCGATGATCTCCACCCGTCATCGCGTTCATTAATGTGGTCACATGGGGGGTAACACTAACACAATGCGTTTTTTAATCGCAGCTCTGCAGAGGAGTTCAGTGACGACCTGCACTTCAACAAGAGCGACGTGGAGCCGTCGCTGCGCAGCGTTGCCAAGACCAACCACATATCGTTCCGAGACGCTGCGGAGCTGACCGAATGGAGTGAGACGACAGGCCGACGGTTCCGAACCATGTGCAGGCACATCGCTGTGTATCGCGGACAGGCTTCCCCACCACAATGGTTCGTTGCTCTACTTGGTGACCGCGGAGGTGATGATGGCGAGGACAACGACAATGATGAAGAAGGAGAAGAGGAGGAGCCCGTGTGCGAACCCGAGGAGGACGACGAGGACGAGGCGCCACCAGTCGCGAAGAAGGCACGGAGAGGCAAGCCAGCTGCCAAGGACGTGGTCGTGGACAAGCCCGCCAGCTCCGACGCCGCCATCATGAAGAAGCCCAGCGCCACGTTCGATGGCGACCACGAGACGGCCTACGTGTTCAGCTGGGACAAGGAATCACGGCTCGCTGCAAGGAAGTCCACGACTGCTCCGACCAGCACGCCACCAGAGATGGCAATTCGAACTGAACGACTACACGGTGCCAATCCCGAGGATGCGGTCATCGCGGTGTGGGCTGATGGCATGAGGAGGGAGGTTCCGCAGATGACAGTGAAGAGGTGGGACGCGATCCACGGAGTTGTCAAGGCCCCCGATGGTCACGATGCGACAGGTGCCAAGGCCATCCCCAGCAAGACGTCGAACCCGAACGACATCGACCTGTTCGACGGCGTGGACAAGGATGGCAACAGAGTGTGGTGCTTCTCCCGCTGGAACAAGCCCAAGGGGAAGCCCGAGCAAAGGCTAATCGCCGTCCGCGTCCACGGTCAGGACCAGCTCACGCAGGGTGACACCCAGTGGTGGCAGGAGGCAGGTCAGCCCCCCTCAGAGCTGAAGGACTTGGAGCTCTACGCTGCTACGTGGGCGAACGACCTGGCGAAGCGCTACTGCGACGGCGTGCTGACGAGGGAGCAGGTGCACGAGAACAAGGAGAATATCAAGTACAACTACATGAAGATGATGAAGTCCAAGGTCGTGAAGAGGCCAGCATCGGCCAGTTCGCCTACGCCAGCTGGCGGCAGCTCGTCAGCGGCCGCGCCCAGCGACGGCGCCATCGGCGCGGGCCACGTGGTGCTCGACGGCACGGTTCCCGACGGCAATCGCACCACGCCGCCTCGCTGGAAGGCGGGTGCAGTTGTAGAGGAGAGCCCACCCCTGAGGCCGACCATTGAGGCACCGCCCATGTTCGATTAATAGCCTGGTGTATATACATAAGGCATCGGCAACTCACATCCGCAAAGAACGGGCTGTGGGCGCACAAGGGGTCTGAAGGACGTCTGAAGAAACCCGCAACATGTTTACGATGAGTCCACGGGGATCCCACGGGACATTCACGGGATGTTTTCGGGAAGTTTCGGGAAGTTTGGGAAGCGCTCACGATCGTGCGAAGGCTAACTCGAAGGAAGCTGCCAAACGTTTGTCAAACATGGACCGTTCAGGTTACGGCGCGCCCAGAAAAAAACTAACAGGGCATTGCATTGCTTTCGCATTATGCTGAACCCCCCCCCCGCACACACCAACTTCGTCCTATCATGCTGGCCAACCCCCCCTTTGACCCACCTCGTTATGTTCGCATCGGTGTTCCCAGTTCATTCCCACCCCCACTCGGTTGGGGAGGATGAGATGGGGGTGGCCCGACGCCTCATTGCCCCACTACCATCCGCCGACAGGCCACGGGCGAGGGTATCGAGTTCAACGAGCTGAGCGGCACCAAGTTCGAGGGGATGGCGAAGGCGCTGGAGGTCGAGTGCGCGGAGACGGCGCGCATGCGGCCCGTCATGCAGGCCATGTGGCGTGCAGTTATTAATTAATGTTCCCACTATTCTTCCATGTATCGCCTTCCTGGTTCGCCTGCTTGTGTCGTCCAAGCTAACATGGGCACCGCCGCCAACCCCATGCACTGCTCCGTGCAGACCGACCTGCTGTGCACTGAGACGGAGCTCACCCAGGCGTTCAGGCTGATGATGGCCTCGCAGCCCGCCGAGGGCACGACGCCTGATGCACCAGATGATGCAGTTGAGTCTGCGGAGATGGCGGCGCTGAGGCAGAAGCTCGAAGATGAATGTGACCCAGTCCTCGAGGCGATCGCTGGCGAGGGCTTTCGAGTGGAGTCAGGCACGCCAATGTACAAGCGCTTCTACCTATGGCTCCTGAACAACAGTGAGGAGAAGCAGCGGTACGACGCTCTCGACCGCGACGAGAAGGCAGCGCGGCGGTCTCAGTGGGCGATGAAGAAGTACGACACCTACACGGAGATGGGGTCATAACTACAATCACAGTCCAACTGGAGAATGATGAGGATGAGGAGGACGACGGTGATGAGGATGAGGCTGAGGAGGATAAGGAAGAAGAGGATAATGAGTAAGAGGAGGAGGAGGAGGAGGAGGAGGAGGAGGAGGAGGAGGAGGAGGAGGAGTAGGAGGAGGTGTAGGAGGAAGAGGATAAGTTTGAGGAGGAGGGCGGCGACGGGACACACTTGCGCATTCCAAACTGCATCCCCGAGGACTACCGCACGAGGGTGCAGAAGACCATCAAGAGCGAGCAGGCCATCTACCGCTGGTTCAACTTCGACATGCTCGTCCAGGAGCAAGGAGGTGGTGCGTTCCCGAGCCGAGCTGTGATGGCAGGATGCAGGAGCATCGCGCTCAACGCGATGAAGAAGGGGCCCAGGTTCGTGAGGATCAACTCCGACTCGAATCGGATCGAGTTCAAGAAGCGGATCGACGAGGAGCGCCATGGCACACGTGACGAGTGGGCTTCTCATGAGGAGGAGGAGCGGAACATGGCGCGTGGCAGCGGGAGCAGCGGGAGCGGCGCACCGACGCCTGCACCGACGCCTGCACCGACGCCTGCACCGACGCCTGCACCGACGCCTGCACCAGGGCCCTGCACAGCTGTGGATACGCCGACTCCAGTCACAGCCAAGGGCAAGGCCAAGCCTCACAACGGCAAGGCCAAGGCCAAAGGCAAGGCACAGCCGAAGGGCAAGAGCAAGGCCGCCAAGGCTTCACCGCCACCCACCGCCAAGTCGCTGGCCAAGCACGCCACAGACGTCACCCTGCGCTACGGCATGGCGGTGAACGTCGCGAGGAATCTGCTCGAGAGGATCGACACGCAACCATCCATGGACTGGGCTCGGTCGGAGAAGTTCCGCGGCAAGCTCAAGCGCTCGATTGATCAGGTGGACAAGGTCGTGAACCAGTACGAGGAGATCAAGAGCGCAGTGTCAGTGGGCTCCACGCTCGCGTTCGGCGACGGCGTGGACTTCCACTCGGAGATGAACAAGTACAACCAGATGACATCTGCGCTGGATGAGCTCGAGTCCCAGAGCAAGCGCATCAGGGACACGGCCTACTCCGACTCCGACTAGCTGATGAGGGTCGGGGTGTACGAACGACAGCAACCTTTTGGAAAATGAGTTGCTGTGTAACTTCTGTGAGAGAGGTTTCGAGGTAGCTTGTGACGGGGAAGCGCACGTGCACACGTCTCAAGGTTGTGTTTTTTGCGCAGTCGCCTGGTTAATGCAGCACTGTTGTCTGAGATGACGGCAGTGTGCCAATCTGCCAGGCCAGGAGTTCGTTGCTGGAACGTTTGTCTGGTGCTAGGGGAGCAAAATGTCAAGGCAGTGAGGGCATTGCTCGATCAGTTGCATAGTTGGCGCCCGCATTTCGGTCAAGCTGCGCGAATCGCAGCCTGATTTGACCCCGCGTGGACGGAAACAGCACGCAGAAATACCCCGGGAAGTTTCCGGGAAGTTTCCGGGAAGTTTCGGGAAACTAGGGCTCCCGTCCAATACATCCTCACAATTTTGGCCGGGATATTACCGGGAAGTTTCCGGGAAGTTTCCGGGAAGTTTCGGGAACTTTCAGATGTGTGCGTTTCCGAGCCGCCGACGGGAAGTTTGCGGGAAGTTTGCGGGAAGATTCGGGAAGTTTCGGGAAGTTTGCTGGACGGTGAAGGATTGGGGTCACGACGGCTAGAAAAAAATCATCTTTTTGGATTTCCACAGACAGTGCTAATGCAACTTGTGGATGTGTGCGCCCGCGAGTATGCTCGACGCGCAGTTCTGGACACATTGTGGGTGACGAGCGGACAACTATCGTGTGATCTCGTGGGACGTGCTCACAAAGCTCGGAGTTCTTCTGGCAGATTGCATCACCTTGACCACAGCTCATCACCGCCACGGAAGAGTAATGCGAGCCAGTTTCCAATTTCTACACGCCTTACTCCCCGTCCCTGCGTTCCTACGCGTGCTCATCCCCTCATATCATTACCCCCCTTTTTCCTTTTACTAGTTTCCCAGTCGCTTCCCCCCATCTCGCCTTCGGACCTCGCCTCCGACCTCCGACGCCCAAGATTGCCATCGCACAGTTGGCGTTTAGTGCCAGACGTGACCGCGCCTCGCCACACCAAGCCTCAAACGTCTGCTGCACGGGGGAGGGGTGCAGGATCGCACGAGTGGAGACCCGAGGCTCAGCCATAATCAGTGTGTGGAATAGTCGCAGCATGTACGATTTAAATATTTGCGACGTGCCAGGGCAACCCCTAAATACTCCTAGATTACGTTAGCTACTAACGCACCTGAATCGTCACTGTCGTCGTCGTCGTTGTCGTCGTCGTCGTTGTCCTCGTCCTCGTCCTAGTCATCGTGGTCGACGTCGTCGTCATCCTCGTCGTGGTCGGGGCAAACTGGCAGATGCGCATGTGTGTAAAATGTACGTCGGACTCCGCAGATGCGGATGAGAGTGAGGGCTCGGCGGGGACGTCGGCAGTCTGCGAGACTCTGGAGACAACCGCCGCAGGCGCCCAAGTCTCACACATTATGCAACGAGCCCGTCGCAGGTGCCGATTTTTTCGTTAAACCAATGTGGGTAAGTAGCGAGTGTGCCGCGGATGGGTCGCAAATGGGTCGCAGCTGGGTTGCTGTTGGGTCGCAGATGGGTCGCGGGTGGGTCGCAGGTGGGTCGCGGGGTAGGTCGCGGGTGGGTCACGGGTGGGTCGCGGGTGGGTCGCAAGTGGGTCGCGGGTGGGTCGCGGGGTGGGTCGCGGGTGGGTCGCGGGGTGGGTCGTGGGGTGGGTCGTGGGTGGGTCGCGGGTGGGTCGCGGGTGGGTCGCGGGGTGGGTCGCGGATGGGTCGCGGGGTGGGTCGCAAGGTGTGTCGCGGGGTGGGTCGCGGGTTGGGTCGCGGGTTGGGTCGCGGTGTGGGTCGCGGGGTGGGTCGCGGGGTGGGTCGCAGGTGGGGCGACGGCAACAAACAACACCACCGCCAACAACAACAACAACAACAACAACAACAGCAACAACAACAACAACAATCACAACAACATCAACAACAACAAGAACAACAACAACACCACCACCACCAACAACAACAACAAAGAAACAACAACAACCACAACGACAACAGCCGCAACAACAGCAACAACGCATCAACACAACAAGTATGATCCTCACCACGGATCGCCAACTTGACAAGCTGATGATGGCAGGAGAGCCCCCCCCCCACCCCGAATTGTCGAGCTCGCCCCCTATATCATACTGGTCTGAGCAAAAGGGGCAAACCCCAAAACAAATGACAACACCCTGGCCCTTGGTTCCGTAGCCATTTAGCTCATATGGTAGCGTTTCGCAAGCGGAGGCGCAGCAGGTTTACAGCGAGTGTTGTTCGCTCGCGAGCTTGGGAGCTTCGCGAGTGGGAGCGCGGCCAGACAGAGGACAGCCAGCACGGAGCTCTTGCGTTGGAGGAGCATCTGCTTTCACAATACGCAAGTGGGGCGCTGGATGCGAAAGCTTTCTGTTTGACGTGCCATTTTGCAACGCAAGCAGGTGTGACAGGAAGGAACATTTCGCAATACGTCCACCCGCCAACCGCTCAGACAGGAAAGTTTGCTCAGCACGTTCGGTCGGTTCTCCCTGAATCTGAAGCAGCACCTGAGCACCACCATCTGTCAGTGCCAGTTTATCGGCGCGGTCGGAGGGAAATTAAACAAATTGTGGTTTCGCCACCGCACGAGGTGTTGAATGCCGAAGTGGTGAAGATCGACGAGACACCAACGGGGATATCGTTTCCACCGCCAGAAGAATGGTCGGGAATATATCGGAACCACCCGCTCCGTGTCATCGATGGCGATGGTCGGCGAACGTTTCCGATCGCAGTGTACCTCGATGGCGTGAAGTACACTCGTGCGATCGGCCCTGGGAGAAGTGATGCGGTGCTTGGGATAACAGTGTTCAACCTACAGACGCTTAAGAGACACCTTGTGGCCGTTGTCTCCAAGCAGCAGGCGTGCCATTGCGGGTGCAGGGGCTGGTGTACATATCGGCACATTTTCGCATACATTCACTGGTCATTGGCTGCCGCAGTTGTCGGTCTACGCCCGATGCTCCGCTGGGATAAGGCGCCATGGCCGAACGAGTGTAAGAGCAAAGAGTTGTTTGACGCTTGCCCACGCATGACAGCTAGATTTCTGCTATGCCAGATCAAAGGCGATTGGGCTGAGTTCACGCAGACCCTGGGGATGCCAACGTGGCCGTCTCAACATCACCCTTGCATCTGGTGTACAGCAACCAAAGACAGCCCCTACGAATACGACGGTGTATGTTTGTATGATAATGCGTGGGGCGAGCCTCAGATCAGTTATGATGGCGCGTGTGAGCGCTGCGAGATAACGATCAACGTGACAGATGATCGCGTGCGGGGTCTTCTGCTGGACATTGGTGGTTTGCAATTCGACAGGAATCGTTCGGTGCAAGGTCGGTATTTGGCGTGCGATGTGCCAGCGCTGGGACTGGAACGATTTGACAGGTTGGAACCGTCTGACGACGTTCCAGACACTGGTGCGTTCGAGGAGATTCCAACCCAATGTGTATGTATTTGTTGGAGAAAAAAACAAAGACAACAGGGGGCGTCTTGGGGATAGAACGCATCATCGAAATCCATTGTTTTCGCGTGACATTGGAACTAGTCCAGAAGTAACGTTGCACATCGACACCTTGCACACTGTATACTTAGGGGTGTGCTCACGATTTGTTCATGCAACGTTGCGGGGCGCTATCAACGCCAACAGCTGGGGCCTGGGTTGCGGTAGCGATGGGTTAAAAGAAGAAGCGTTGAAGTTAATGTTCAACAATTACAAAACATGGTGCAGTCAACATGGCGAGATCCCATCGAACGCTCAATTGAGCACCCTTACTGTTGGAATGATTGGGGGGCCCGATTCAATCTTATTGAAGACGAAGGCTGCTGTAACTGGCGTGCTGCTGAAATGGGCGGTTCGGTTTTGCGAAACAGAAAAGCACAAGTTCGACACGGGCCCGATTTTGTGGGCAGCAGGTAGAGCGCTTTTGGAATATATGATCATTTTACGGGCATCACCCCAAACCGTCTCACACAATGTATGCCAGCGTGCGCGTGACCTGTGCGTGCGTCATCTCACACTCATGCAGGACGCTGGTGTTGGCGACATACCAAAATGTCATTTGTTTGTGCACGTGACACTCCGCATACCATTGCGCGGCAATCCAAACTATTATTCTACATTCCATGACGAATCGTTGAATATGATTCTGGCTGGCGTGGCAGCCTCGTCTCACCGATCGACCTGGGAAAGGTCGATATTCGATAGAATTCGATTGCTTCCGCTGGTTTGCAAGGAGCACCCGTTTGCAGCAGTGTGAATGTGAATTGCGCTTCGCGCATGAGCGGGCGTGTTAGCGAACACGCGTGCCGAGCCAGCGGGCTTGTATTCCAAATGTATGTAGTAATGAGACATGGGTACCATGACACGCCGTACTGTCGTAACTTCTATTGTGCGTGGTGGCTGGTGCACTAGGTGCGCAAACATGCATGCGGGCTTGTGTACACAAAACACATGTGATAATATACGATATGTGTGTACACGACATCCGACCAACACTGCGTTGCATTGCATATGCATGTGTCTGGGCATGTGCCTGTATCCCGCCCTGAAACCATGGCACCCGACTATACGACCACATATACACACACGTCCCAACGCCATGAACCCGTAGGCCGTCTCTCATCAACCTCCCCCTGCGCCTCCTCATCCTCCCCGTCATCAACCTCATCCTTCCCACCCTCTTCCACTGGAGCGGCGCTAGGCCGCATTAGTTTCACACGTGCCCTTTGTTGAAGCGGCGTTTGGCCGCACATGCACCCGTTGAGCAAGCTGGCTCGACGCTGGTTGGTGCGACACGGACTGTTGCGACTTGCGGCAAGTTGACCCAAGGCTCTCTTCGCCGCACGCCACTCCCCAACCCTTCTATGTCCCCCACGCCGACCGCGCCATTCCGCACCCTGCTCCCCCATGGGTCCCGTCTCTGTGGCCGTGCGGGGTCGAGGGGTTACGGCAACGCGGGCCAATCGAGGCCGCCGTTCGAGCCCCGTCCAGAGACGACGCTCAGGTTATTCTGCCACCACTCGAACGGGTGGTGCTGCATGTGGCAGGGCCATGGGCCACGTGGTGACGAGTTCCAATGTCGGCCGATGTACGAGCTGGGCCCAAGTAGGAGAGCCACCGATGAGAGACGGAGGGGGCAAGCTGATGCATATGAATATGAAAAGGGGGGAACTAGAGCTCGAGAGAGAGAGAGATATAGAGCGAGATACGCATACAGGCATGCACAACCACAGAGAGAGAGAGCGATCTATACCAACAACACCAGCAACAACAACAACAACAGCAACAACAACAACAACACAACCAAACAAACAACATCCACACATAAATCTAGCTACTCGAACACCCGTGGCCTGGCCCGTTTCGATGCCCCCCGGGTCGGAACCAAGAATACGAGTACCACATTGACCATTCCATTGAGGCAGGGGGTTCATATGTAATGGTGGACGGGATTACGTTATTCCACAGGCCTGGAGGTGTACGAAAATATGCAGCGATCGCCACTGACCGAGGATATGGGAGGGTGAATGGGAGGATGAAGGAAGGATGTGGGAATGGGGTGAAGATGACGGGGGAGGGGGTGAGGGAATGCATTGGAAGTGGCGCTGTAGACCAAGGTGGAGGTGGGGACGGGGAGGGGGGGAGGGTTGGGAGGGGGGGGGCACGCACACTCATGAAAACTCATCTCCCAAGGCGGCCTGGTTGCAACACTGGCCGTTCACCTAGGGCCAGGCGGCGATAGATGTACGCATCGGTCTTGCGCGCACGAGGCGGTAGGGCGATGGGCGAGGGTTCCGAGGGGGGGGGAGGGGGGGGGGCGTGATTCTCGGGCACGCTCGAAACTCATGCCCTGCATTCTGAGAGTGCAGGCGCGGGCGTGTCCGACCCATCCGCCCCCTCGGGAGGCCGACCCCATGGCTCTGCCAAACGAAGACCAGGCACGGTGGAGGCGCCTGCAGCTGGAGAAAAAAAGCCACCGAGCGATCGAACGGCATGAGAATACACGCATCTCAAAGGGGTCGGGAGTACAGAGGGAGGAACGGATGGCAATGGAAGGAAATTAACAAATAGAAAGAGGGTGAGAGAGAGTGCGTGTGTGTGATAACGAGAGATACACAACGCGGGAAAGACGGATAATATGGAGGTACACCAATCGCGATGTTATGCCATGCGATGCCCTGCTGTGCTAGACTCCATCCGCGCCCACTGCTACGCAGTTTCTGATCCGCCCCCAAAAAAAACAATCCGCAGCGCTACGCCGCGAAATGTTAAGATGCAGCGCTGTACGCCGTTATGGTATGAGGTTCCGCGCTCATACACCACGGGACTCATTCCACGCACGACGTTGGCCATCATATAAAGATACATGTATATATTTATGTGTATATATGCAAGCATCTATATATATATATATATATATATATATATATATATACGCACCATGCGAAGGCAAGCACGTTGTGCGACGTATCCGCGTGATACTGACCCAAAATAAAAACGTGCTTCACCATCTTGCAACATTTGCCACCCGCCAATTGCGCTGCACAATGTCGCAACATTCACGGCTAAGCACGCTGCGCAACATCGCGGCGTCGCGCGCGCCGCCGCACTATACTGCCACGCATCGGCTGTGGCACAACACCAGAACAGCATAACACAACACTAACATTACAAACCAACCAACGGGAGATCACGGCGCGCTCGAGGGAACAACGCGGGAAATGGGCGGGAAATCCACGGGATGTTACAGGACGCTTGCGGGAAGTTTGCGGGATGTTTGCGGGGAGGTTCGGGAACTTCGCGGGAAGTGTTCGGGGCGTTTGCGTGAAGTTTCGGGAACTTTGCGGACGCTCGCAGGCGCGCCGCACATGCTAGCGCGCCGCCGTTCCGCCCGATCAGAGCCCGTCGCCGCGCGGGGGAATGTCGCCCTACAGTGCGAACCGCCTCCCTCGGCATATTCCTCGTCGCTCCTCCCCCCCCCTCCGATTTCTCGCGTCGCGCCGATCGGCCCTGGCCCGTTAAACAGCAGGAGCTGCCGCGCGAGAGTTACCAGTGAACGGCCAAATCTGCGGCGCCTCCGCCGACCCTCTCTCGTCGCCCACCGCCCCACGCATGCGCGTCGCGCGTCGGGCGCGCATTGCGCGGCCACGCGTCGAAACAAGAGACTGCGCGCAGGCGGTGTCGTTCCGCGCGCAATGGCACGATCGCGCTGCCGAAGTGGCCGCGCGCGTCGCGCGCCCGCGCCATCTTTTCCTAGATGTGCGCACTTGTGATAGTCCACCCTGCGCAGTCACGCAAAACGCCGACAACCCGCACGCATAAAAAGTTACCTTTTTACCTTTTTGCCTTTTTGTAATTCTCTTTTTATGGCGCAGTTCCCTTTTTTCCTAAAATGTTCGCTTTTCACCCTAGTTCCCCAAAAAGTATGCTAAGTGACCTGTGGGCGAGTACATCGCGGAGCAGCTGAAGACGGATGCGCAGCGGCAAAGGAGAGGCGCAAAGCCCGCGAGGAGCGGGCGGCGCGCGCATAGCCCCCCGGAAGCTTCTCCCAGGCGGGCGCAGGCACCTCGGCGCCGCACGGGTGATTCCTGGCATTTTCGCGGCGGCCTCGACCTCCACCACTTCGTTCCTGATGGCTCCTGGAGCTCGCCAGCGAGACGTCTTCCCTCTTCCTGCCCCAGCGGCGGACTCTCGCGCCGACGCCGGCCGCGGCCGTCGGGGACGACAGCGCGCCCTACGCGGGGTTCATTGGAGGCGATGGGGCAACGACGGCGTCGCGGCCTTGAACCAGCTGAGCGGCCACTAGCCAGCGTCTTCGGCGCCGCCAGGCTCGACGGCATCGGCGGCCCAGGCGAGCGCGGTGATGCGCGTCGCCCAGGCCTATCAACATGTTCATCTTCCCCCCGATTACCACGAGGATCATCGATCTGTCAAAGCAGCCCTGGCAGAGCCGCTCGCATCGGCGCCCGCGCGCTCTACCAATTCCCAGAGCGTCAAGCCCCGCGGCAAGGACTTGGCGCCCTGGCCTGATTCGTCGACGGAGCTCGTTGGCGCCACGGCCCTCGCTGACCAGGCCGAGCTTGATATGTCGTCGGGATGGAGACGGACTGCGCTCAGAGGTGAGGCGTCTGCTTCGCGCCCGAGAGCGGCCCCAGTGCCGCGGCAGCCCTGCGTCGACCCGATTTTGGCCGGCGGCCCCTGGGCCCGCGCTTGTTTCGCGGGGGAAGCGCCGGAGGGCGGCATGATCAGTTTCCGCGTGGCGCGGGCGGCCGACCAATGTAGCTTGGGATTT
>CAUYUJ010016299.1:20012-71217 GCA_963575745.1 Prorocentrum cordatum
CTCATCATCCTCATCATCATCATCATCCTCATCATCCTCATCATCCTCATCATCCTCATCATCCTCATCATCCTCATCATCATCATCATCATCATCAGCATCATCATTACCATCCCCATCATCATCATCATCATCATCATCAGCATCGTCATCATCAGCATCATCCTCATCATCATCATCATCATCATCCTCATCATCCTCATCCTCATCATCATCATCATCATCAGCATCATCATCATCATCATCATCATCAGCATCATCATTACCATCCCCATCATCATCATCATCATCATCAACATCATCAGCATCATCATCATCATCATCATCATCCTCATCATCCTCATCCTCATCATCCTCATCATCCTCATCATCATCAGCATCATCAGCATCATCAGCTTCATCCTCATCATCCTCATCATCATCCTCATCATCATCATCCTCATCATCCTCATCATCCTCATCATCATCATCATCATCCTCATCATCCTCATCATCCTCATCATCCTCATCCTCATCACAATCATCATCATCACCATCCTCATCATCCTCATCCTCATCATCATCATCATCATCAGCATCATCATCATCAGCATCATCATTACCATCCCCATCATCATCATCATCATCATCATCATCATCATCAACATCATCATCATCATCATCATCATCATCATCATCATCATCATCCTCATCATCTCATCATCATCAGCATCATCAGCATCATCAGCATCATCCTCATCATCCTCATCATCATCATCATCATCATCATCATCATCATCATCATCATCATCATCATCCTCATCATCCTCATCATCCTCATCATCCTCATCATCATCACCATCATCATCATCATCAGCATCATCATCATCATCATCATCATTTGTCTGTCCCTCTTCCTTTAGCTCCTCCTCCTCCTCCTCTTCCTGCTCCTCCTCCTTCACCCCCGCCTCCCCCGCCTCCTCCGCAGAGATGGCGGGGGGAGGCCGCGAGCCGCCCAGGGCCGGGCCTGGCGCTGCGAGGAGAGCCAGTCGCCCCACTCCTCCTCAAGCTGAACGACGAGCGCAGGCTGGAACTGGGTGGAAGTGCAGGGCATGGGGAGTCGCCGTCGCCGTCGCCGTCGCCGACGTCCTCGTTCCTCCTCCTCCTCCTTCTCCGCCTCCTCCTCCTCCTTCTCTTTCTCCTCCTCCTCATCATTCCTCCATCATCCCTTGTCATTATGAATACATCCTCCCGGTCGCACCCGCAGACGGGTCGGTGCCGATCGTTTCGCCTGAGACGCCATCACCATCTAATGATCCTGAAGCTTGAATTTGCAACGCATTCAAGGATGAATGGCTTCCAGGTTTCTGAATGTACCTTTCGCGCTAGCGTCGCGCACATCCTGTGTAAAAGTCTGTAGCATGTTCAATGATGGAGGGCAGTTCCGTTTCAAGTTGTGGTGTTCGCCTTGGCGCCACGCACTTCGTCCCATCTTCTACAGCATGTTCAAGGGCTCGTATGAAAGATGTCCCTGGAACGGCGTTCTGGCAATCTGGCACAACCTAAGAATGTCAGGACGAAACAATCACGTTGGTTCGCAACGTTGAAATCCCAGGAACCGTGTTGTAGTACGGTTTGAGCTTTCGGGACACAACGGCCACGCTGATTCGCGGAGTTGAATACCCTGGAAACGGCAGTCTGGCATGGTTAAAGGTTCTCAAACGGTTTTCTTCAGATGGAGCACTTCTCGGAATGAACATCAAATATTGCAAGGGTCTATGAAAGCGGAAGTTGAACGGACGGGTGATTGCTGCAACATCGTTGATACGCCTTGGATGTATACTGGTCCTCTTCCTCCGCTTCCTCCTCCTCCTCCACCTCCTCCTCTTCCTCATATCCTCCTCCTCCTTTTCGTCATCTTCCTCCTCCCCCATTTTCTTGATTCCGCGGCCGTACCGCCGCGAGTCCTGCAATGCAGGTTCCCCTGGACCCCGCCGACGCTGTCTTCGGACGTGAGGAGAGCCCCCCGAGGCCGCCGACGAGGCCAAGGGCGCCGTCGGCGTGAAACTCCTGGGGGTTCCACTGCCATGGGCCGCCGCGTCATTCAGAACGGCAGCGCCACATGAGCGACGAAAAGAAACGGGTCTTACCCACGATGATGCAGCGACCTGATGCCGCGGAGTACGCGGGCCGCCAGCGTGGCACGCCACATTGGAAACGAGGGCGCTCACGCGCGACCTTACGCAGGAACCTTACGCGCGAATGTCCGCGCAAACGCCCCCGTTTTTCTTCGTCGCCCCTGTGCTGTGAACGTTGCGGCGCCTCTTCACTAGGAGGTCGTATTCAGCTCCTCCAGCGGCAATGCCCTGGGAAACCCCGCGCCCCGACCACACGCGCAAACCACTTGCGCAACGTCGAACGTTTGCGCACGAGCCTCCACTTCAAGCCTGGGCAGCCCCACTCGGGGAGAGAGCCCGGCGGCTGCTTTCGGAGCCGCGGTTGCATGTCCGCGCTCCCGAGCGGTGTCCCATCACAGCGGCGCGTCGGCATGCTCACTTGTCGCATCGTGCGGTAGTCGCACTTCGACTGATAATCAGCCTGCGGCTCGGGGGTGCGACTTATCACGTCTGCCCGAAGAGCGATCATCCGCAATCGAATTCACAAATCTTTTCTGGCCAGCCACGCCTGCGTTGCTGAGGTCGCCGCACGACGTGCTTACTTGATCATCCTCTTCCTCCGCCTCTTCCTCCTCCTCCTCCTCCTCCTCCTCCTTCCCCTCCTCCGCCCCCCCCTCCTCCTCCATATTCCCTCCCTCCCTCCATATTCCCTCCCTCCATCTTCCCTCCATCTTCCCTCCTCCCACCCAAGTGCGTCACCACCCCACATCACCAGCCAGTAGGGTTTGTGGCCCAAGCTTCCGCCTCAGGCACCGCCAAGGCCACGCCTCGTTGAGGCAGGGCCCGGTGGCACGCTTCGCGCGCATCGCGGCGTACATCACGCATGGCGCACATAGCACAGAACTCCACTGGCCAGGCTCTGTTACCGAGCAAAAAAATAAAGAAGTTAACGAAGTGAGTAGACGAAAACTATTGGCAAATGCGCCCGGGCAGGAGAGAAGGAAGGAAGGGAGGCGGGGGGGCGGCGAGGGGTGATCATTGCGTCGTAGTGGCGGCGGTCGTTGTGGTAGTGGTCGTGGGCGTCGTGATGGTGCCTATCGGACTGGTCGTGGCAGTTGTCGTGCAGGTGTTGGCGGTGGCGGTGGTCGCTGCGGTCGTGGTGGCGGGCGCGTCGTCGAAGCAGCGGTCGTGGTGGTCGTCTTGCTGGTGGTCGGGGCGGCGGTCGTCGTAGGGCGGGGGGCTGCTCTGAGCGGGCCTAACGCCCGAGCGCGCTCGGGGTCGAGGACCGTTTACTGTAAAACCCCCGTGCTGGGGTTGCGGCGATCCCAGGCGGGGACGGCCTGATCTGTGGGCGCCGCGAAGCCTACGACCGCCTTGTGCTTCGGGGATTGCCAGCCGCGGCAGCTAATTTGGCGGTTGTTGCGCGACTCGCCCATCTGGCACGCGACTGCACGCCAGCCGCGCGGATCGAGGAGCTGGCTGCCGAGGCTGCCGTCGCGGCGCTGCTGGCAGCGGGGGCCAGGCGGGCAGACTGGGACGCAGAGCCGCCGCCTCAGGCGGCTGACGAAGTGCGCGTCGAGTTGGCCAGGATCGCCTGGTTGACGCGGGGGGAGCGAGCTGCCAGCTCCTGTCCCTCCGCGTCCGCAAGCTTATGCGGCGATCCGCATCAGTTTCTCCCTGGTGGCCGCGGATGCAGCTTTGCCCCAAGAAGGTCCTGCAACGTTGGTCGTGGTCCTGGCGCGCAGCCTATCCAGTCGAAAGGCGTTTGGAGGACGTCTGCCGCCTGGAGGGCCGCCTTCGCCTGGTCGAGCGTACGTTGTGTTTGCAGGCAACGGGCCCGGAATTCTTTCAGCGAGTTGGCCCACAGGCAGGTCATCACGTCGTGGAGCAGGAAAGCCCAGCTGGCGGCGTAGGCGGCGGGCGCCGTCGAAGAAGGCGCAGCATGGCTTGGAGGTGCTTGTGGGTGTCGAAGCTGTTCGAAGCTGTTCGAAGTAGCCGACGAAGATGCGGCCCAGCTGTTCCGCCCAGTTTCCCTGCAGGTTGGCGCGGAGGTGTTGCGTGACGCATCCGCGGATGAAGGTCTGCAGCTGAGTGAAGGCGCGCTCGGCCCAGAGGCCCGCCTGCCGCGGCTCCTGCAGGCGGGCGGCGAACGCCGCGGCCTCGGCCACGGCTGTGGCCTCGTCAAAGCCGGCCAGCGCGTCTAGACGGTGGCAGCGAAATGGTCGCTCCCTCCCGCTGACTACGCCTGGGTCTTGGTCTTATCTACTGCTAGGCCGTACCCTGTGAGGATGTCAACCAAGAGTTGCATGGCTTCGTCTGCGCACTCTGGCGGGACAAAACCATAATGTCGTCAAGACAGCTGAACACACCTGGAGACACGCGTAGAGCTCGTCGAGCGGGTCCGCGATGCCTGTTGCGAGGAGCGCTGATCAGAGCAGGCACCCCTGGTCCACGCCGCTGGTGGCTCGGACGCAGTGGGCTCGGTCTGCATTGGCGGGTGTTCAGGAACAGTCGAGGGGCCCCATGGCGCACGCTGTCCAGGACCTTGCCGCGCGGGATGCTGTTGAAGGCGTTGGAGCAGTCAAACGCCAGGGCGACCCCGCGTGGGCAAGCCTCCGAACGGGCGGTAAGACGCTGCGCGCCCGACGGTGCACTGGTGTGCTGAAGGATGCGGGCTCTTCGCCAGGCTCGTGGCCATGGCCGCAGCCAGCGCTGCGCGAGTGTCGTTGGAGGCCGGCGTGGACGTCAGGACCAGACGTCAACGCGCATGGGCAGAGGGATCACCGGCTGGCTGGCTCTAGGGGGTGTCGGCGATGGGGGAGACGTCGTCGCCATCGCAATCGTCGCCACCGCCGTGCAGATGCCCGAACGTTCCACAGGTCCAGGTCGACCGACGGCCTACCTTAAAACCACTCACACTGATGGAGGGCAAACAGTCTTCAAAAGTGGCCCTCGCCTAAGCACCGCGCACATTCGGATTACAATGTGACTCTCGTCCTAGCGTCGCGCGCACCCGTTGTAGGGATAGGGACGGAGGGCGTTTCTTTTTCAAAATGGGGATCCCCCCTACGTCTCGCTTACTTTGTAAGGCCAGAAGTGTAAACATGTTCCACAGTTGCACGGATGGAGGGCGACTCCTTTTCAAACTGGGGATCTCGATTCAGTCTGCATGACCTGAAGTGCACGGCAAATTCGTGTCGTGACGCCTTGCGCGTTGATTTCTGACACCGCGTGGATCGTTCAAAATTGACCGATCGCGACTTCCGATAGCGCAGATCGTTCGATTCTGGGCCACTGACGGTCCCCATCCTTGAAGGCCCGCGCTGGGGTCGCCACCGCGTCGACACGACACGAACCCATCGCAAGCCTGTGCAACGATGGTGGAGGCCAACTCCTTTCTACACCTGGACTCGCGCTTGACACTTCCTTGAACTTTATGTCCCCACATCTTGGTGTTCCTGATAGCTCGAAGGATGCAGGGCAGTTCCACTTCAGTGCGGGACACTCGCAAGAAGCGGCAAGCCTGTGAGGCGGGTCGTCTTTTTCTTCAAGGGAGCGATCTTACCGTGTTGACTGAGGAGGGGCTGGGCTTGGGACAGAGGGGGGATTGCAGCATCGTTGTTGCATCTGTGGTTTACTCTGGTCCCTATCATCATCCTCACCACCATCATCATCATCAGCAGCAGCGGCAGCAGCATCACCATCACCATCACCATCACCATCACCATCGCCATCACCACCACCACCACCATCACTATCACCATCATCCTCACCACCATCATCATCGTCATCCTCATCATCATCATCATCACCATCGTCATCACCATCACCATCACCATCACCATCATCATCAGCAGCATCAGCATCTTCAGTGTCATCATCATCGTCCTCATCAGCATCATCAGCGTCATCACCATCACAATCACCATGACCACCATCAGCATCATCATCAGAATTCCTGCCTTCCTCTTCCTCCGCCGTCCACCCTCACCTCCTCACTCTTGGAGAGGGCGAAAACTGGCCGACGGGGAACCATGAGATGGAGGGGGGGTGGGGAGGAGGAAGACACGTGGGAGATGCATTGCCCACTGAAAGGAAGGAGAGGGAGGTCCAAATCATAGAAAAAGGGGGAGTCGGAAAATGGGGATGGTAACGTCCATCCGAAAAGTTGCCCATGGAGGAGTTTTCTCAGTTCTCCGCCTAGGTTCCCTCCTCAGGCGAGACACGTGGGACACATGAATGGTGAGGAGGAACGGGAGTAGATGACGGAGAGGGAGGAGGCAAGGGAGGAAAGGGTAGGAAAATAATGGGGAGATAAGAAGGGGTAGGAGGACGAGACCGAGAACGAGGGCGGCGGCCTGCCTCCGAAGAGGCAGGTCAAAGAAAAGAAAACAACGGGCAACGGGAGTGGGCGGCCAGGCTTCGCGCGAGCCGCTCACCCCAGGCAGGCCGCACAGGAGGGGAGACATTGTTTTAACGTCGCAGCGCGGCAGAGGCAATCCGCACGCGGGTTCTAAAGGTGGTCGGGCTACTGCAGAACCGGAGAGCTTTGGGCCTTCGTTCCCCCGGAACCGCAGCGGGGTCCGGCGGCGGAGCCCGCCAACGCTCAAGAGCGAGGGGGCCCTGTTCGTCCCTCGGCGAGCGCGTCCGTATGCCAAAATGCTCTCGGGCCGGCTCGAGCCGAGCCACCATCAGAAGGCGAGAAGGGAAAAGGAGGGGGAAGGGCACGATAAGAGGGTGAGCAAGGGACAGGTCCACTAGGAGCCCGTCGGTTTTCACACGGGTTCAGTAACTTGGCGGATCTGGGCACGCTCCATTCACAAATCCAAAAATAGTTCCCATAATACAAGGGGTATGTATTAGCGCACGAATAAACACGGCGAGAGCGACCCGCACACACACACACACACATATACACATATACATATATATATATATATACATATACATATATATTTGTGTGTAAGTGATTATATATCCAAATATATACACATATACACATACGTACATACACACACATATATATACATGTATATATATGTATATATAAGACAGCACGCTGGCAAGCATCACTCATCGCCATCATCTCCCCCGCAGCTAACACTGTCTTTCTCTCCGCAACAGACTATGTTATTCCTTCTCTCGGCGGGCCCCTCGCCCGTTCACACGCCGGGCTACGCCTCCAGAGCTCCTGACGTGAACTTCCCGACCTTGACTAGCTCCTTCATGCGTGTCTCCCAACGCTCTCGAACCACACGCCTGGACGTTTTCGCCATCTCGGCCCTGAACTCGATGCTCCAGGTGCCGAGCTCCAGCGCCTCCCGCGAATCATATGCGGGCATATCCTGGGTCAACACGTCACCTAGCATGTTGCTTACATCTGTCCACCTTACCATGGTCTGAGGCCTGTCCAGAATCTCACGGATACTCGCCAACTCCAAGTTCACCGACTTTTGAGCTGAACTGCCGACGCCCGCATCTGAGTTGAGCCTGTCATGTCCGTCCTTGGAGTCCGTCACCACCGTCGTGGGGATCTGCCAACGGGACAGCCTCATACTTGCGCCCCTTGCCACGGGGCCGTAGATCACCTCCGCCATCTGATCACGTAATCCATGAGCCACGCCCACTGCATCAACAAAGGCAATCACCTCCGCCGCGTAGGAGTTTCTCGCCGCTCTCTTCAGCTCGTGGCTCGCCCCCTCCAGCAGCGAGAATCGCCCGGCGCCTCCGTCCACGAGCTCCTTGTCTGCCCGCAAGATCAGGTAGCCGCCCTGGGCCCCGATCTCCTCCGTCGCTGGGCCCGACTGCAGCGCCGCCCCGCCCTTCATCGGGTTACCCAAAGAGCTGTCCGACACCACCTCGAGGCCAAACCTCTCGATGCCGATCGGCCGCGTCGTGATCTTGAGCGTCGCGTCGCGCTTCAGCCCCCTCAGCGCCTGGTTCGCGCTGATAAGCGCCGAGACTCCCGGCCCCTTCTCGCGGCCCTTCTCGCGCTGCAGCACCGCTAGGTCGTGCGAGTAATCCACGCACAGCCTGGTCACGACCCAGTCGATCTTGCCGACCACCTGCTGGCGCTGCTTACACTCCATCGCGCCCATCGGCAGATGTGCCGCTGCTCGTCGGCTGCCGGGCACAGTCACAGGCTCCAGTCCGGCCATGTATTCCATCATGTCGCCGTCGATAGCTCCGTCAGGCTGCCGCTTGAAACGCCGGCCGCAGAACACGACATCGCCGTGCCCCTCACTTCCAAACCCGCACTCTTGCCCAACGCGCCCATCACCTTCGTCATCTTGTCGTTGCCTGTCCAAAGGAAGTCGTCCGCGCAGATGCAGACGCAGCCCCACAGGCTGTCAGGCCCTCGTTTCTTCGCCTTCGGGTCGCGCATCACTAAGAAGGCGGGGTCCGAACGAGAGGCCTCCAGCCCCGGCCTGCGAGCCACTGAAATGCATTCCTGAGGCGCCCCTTTGTCTGCGCACGCGGCCACCTCCGAGTGGTTGGGCGAATTCAACTCGACCGCCTCCGAGCCGAACCGCAAGCAGAATTGTCAACATACAATGAAAGAGCCCGCCACGTCGGGCCTCTCCGCCTTGGCGCTGGCGCGCGCCGCCCCCCGCGACCCGCGCGCGCCTCTTCGCGTAGCCATGTCGCCATGACGCGCGCATTCCCAACGGTAGCTCTCGACTTGAATCGCCCGCCTGCCGGGTCTTCCGCCTGCAACGCATTCCCCCCCCTCGGCGGGGCGGCCCCCTACCCGCGCGCGCGCCTTCCTCGCGCCCTGAACGAGCGCGCGCGTGAGCTCCAAGGCCCCTGCGTCGGCCCGCAGAAGGCTCAGGACTGACCGAATGTCCTTGAAATAATAAGCCAGCGCCCCGACACGATGGCAAAACGCCCTCATGACTTCGCGCGCCACTGGGGTCGGAGGCCACGGCTGGACTCCCACCGCCGCGCATGCCTGCCCGTAGAGCTCCACCGCTGCCGGGCGCTGCTTAGGGGATCTCCACGCGCAAAATTCTCGAAATGCCGCGAACATCTGAAACTTGCGTGACTTGGCTGCACTCAACCCTACGGCGCGCGTGATTTCAGCCCGCCGCCGCGGGGCACCTGCCCGCGCGAACCCCCATCCCGGCCGGCGCGCGAGGAGAGCGGGGCCACGGGGGCGGCGCACGCGGGCGCGCCAATTCCCGCTGCGAAGCCACACGGCACCGCGCGCATACAGCGCGCGTGCCTCAGCGATGCTGCCAACACTGTCGGCGCCGGCACCTGCGCCCCACATGCCCGCAGCGGCCGCGCTGCCCCCTGGCGCGCCGTCGCGGCGCGCCTGGCCAGTGGCCCTCGCAAGCGTGATCATGGACAAAGCCTCAAGCGCCCTCTCCTGGGTCGGCGGCTCTGCCCGCGCTCGCGGCCCCGCTGGCTTAGGTGTCATTGGGCTGGGATTTGTTTTAAGCATGCGGTGTGCCTATTAGCTTCGATTAGCTTCAATTAGCTGCTACTAGGTCCTACTACGCCTGCACACTGGCCCGCCAAAACTCTTGACCAGGGAGCGACGCGCCGGCGCCGCCAGCCCTCGGGCCGCCTTGCGGGGCGCTCTGGGGCGCCCCTTAAAACCGCGAGGCAAGAGCGCGCCCACCGCGCTCGGGCGGGCTGCTCGCAGGAAGCTGAGGGCGCACGCCGCGCTGGCGACAGCGCAGCCGCGAGGAAGGAAGGAAAGGAAGGCGAGGGGAAGCGCTATGGCGCTATGGCGGAAGCGCGGTGCCCGAGCGCTCGCTCGGCCGCCTCAGCCACGCCGCGCGCGCGGGGACTGCGCCCCCGACTTCGGCGGGCGAGCTGGGGCGCCGCGCCCAGCCTCCGAACTGCCGCGCCGAGCTGGGGCGCCCCTGGGCCGTGAGAGTTGCCGCCCTGAGCGGGGTTGCCTTTCGACCCCGACCGAGGCGCGCTCGGCCAAGATGAGGAAAAGGCCACGGACCAGGAGGGAGAAGAGGCCGGGAAAGAGGGGGGGCGAGGAGGAAGGGGCGGGGGGGGGACAGGGCGAGGAGGAGCACGGAGACGAGGCCGAGCAGGAGGGTTAGAAGAATAACAATCAGCATAAACCTAAATTTTCGGAGGTCCGCGCGGATTTCTGAAATCGCCGCTGGGCCCCTCCAGGAGGCGGCGCCGGAGTCGCCGCCAAGGGGGCCCGCCGCCGACCCGAGAAATCCGCGCAGTCTTCCGAAAGTCTATGCTCGAGATAGGTGTCGCCCAGTTTTTCTAGCGGCTGCATGTGCATATTGTTTTGGATGTCCGGCCCAGGCGGCCCTTGCTGTCGACGTCTTGCCTGCCCCGTCGCCGGGGGAGAACGAGTCGACTGTCTGGGGCCCGTTGCCTGGCGGCCCCCCGGCGGGCGCGAAGACACTATCGCAGCGGCGCTTCGCGTGGTCGTTGACCGCGTGACGGCCTGCGCTCGGAGCGGGGCCCTGCGGGTGGTTTACCTCGTCACGGGCGACGCGGTGGCGACCAACTTGGCGGCGGCCAAGCGCCTCCCGTCGTCTTTCTCGGGCGCCGAGAACATCCAATACCTGCGCGCCCGCGGAAGTGCGCCCCCCGCCAAATCAACCTGGCGGCACAATACACGATAACGGGGAAGGCGCTCAAAGACCCTGTTGAGGGAGACGCAATCCGCGGCGCCTGCGCGCGCATCTTCAAATTCCTGAACCCTGCTTACTACGAGGGATGCTGAGTCCCCCATAGACACCACGCGACCACGAGGTTCCGCATCGAACCTTTGGACCGCGAGCAGGCGAGTGCGCGCGCTGAGCAAGCGCGGGCCCACGCGAACTTGCGCGGGCCGGATGCGATCCCAGACGCCGCGCTCAGCATCCTGAGCGCGACGTTCGGCGATCTAGTCCACCAGGCCATGCGGCCCGACGACGTGGACACGGGGACCTCGCGCGCCACCCCTTGCGACGAACTCGAGAAGCGGATTCTGCGCTGCGAAGAGCGGCCTCTGACTACCAGGTTCTGGGCGTTCGCTTTGCGCGCGCGGGCGCTGCCCCCGGCCCGCGTCTCTCAGCTGGGCCCGAGGTCCACCTGGAAGCTGACGCGCGCGCCCGCAAGAAGGGCAGTTGCAGAGGCTGAAACGCGCTCTCAGAATTCTGGGCCTCGCCGAGCACGGACGCGGAGTTGAGGGCGGCGGCCTTCTGCTTGCAATTGACTTCGCGTAGCCAAAACACGGTCTCCAAGACTTCTCGGGGGCCCCCCGTCCTCGCGCATCTCGGACAAGGGGCCGTCCAGAAAGAAACCGCCTGCACCCCCGAGTCTCTCCTCGCCCACGTCTGCGATGACGCGCAGCTGCCTGCGGGTGAAGGGATCGTCGCATTGCTGGCCACCGCGGCTCACCTGGTCGCCAGGATGGACGCGTTCAACGGGTGCCCCCATCGCCCTGTGGAGGTGCACCGAGAGGTGAAATCCAGACAACTAGATGACGGAACGCTTAATTTCCTTGCAGGCCCCAGGTCGAAAGGAATATTATGTTTTTCTTCGCATTCTATGTCGTCGGCAGCAGGCTGTTTCCGTTTGTTGTTTCTCCCTTGTTGCCGTGCTCGATCTGCGGCTTTTTTTCTGGGTCGTTCAGATTGCGCCTCTGTTCGTTGACGCGCATGTCGCCGTGCCAGATAGGTCAACGAGGACGATTTGGACGAGGGTTCTTCCTTGCCCTTGCAACAGAGGGCCCTCCAGGAGCCGCCCGAAGCGGCAGCCTCGACGTATGTGCTATCCCACGAAGTCCAGCGGGACATTGAACAAAATGCTGCTGAACGGCGCCGCCACCACGGCGGGTGCGGAGAAGCTCCGCATTTTCTTGCTTGACCGCGACATCGCCCGACCCGCCGCGCGTCGAGCCTCGTTGTCCTCGGAGGCAGCGCGTGCCGGTCAAGCGCTCCGAGAGACGCCGGCTGCGTTCTTTGTCTGCAGCTTCGAGGTGCCCGGCCCCCCCCCCGTCGCCCTCGGGGTCTCCAGGGGAAAGCGGGGCATCCAGGGGCGTCCCGGGGCCTGCACTTCGTTCTCGCTCCCTGCCCCCCATCCTCGCACTCCTCTTCGTCCTCTTCCGCCCTCCCCCATCCCCGCCCCTTGTCTTGCAATTCCCCACGAGGGGGAATATCCTTCGACGCCACCGAGCCACGAGGGCGGCGCCCAGGTCTGACATCGCGACGACGCAAAAAGAAACCCGACCGCAACACAATTCCCATCGCACTTCGGCGTTGCGCAAGAACCCGCACTTCGTGGTTGTTGAGCCTGGGCCGCCACCCACTCTGTCCTTCGACGAACCTGCCATCCAAGATTACATCGATGCTAATTACGCCGCTCTGACAGAGGAGTTGGACAGGGTGAAACCGAACGCTTCCAATAGCAAGGCCCGCGGCAAGCCGCTGGCCCCTGCCACGAACAGAGAGCGGCTCGAGCGGATGGAAGAACACGCAGAAGATTGGGGCATTGCGTTCAGTTCAGCAACGCAGGAGAGACGGAAGCTTCTCAGAGATTGGTTCTGGACCGCGCGGCGCCAACAGTGCTGCTCGCCCTCCGCCTCGCCCTCTTCTTTATCCTATTCACCTCGTCTTGATATATATATATATATATATATGTATATATATATATATATTCCTTTGCCCCCCACCCAGTCGCCCTCTGCCTCCTCCTCCTCCCCCGGCTCCTCTCGTTGTCGTCGTCGTCGTCGCCCTCTTCCCCTCCATCCCTTCTCCCTCGCCGGCCCTCGCGCCCCCCCGCGCCCGGCCGACGGGGCAGGGTGCGCGATCCCAGCGGGCGCTTGAGGCCCCGCCCCGCGCCGGAGAGCGATGCGTCGCATTGGCGGGGCAAGGTTCGGTCGCAGCCTCCAAGTTCTTTCGGCGCGGCCACGCCGCAGACGGGGGGGGGGCGCGGGGCGTCGGCCGAGGGCGTGGATTTTCCTCCGCGCCGCCACAGGCAGCGCGCCCTCGCCTTTTACCCCCCGCGCCCCCTTCGACACCCTGACGCTTTTACGCCCGAACAAACCTAACACTTTAACACTCCCCCGCCGCCCCCTTCAGGCAAGGCGAGTTGGGCGGTCGGCCTCAGCGGCGAGCGTCGCCGCCGCCATCTGCCCACAGCTTGTCGTTTTGAGCGTCTCCGTGCTTCGCTGCTCGCGGGTTGGATTGCCCGTGGAATCGGGACACCGGGATCTGCGCCGGCACTTCCGCGACCCCTGGGCGGTTGCAATGCGGATCCAAAGTCTGGATGGGCATTTTCCATGGGCACCCGTGCATCCTCATCGTGCATTTCGGGCGCGGACCCTTCGAAACGCGCCAGCGCGGCCTGGCGGTGCACTTGCGCCCTGACGGGGGCGGGGCGAGGGCGGAGGGGGGCTGATGACTAGCACGAATCAGCGGCGCCCCTGGCTGCGCCCAGGCCCGGCGAGTCGGCTCTGGAAGTCGGCGCTTTGATTACGCAGGTGATGTCGGCCACTCCTCGGGCAGTTCCCCTGAAATCGCAAAGGCGAAGCCCGCCCCCGTGCCCGCGCGCCCGCCTCGGGAGCGCGAGGCCAGAGAGTCCGATGGAGAGGAGCGCGTTGCCGACGGCCATCGCCGCGCCCGAGGCGCTCGCAGTCGCGGGGATCTTGGGGGGGGGGGGGGGGCCCTCAGAGTCGGATGCCCTTCCGTGGTGTCCGCGGTGGACCCTGAGCTGGGCGGCGGCGGGGGGGGGCCGACGGCGCCGAGGGCGCCCCCGACCCCCCCGACGGCGGAGACCAGGCTCCCGGCGAGGAGGCCGCCCCAGAGGGAGATGATGCCCATGCGCGCGCACCGCGCGGGAACACGCATCATCTGGCACGCGCAGTACTTCACGCCCAGGGGCGACAGGACGTGGCCCGACAGCAAGATTACCTTGCATGGTGCCGCGCCCAGCCCTGTGATCGCGAGCCTACTTAGAGAAATCAGCTCGAGTTGCAGAGCCTACTCAGCGTGTCAAGGTAGCCGCCCCCCCTCGCCGCGAGCGCTCAGGGGGCCGCCCTCGGCTGCCCCGCCAGGGGGGGGGGGGGGGGCAGGATTTCCCCCCCGAGCTTCGGCCGCGCACGCAAGGCAGCTGGCGAGAAATCCCCGGAGTTCGGGCCGCGTTTCGGCCCCTCTGCCGATGCCCCAGGCCCGCGCGCCGCTCAATTTGCTTCGAGCTAATGCGAGCTAACAGAAGCTAATGAGGAATAAAAGCTACGGAGAACAAATTCAGCTAATTTAGCGAATTAGCTCTTATAAGCTCTTATTCGCCTCTACTAGCTCGAAGTAGCTCGAAGCTAATTTAGCTAGTTAACTAATCAGCTCGAAGCTAATTTAACAAATTACCTAAATAGCTAGAGGCTACTTCAAGGCAAGAGGGCCCCAAGTTGGCTCCAAGAGGGCGCCGAGAGGGCCCCGGGAGGGCACGGGGAAGGGCCCCCGAGGGCCCCGAGACGGCTCCAAGAGGCCAGTCTTCTCTGTTTGGATCATTTCAGACATGCAAGTTTTCCTCCGACTCCGGACCAGAGGATTTGTCTCGCCTTGGGGGGGCTCCTGGAGGGCCCACGCGGGCCCTCCAGCAGCCTGGCGGGCCCGCCCCCGCCAGGCTCCCCGAGGGCCCGCGCGTTCCCTCCAAGAAGCTCGCCTTGCGCGGCGGGCCTTTTTCCGCAGCCATTTCGGCGCCAGGCCCCTTGCCGCGCAGTCGCCGGGCCCCCGCCCTCCTCGCGCGGAGCCCCAGAGAAGGGAGGCCCGAGCGGCCCCGGCGACCAGGCACCGTCGGCGGAGATGCTGGGGCGCGCCAAGTCGCCGGCGAAGCTCAATGCGGAGTCGCTCGCGCGGTTCGGAGAGGCGCCCACGCAGGGCGATGCCGATTTTCCCCTCTGCCCGCGCGCCCACCCTCGCCCCCGAAGCGGGCGGGGGGAACTGGGGACAGGGGGGGGAGGAGGAATTGAATGACGACGGCCATGATGAAGAGCGGGATGGGGAAGGAGGACGAGCGGGAGGGGGGGGGGGAGGGGCGGATGGTTATCAAACGAGACGTGGGACCTCAGCGCGTCTCCCAGGATAACCTCGACAAGGTTGCCCGGCTTCGCGCGGAACGCGCTTTCGAGCTGACACCGCGATCTGCCCCCCGCCCCCCCCCGCCCGCTGTCCAAACTTGCGATCCTTCCGCGACTCCTTCACTCGCTTCTTGCTCTCGCGCACGGTGATAAGGCCCTCCATCATCGATTCCACGCCGCTCTCTAAGTTCCCGAGCTCCTGCGCCAGTGCGGAGTCGTTTCCGGACTCCTCGAGCGCCGTCGAGAGCGTCTCCAGCTCCGCGGCGAGGATGCCCTCGATGTCGTGGTCTTGCTCAGCTGCGAGAGCCTCCTCCGTCTTCTCGTCGCCGGCGTCGCCGTCGAAGCTGCCAAGCTCCGCATTCAGTACCTCGAGCTCGCCGTCGTCGCGCTGGCTGAGCCCGCTCAGGTCCTCCGTCACGCTGGCTTCCTTAAACTGTCATATCGCCTTCTTCTTGAGCAGCTGCGCCCCAGGTCGGTTGAAGGTGATCGGCATCCTGCGGTCGAACATGTTAGGTCGCCGTGCCGTATAGTTAATCACCTGGCCTCGTCTGGCCGGTTCGTCCACGCCCATCGTCGCAAGCACCTCCATCAAACGATTGATGCCCGCCATCATGTCATGCTCCTCCCACTGACCGCACGCCCCCTCAAAAGTCTCGCCGTCCTCCTGGGCCGCCTCTGCGGCGACGTCCACGTCCGGCCTCTCGTCTGGCACCCACGTCCACGGTTTCGCGCGCAGCTCCACCATCGGGATGGACTCGCCCAGCGTCTTCGCCGGGCCTGTCAGGCACCTCGCCATGCGAGCTGACCACGACCAGCGCACGTCCAGGTTGATCCCTTTGGTCCACACCGCCACGTCCTTCTTGTAACTTCGCCATCGCCCTGGGGATCCGCCCCACGTCGGGATCTCTTCCAAGTCGCGGCATGTCCATTGCGGCGCCTGGACTCAACTCGTCGAAGATCGCACATGCCATGATGATCCCCCACCTCCGCTTCGCCTCGGAGGAAGAGCGTCCGGGCTGAGCACGCCTGCGCACATCGCCGGATGTAGCCCTGGTGACGACGCATGCCGCATCGTTCCCGTCGTCGTCGTCGTCCGTGTACACGTCCTTCTTGTCAAGAAGATTTCCCTGTTTCTGCATTCCTTCAGGTAGAACCTCGCTGCTGCTGCCGCACAGCTGGCGCGCCACCACACGCTCCGCTACCACTGTGGAACCGGGAAGTTTTGGGCCTTCGCTCCTCCGGAACCGCAGCTGGGTCCGGCGGCGGAGCCCGCCAGGGCTCAAGAGCGAGGAGGCCCTGTTCTGTCCCTCGGCACACGCGTCCGTATGCCAAAATGCTCTCAAGCCGGCTCGAGCCGAGCCACCATCAGAAGGCGAGAGGGGAAAAGGAGGGGGAAGGGCACGATAAGAGGGTGAGCAGGGGACAGATCCACTAGGAGCCCGTCGGTTTTTACACCTACGACACGGACAGGAGGGGAGACAAGTAATCTGCATATTACAATACTTTCTTTTCTTTATTCCATCAGTTGCTGGATTATTCATCCGATAACTCCAGGCACAGCCGACCACGCTGGGTGGACGCCGGCGTGTCGCAGATTTGCTGGGAGACTAGCCCGCATCTCATCGGAGCCCCATTTTGGCTCAAGATGCGCCTGCTTTTTCGACAGGGCAGGGACTCTACAAAGAGTCAAAAGGCCAGGGAACGAAATGGGGGACCAACGCGAGATCAGAGCCAACAGCCGCTGGGTCCCCCAATTTGTCATACAGACACGTTCGCACTGGCAGTACTGAACCTGTGGACCGATTTGCCTTGGGGTCCAATCCTTGCATCACCCTGCGGAGTCTGTACTTGGCAATGGTCGAGTCTGGACGCCAGCGACATACATTGTGCAGGTGGCCGACACTTGTGAACGAGTGAGACCCCCATCGCTTGCAGAACACAAACCTACCAATACGCAAAACTATCTGGCCGAACCCGTTCGCGGCCGGACACGGAGCTTTATAAAGCTCGAACCTGAAGTTGTTGGAGGCCCAGCATGCAATGCACCGAAAACGCTGCAGATCCTGACCCGATGCCAACTCATGTTGGACCCCCGATGGCGGCATCACAACGGAGGCAAGAGGAAGGGGTAGGAGGAGGACGACGACGAGGAGAACGACGAGGAGGGACAGAAGCAGCAACGGATGCCAGAGCCAAAGCGGCAAGCTTTCATCCCCGTATCTGCGCTTGTTCCTGCTACCGCTCTGGCCCCCGTTCCTGTTTATGGTGCTGCTGCTGGTCCTCCTCCATACTGCTATTCATCCTGTCCTCCCTCCTCCTCCTCCTCATCGAAATAATCATCATCATCACCACCATCATCATCATCATCATCATCAGCAGCAGCATCAGCATCATCATCATCATCATCATCATCATCATCAGCAGCATCAACATCATCATCAGCCTCATCAGCATCATCAGCGTCATCACCATCACAATCTCCAGTCGTCAGCATCACCATCATCATCAGTATCATCAGCATCAGCATAGTCGACATCATGATCATCACCAGCATCATCAGCATCGTCATCAGCATGAGCGTCATCAACATCATTATCAGCATCCTAATCATCAGCATCACCATCAACGACAACATCATCATGATCATCATGGTCACCGTCATCACAATCCTCAGCATCCTCAATCATCATCTTCATCAGCATCAGCATCAGCATCATCGTCATCATCATCACATTCATCATCAACATCATCATCATCAGCATCATCATTATCATCACCGTCATCATTATCGTCATCGTCATCATAGTCATCGTTGTCGTTGTCATCGTCAGCATCGGTATCAACAACATCAGCATCAGTATCATCATCACCATCACCATCATCACCATCACCATCACCATCACCATGATCATCACCAGCAGCAGCTTCAGCATCAGCATCGTCATCATCATCCTTTTCCTTCTCCTCAGGGAGACGACCTCTTCGTTTTGTCATCCTTCTCCTGATCTTCCTGCCTTGTGGGGAGACGGTGGTCGGCCTGCTTGGCCAATTCGATGGCCTGCCTGTACGCATGCCCCCTGCGGTACGCCTCCATGGCGTTCGGCAGGTGGCCCATGCGCTCGTAGAGCTCCCCGACCCGGTCGAACATAGACGCGGAGGCCAAGCCCTGGACCACCTGGACGCCCTCCCCCTCCTGCGCCTTCTACTCCACCTCCCCCTCCTCCCCCTCCTCCTCCTCCTCCTCCTCCTCCTCCTCCTCCTCCTCCTGCTCGTCTTCATCGTCATCTTCGTCCTCGTGCACGTCATCCAAATCACCCGAATCATCACTTCCCCCATCCTCGTTCCAGATCCTCCCCTGCTTCTGCAGGAAGGAAGGGAAGAAAGAGGAGATGCAGGGGGGCGGAACGACGCTTGCTGCGGGCAAGATTTATGTGAATATCCACGGCGCCTCGGATTTTCAGAACACGATTCCTAGAAACCTGAGACGCAGTGGTATGGATAAAATCTGGCCCCTACCGAAGCCAGTGTTGTATATATATATATCTATATATACATACACGCATGCATGCATGCATGCATACATACATACAAACAAATAGACTTACGCACATGCATACATGCACACGTCTATACATACATACATACATACATACATACATACATACATACATGCATACATACATACATACATACATACATACATACATACATACATGCATACATACATGCATACATACATACATACATACATACATACATACATACATGCGTACATACATACGTACATACGTACATACGTACATACGTACATGCATACATAAATACATACATGCATGCATACATGCATGCATGCATGCATACATACATACATACGTACATACTAGAACCACCGCGCGCTTCGCGCGCGCTCAAATTCTAGCTAGGCTTGATAGGCTAACTCATGTCATCTCATGTTGGTCGCTTCTTGCGTCCAGGGACTCCCTTGGAAGCCCTGCGCAAGCCTCGGAATCGTATAGAAAGGGAAACGCGGAAACGCAGAAATCATTAAGTTCCTTTAGGTATTCAACGATTTGGGGCCCTCTAAGGCTTCCTGGGTTCTTTTTTGGGAGATGAAGGGGGGTCTGAATTGTGGTCTGCTGTGCAAGACTGGACTGGGGGCCAAACTTGAAAAAAATAGGAATTGTGGGATTTCCACGTTTTTACAGATCCTCGGCGCTGTTCGGCGCTGGTTTTCCCCATTTCCTAGGGTGGGGTTATTGTTATTACTTGGACGGCGCGGACTCCAACCAGAACCAGAACCTCTCCTCTCCTCACTCCTCCTCCTCCTTCCCCTCTTCCTCCTCAAACTTACTCATGCACAGACTTACTCTTACTCAGACTCATTTATACTCAGACCTAGTCATAGTCAGACTCACTCATACTCAGACTTTCTCATGATCCGATTCATTACCCCAGTGCGACCCTACCTAGAAGTTGGAGCCCCTAGGAAAGCAGCATTCGTCGCTGTGCTATGCTATGCTATGCTATGCCATGCTATGCTGCGCTATGCTATGCTATGCTATGCTATGCTATGCTATGGTATGCTGCGCTATGCTATGATATGCTATGCTAAGCTATGTAATGCTGCGCTGTGCTATGCTAAGCTATGTTATAGTATGATATGATATGCTAAGTTGCGCTGTGGTATGCTCGGCTCTGCTATGCTATGCTATGCTGCGCTGTGCTATGCTATGCTGTGCTGTGCTATGTTATGCTGTGCTGTGCTGTGTTATGTTATGCTATGCTGGGCTACGCTATGATATGCTGTGCTGCGCTATGCTATGCTACGCTATGCTATTATATGCTGTACCCTGCTCTGCTAAAGCTCAGCGAAGGTAAGATGAAGGTAAGCTAAGCTAAGATAAACCTGAGTTAATATGAAGCTAAGTTAAGCTAAGCTAAGATGAAATAAGCTAAGCTAAGATGAGATACGCAACGCTAAACTAAGGGGACGTAACTGGGGGAACCGCGGGGCGGATAGTGGGGGAACCGCCCGGGGCGCTTTCCACTGCCCGGTCCCTGCAAGCCCAGAGAGTAAGAACCCTTCTAGGCAGAGCCCAGGTAGGGAATTTATACTCAGACCAAGTCATACTCAGATTTATTCATACTCAGTCTCGCTATCCTAAGATGGGGTTCTTGTTATTACTTGGACGCCTCCTACTCCTCCCCCTCCTTCTTCTTCTTGTCCCCTCCTCTTCTCGTCTCCTCCTACTCGGACTCACTCATACTCAGACTTACTCATACCCAGACTTACTCATACACAGACTTTCCCATACACAGACTTACTCATACTCAGACTTACTCATACCCAGACGTACTCATACACATACCTACTCAGACTCAGACCTACGCATACTCAGACCTTCTCTTAGTCTGATTTACTCAACACACATCATATTTGGAGGATGTCTCAGGCGGGGCGCTGGTTCCAGCACCCCTAAGGGGAGCCGCCAGGGGTGTTTGCACGGGCCCGTTCGCGGCCATTTTGTGGGGATGTCTCAAGCGGTTTGCCATTTTTCATGCTCAACATCCTTCTCTTGGAGAGCAGATTGTGAGGATGTCTGAGGCGGGGCGCTGGTTTCAGCACCCCTACGGGGAGCCGCCAGGGGTGTTTGCACTGGCTCGCTCGCGGCCATGTTGTGGGGATGTCTCAAGCGGTTTGCTTGTTTTCATGCTCAACATCTTCTGCTTTCAGAGCAGATTGTGAGGATGTCTGAGGCGGGGCGCTGGTTTCAGCACCTCTAAGGGGAGCCGCCAGGGGTGTTTGCACGGGCCCTTTCGCGGCCATTTTGTTGGGATGTCTCAAGCGGTTTGCTCGTTTTCATGCTCAACATCCTTGGTTTTCAGAGGAGGTTTTGAGGATGTCTCAGGCGGGGCGCTGGTTTCAGCACCCCTAAAGGGAGCCGCCAGGGGGTAGAACACGGGCCCGTTCGCGGCCAGTTTGTGGGGATGTCTCAAGCGGTTTGCCTTTTTTCATGGCCAACACCCTTGGCTTTCAGAGCAGATTTTGAGGATGTCTCAGGCGGGGCGCTGCCAGGGGTGTTTGCACGGGCCCGTTCGCGGCCAGCTTGAGGAGGGGGAATGAATGGGAGGCTCATGTTCAATCATACTCAAAGCTCACTCTGACTCATACCAACTCACTCGCATTAGGATTCACTTGTCTTCGTCGGCCCTGTCGCCCACGTGGACGCGCTATTATAGTCAAGCGCTCATGAACAGCCGCTCGCTATTGCATGACATAAAACATGAGATGCACATATGGGGAACTCCACGCAGTGAGTAATTGTTTGTGCCTCGCGGGTTTGTTAGCAGGGCCCCTTAGGGGTGTGGGATCTTCCGGACCCCCTGGGGGTTCTGGAGGCCTCCTGGAGGCCTGGAGAGCCGTCGGAAGGGTGTTGCGGGCTGCGCGGGAGCGTGTTGGGCCGTTCTTTACGTTCTGGGGGCTCCTTGGGGTCGTCATGGGCTGTCCTTCGGCGACTTGGAATCTCCCCCCGGGAAGCCCGGAGGCGCGGTACCGGCCAGATGTCAGGGGATGTGAAGGACCCCCGAGTAGGAGTCCCACTTTGAAAAAAAGGGGCGATTCTGGGAATTCCCTATTTTTTCAAAATCCTCGATCTTCGAGGGTTGGAAGCGGGAAAACGTGAGAAGGCGAAAAACATTAGAAAAACCATGGGACATCAACGATTTTACCCTCTTTGGGCTCTCTGGGACGGCTCTCGCAGCTCTCTTGGGCTGTTCTTGGAGCCTCGTCGGGGTCTTTCTGGGGCCTCTCAGGGATCCGGGGTTTGTTTGGGGCCTCTGGGTGGTCCCTGAGGCCTTTCGGAGGTCTCTGGAAGCCTCCTGCTCCCGCTCTTGGCCCCATCTTGGGCCTGTTCTGGGGTGGTCTGGGGCTGGCCTGGGCGCCTCTTCGGCAGTCTTGGAGCCTTCTTGGCCCGTCTTGGGGCCGTCCTGAGGGTCTCTTGGGTGGTCTTGGGGCGGTCTTGGGGGCCTCGTCGGCGCTCTTGGACCGTTGGAAGCTCGAAAACGCGAGAAGCCAAAAACATTGACAAAACAACACATGAAAATCTACGATTTTGGCCTCTTCGGGCTGTCCCGGGACGCCTCTCGGACCTCTCTTGGGGTCTCTTGGAGGTTACCTGGGAGCCTCGAGAGCCATCGGAAGGCTGACTTGGGCTGCTTGGGAGCGTTTTGGACCATCCTTTCGCATTCTGGGGGCTCCTGGGAGGCGTCTCGGGCCCTCCTGGAGCGCTGTGGAGGCCCCCCGGAACGCCCGGGGGAGCGGTACCGGGAGCGTTCCCGAGATGTCACGGGGAGGTGTGGCACCCGGGGCCAGGAGCGGCTCTATTGGGGTGCCTCTTGGAGCGTCTTCGGGGCCTCTTTGGGTGTTTTTTCGGGTCTCATGGGGGCCTCTTGGGGAGTGGGCGCTTCTTGGAGCCTCTTTGGGGGTCTCTTGGGCCAAAGGACGCGAATTTCTGGTTCCTCGTTCCCGTCTTGGGCGCCGCCTTGGGGCGTTCTTGGGTAGTTGGGGCCCCTCGTGGGCCGTCTTGGCCCCCTCGTGGGCCGTCTTGGAGACCTCTTGGGGGCATCCTCAACCGGCTTGGGTGCCTCTTGGGCCGTCTTGGACGCAGTGGAGGCCCAAAAGGTGAACACGCCAAAAACATCAGTTTTCCCATAGGAAATCTACGATGTTTGCGTATTGGGGCTCTATTGGGGTGCCCCTTGGGGCGTGTTCGGGGACTCTTTTTGTGTTTTTTCGGGTCTCTTGGGGACCTCTTGGGGCTTCTTGGGCGCTTCTTGGAGCCTCCTGGGGTCTCCTGGGGGCCTCTTGGGCCAAATGGCTCGCATTTTCGGTTCCTCGTCCCCGTCTTGGGCGCCGACTTGGGGCGTTGTTGACCGCTTTAGACGTCTCGTGGGCCGTCTTGGGCCCGTCTTGGGCCGTCTTGGATCCCTCTTGGGGGTATCCTCGACCGTCTTGGGTGCCTCTCGGGCCGTCTTGGACGCAGTGGAAGCCCCAAAGGCAAACACGCCAAAAATATCAGTTTCCCAATAAGAAATCTGGGATTTTTGCTTATTGGGGCTCAATTGGGGTGCCTCTCGGGAGCCTCCTCGGGGCCTGTTGGGGCCTCTGGGGGGCCTCTTGGGGCCTCCTGCGGACCTCTTGGGGCCTCCTGGGAGCCTCTGGGGCCGAAAGCTCGGAATTTGAAAATGGTTGTGCACCCCTGGGACCCCTCTGAGGCTCGTCCTGGGGCTCTCTTGGGCTGTCTTGGGGGCCTCTCGGGCCGTCTTGGGACCCTCTTGGGGTCGCCTTGGGGCCCTCTTGAGAGCCTGTGGGGCAGTCTTGGGGGCCTCTTGGGCCGTCTTGGACGCAGTGAAGCCCAAAAGGAGAACACGCCAAAAATATCAGTTCCCCCATAAGAAATCTGCGATGTTTGCTGAAATCAACGATTCTTGCTTACTGGGCCTCTCTCGGAGTGCCTCTTGGGGCGTCTTCGGGACCGTCGGGTGCCTTCTTGGCGTCATGGGAGTCGTCTTGAAAGGCATCTGGAGCCATCGCTGCGGCCTCCTGGGGCCTCTCTGCAGCCTCTTGGGGCCCTGTTGGCCCCGGGTCGCCGCAACCCCGTAAAAACACAAGGACAACGACGCCCTGGCTCCACATTTGCGGTCGTGGTCGTGGCCCCCGGCCCCCGGACCCGGTCCCCTGTTATATGTATGTATGCATACATACAGGTATACATGCATATATGCACACATACATACATGCATGCATGTATGCATGTATGCATGCATACATACATACCTACAAGCATACCGACCTACCTACCTACCTACCTACCTACCTGCCTGCCTACCTACCTACCTACCTACCTACCTACCTACCTACCTACCGACATGCATGCATACATTCGTACATGCGGACATACATGTCTACATACACGCATGTGTACACAAGATACATGCATATATGCATGCATGCATGCATACATACATGCACAACTACATAGATGCATGCATACATACATACATACATACATACATACATGCATACAGACAGACAGACAGACAGACAGACAGACAGACAGACTATACATACCTATATGCATACATGCGTACATGCATACATGCATACATACATACACACATACATACATACATACATACATACATACATACATACATGCATACATACATACATACACACATGCATATATACATGCATACATACTTATATACATTCATGCATGCGATGCCATAACATACCTTACCATACCATATACATACATGCATGCGTGCATCTATGCACATGCATACAAATGATACCGGATAATCAACAATCAAAGTCTTGTTAGTGCTATAGATATATGGGGCTATTGGGCTACAGGGCGATGGGGCTTTGGGCTATAGGGCTATGGAACTATAGGGCTATAGGGTCACAGGGCTCTAGGTCTATAGGACTATAGGGCTGTAGGGTTATAGGGCCATAGGGCTATAGGGCTGCAGGGCTATAGGGTTATGGGGCTATGGAGCTCTGGGGTTGTGGGGAGATAGGGCTATAGGGCCACAGGGCTACGAGTATATAGGGCTAGAGGGCTATAGGGATATAGGGCTATAGGGGCTATAGGGCTACTGGGTTGTTGGGCTATAAGGCTATAACGCTATGGGGCTAGAGGGCTATTGGGCTATAGAGCTATGGGGCTATTGGGATAGGGCTCTAAGGTTACATACCATACCATACATACATACATGGGGCTATGGGGCTATTGGGCTATAGGGCGATGGGGCTATGGGGCTATAGGGCTATGGAACTATAGGGCTATAGGGCCATAGGGCCTTAGGGTTATAGGGCCATAAGGCTGTAGGACAATAGGGCTATAAGGCTATATCGCACCCGGGCACCCGGGCATCTGGGCAACCGGGCACCCGGGCAGCAGGGCGGGCCGCGGAAATCGGCGGCAAAGCTCGCCTAACCATATGAATCCGCTAGGACCCCAACAGAGGCAAGGTCTGCTATGTATGTATGTATGTAAGTATGTAAGTATGTATGCATGCATGCATGCATGTATGTGTGTATACGTGTATATATGTAGGTATGTATGGATGTGTGTATGGATATATTGATGTATGCATGTGTGGATGTGTGGATGTATGCATGTATGTGCATACACTCATGCATACCTGCATGCATGCGTGCATGCACACATACATACATACATCCATACATACATGCATACATGCATACATACATATGTATACATACATACGACCATGCATACATACGTACGTACATGGATACATAGATAAACACATACATGCACACATACATACATACATACATGCATGCACACATGCATGCACACATGAATGCATGCATATAAACAGACATGCATGAATGCATGCAAGCACACATACAGACATGCATACATATATGTGTATACATACATACATACATACACAAATGTACATACGTACATACATACACATACAAACCTACATGCATACACGCATACAAACATACATACAAGCATACATACACATATGCATACTTACATGCATACGTACATACATACGTATATACATACACCTACACCTACATCTACACCTACACACACATACATGCATGCATGCATGCATGCATGCATGCATACATACATACATACATACATCTATGCTTGGCGGATTCCTGGGCGCCAGCCTTGCAGATTCACAGCACTTTTGCTACAGACAGACCATGCTGATAATCTGTGTGATTGCGGACAAGAAACCGCTCGCATCTAGATGCCATAGCCTCGCACGGGTATTCACCGCGAGGCAATCACAACTCCAGTGCAAGTGTAGAAAGGCTCTAACAGTAGGGTGGGACGAAGGGAACCGAGGGAGGAAGCTTGAGCATTGATGCAACAACGGTCGCAACGGCGCCCTCTCATCCTGACTCGCAGAGAACACCAGGCACGCCAGAGCAATCCATGTTTGGCGGATTCCTGGGCGCCAGCCTTGCAGATTCACAGCACTTTTGCTACAGACAGACCATGCTGATAATCTGTGCGATTGCGGCCCAGAGCTGCTCGCATCTAGATGCCATAGCCTCGCACGGGTATTCACCGCGAGGCAATCACAACTCCGAACTAGAGCGCAAACACTGACACTTTGCGAAACTCTCACACTGGCCGTCAGGCCACATATTTAGTTAAAGTACAGAAAGCTTTATTTCGCAACGCTTGCTTGTAGGCTCTACTAAGCTCTACACATAACCCTCTGGGATATGGTTCGGCGATGTGGGTAAGAAATCGCCCGGAACTGTCTTTTCCTTCAAGCACCCTGTGTGGGCACTTTGTAAAACTGCAAACGCCGCGGCCTCGACATCGGGCCCCTTTGAGCCCGGCAAGGTCGAGATGACAAAATCGAAGGCGAGTTCGTTTACGCCACGGGGTTCCGAAAGCGCAGAAATCGACATCAAGATCGAGAACGTTACTGGAACGGGCAAGCGCTTGGGCCCCTGGGAGACTCCAAAGCCAGGAGGTTGAAGGATTCTCGATAACTACAGGGACTCTAAGGGATCTGCACAGGGAAAAGAGGCTAAAGCTGAAGCGGGCTAGACGATTACCACGGGCAACCTTCAGACAGTCGGCGGGATTCAGGTGCGGGAGTCCGAGGGGGTGCTGAGCGTCTCGAAGCGGCGGGGGTCCATTCGGCCGATTACGAGCCCGCGACATTGATTGGCACGGAGTAGCTATCCACACCCCTAGGAGCATCCTGCTGCGTACCCAACCCCTGATCAGCTTCTGAATTTTACCAGACGGCGTCATGAACAATGTCGAGCTCGAAGCAGGCGGTCCCCCTCAGGACTAACCGAAGCGACCGAGAAAGGTTGCCGCTCCCACTGAAGACTTCTAACATGACTTGCTGCCCAGATTCGTTCACAAAACGAGCTAGGTCGCGCAGAGGACGGCGCCAATCGTATCGAGGCTTCGCTTCGCGGTGCCTTGAATGTGGTGTGGGAGCATGTTCAACTGTTCTTGAATCCGTCCTCCTTTGGCGTACCGCCTCACGGCCTGATCTGTGGCCCAACGACCTCTCTTTTTCACCTCGTCCTGGGTGTGGGCCCGGACCAGCAGCTCGCGGCTCGCTCCTCCGTGCCTGAGCTGGTGAAGGGTCAGTGGCAGCAACGGCTGCAGACCACTGTCCCTGGCTGCGGCGGCGAACTTGGCGTTCCACTCGCTGTGCGTTACGGGGAAGAGAGGGCTGTTCTTGGGACGCTCGCGCAGCAGCTTTTGGAAAAGACCGGGCAGCCAAGGAAAGGCGGGGCTGTCTACCAGCAGCGAGTCGTCGTACACCCCCGTCTTGCTGGACACCCCGGCTTCCCTTGGATGAAGCGTCACGCTCCAGGTCCCGCGTGGGCCTCCATGAAGCACCGACGGGGGCACCAGGCTGTTGGTAGTCAGGGAGAGCGCTTCCGAAGGCCTCAGGTACAGGGCGAAGGCCACGGCCGTGAGCTCCGCAAGCACTCGCTGTCCGGCCTGGATGAGCTGGCGGATGACAAGGCAGCAGGCAGCCCACGGCAGCGGGAGCCTCGACCGAGGTGGAGCCAGCTTGCGCCATCCTCGCGCAGCTCGGGTCGCACGCGGCAGACTGCTGCACTTCAAGCCCAGGTGGCGGCCCTCGAAGGCCAGCGACGCAAACAACTTCCACGCGTCCGTGCTCTCGCCCCCCTCCAAGAACTGCTCGTGGAAGTAGATCACCAGGGTCTCGTCCAGTTGCTCCTCGGTCACCGTCACCAAGCGCGAGTGCTCCGCCCAGAGGTAAAAGTCGTGAGCTCTCCTCTGGTAGTCCCGGCGGGTGGCGGCAGACGCCGACTCCTGCTCCAGAAACGAGTGACCCGCTCCGGGCCTCGGGACGATGTCCCGGCTGTACCCCTGGCGGCGCTGCAGGCGCCTGGAGGCTCGGCGGTCGCTTTCCACGCGAGCTCGCACACCGAGGCTCGTCGCCGAGGCTGAGGCCGGGCGGCGGCGAGTCGAGGCCGCGGCCAAGCTGGTCCCTGGTCCGCCCCGACCTCTCGGCAAGCCGCCCCCCACCTGAACAAGGGCTGCTGCGCCTGGCATCTCCAGCGGCTGCGCGATCCGCCTCAGCTGCAAGGCCAGGTCGATTACGCGAGGCTGCGTCAGCACTGTTGTGCTCGGAAGGTACCCAGCGCCAGACAACGCCACAGCCACTGCACAGAGCCAACGCTGCCACCTGACGGCATACTCGCTGAAGTGGCGCCGATGAGGACCGACCCTTGAGCAAAGCCAGCAACGGGGCCATAGAGTCATTTAGGATGACATGAGTGTGTCTGAAATTCCGAGAGCTCCGAAGAAGATGCTTTAGACAGCTGACCAGAGCCCTGCCTTCCAAGATGACCTGGGGCTCCTCGCGCCCCCAAGGCTTCGAAAGGACACGCTTCCAGACACCACCCCAGACCTCCTTCGAGACGCTCCTGAACTTGGCCTCCGGAGGCTTCGGGAAGACCTTGATGGGCTCCTCGAACAACAGGCCGTGCGAGGCCTTCAGGACATGGTGGGGCTCGCCGAACCCCGCACTCGTCTTGGTCTCCTCGGTCTCATCCTCCCACATGCCGATGTCGAAGGCTCGGGGAGGCATCGACTTCTCGTTGTCTCGCCCAAACCTCCATCGCTCGTTGAAGGACGGCAACTCGACGACCTGATCGTGTGTGAAATCCTTCTCAGTGATTCCAACCCCCCACCATGAGGCATCAACACAAGAAACCACCTTTGAGAGAGGCCTGCCTGCGTTTCTAAAGCATAGGACCAACAAGGACTTACACCACCGTAGCTCACGTCAAACGGATCCCCAGAGGCGTAAAGACCTATGACCTGCTACGCGGATGAACGAGTACACGGCACTCAGAGCGCTCAGAAGCTCCCGCCTGATGAGGCCCCGAGAGGTATAGTGCGATATGACCCTCCGGAGCGTGTCCCCAGTACAGCGGTCCTGCCTCAAGATCTCCTGGATGCCAAGACGTAACCTCCAGCGTAGACGAGGATTCAAGCCGATGACCGCATCATTCGAGCCAAACTCCCAGCCCAAAGTCTGACCACCTACCCCCTCCTCGACCTCGTGCGTAGGCAACCCGACTCGATTCAGTTCGCGGCCCACGGCCCTGGCGATGTCGCCTGCACGCTCCACAGACCGTGACAATGAGACGAAGTTGTCAACGTACTCAGTGTGTATGAAATCGTTGCTCAAACTCGGGGCTGGCCTGCGATCAACAAGGAGGTTGCGTGTACTGATGTCTGGGACAAGGGAGCTGATGTGCTCATTCAAGGTCTGACAGATCCAAAGACTCACGCTCCAACCCATGGGCGGGCAACGAAAGCATGGGACCACCTTTTGCGAGGGAAGCACAGGAATACCCTCGCCAACATGAGAGAGATTGAAGTCGCCTGCTCTGACGGGCGGGAGGCCGAAGTATTTTTGCAGCATGGAGGCAACAGGATGTTGTAGAAGGCATCGACGATGTCCACGCCGGCCACGGCGATGGGGTCATCCCCGTCTACGGCGACCTGGCTGAAAGCTCCGCCGGAGGCCAACTCAACCTTGTCGGCCTCGGCGAAGCGCAATGACGAGTAGCGGCCATCTAGGATCATCCGTAGATCGCCATTTTTCTTGTGAACGAAAAAGAGCCCGACCGAGCACTCGCAGTCCAGCTGGAAACTCACCAAGTTAGAGTTCACCAGCCGCTGAAGCACCCGCTGATACAACTTAGGGTTACGAAGGTTGGGATCAACGTATAGCCGACGCGGTCCCTCAGTATGGATACGGTCCAACCCCTGTTCTCGGGGTAACAACAAATCTTGTAAACGGTCAGCGATCTTCCGGCCCACATCCCCAGCCAAGTGCTCTAACGTCTGCGGAGAGGTCGTAGCGGCAGGCAGGGAAATGCGGTCGACGTTGTCGAAGCCAACCGGGGCGATGGCCACGGCCTCCCCGTGGTGCGCCTGGGACACCCGAAGCTCCGCAAGGGCTCCTGGGCCGTCGAGATCCAGCGGAGGCTCTCCGAAGCGTCGAACCGCATCTTCCAGCTCCCGGTGTACCTCGACACGGACAGCAAGCAGCGGATCTCCAGCGGCACGACGCGGAAGGTCGTCATGTCCACTACCACCTAGGTACATGTCGTTGAGAGTCACGACTATCTCATTCACCATGTCGAGCCTATGATGGCGGCGGTGTACCCGCCGAGCTGCTGTCCGAGAAAGGGTCTTCGTGCTCTGAAGCTCGATGGAGGAAGAAACAGGATCAGGGCGAAGAGGAATCGGGAAGACATCGCGCTGGCGGCCATCCCGGCGAGAAGAATAGCGGCCCCCACGTACATCACTGACTCCAGGCGGGGAAACTGGAGCCGCCCTCTGATGCATCTCGGGCGGGGCGAGGGGCATCCCGTCCGAGGTCACTCTCATTGCCCCGAGAGGGCGCGGCGCTCCTCACGCGCTTTACGCAGCGACTTGAGGATGCCCGCGTCCCTCTCGACCATGGCGGACACGTAGTGAAGGAGGTCAGGACACACCATCATCCCCCCGTCCTCCTTCGATGTCCCCGTGAAGGCGGAGGCCTCGTCTAGGAACGCGAACTTGGCGAAGCCACGGCCGCGGCCGCGCCCCTTCTTGTTCTTGTCCTCCGAGGCCTGTGGGGCTGCATGTAGTGAGCCCTCCGCCTCCATTGCGTGCACGTATTCGCACAGCTGTGCCTGTCGCATAGCCACCTCGACGCCAACGAGGTCGGGGAGATTCACCTGATCCCAGCAGGCCAAGAATTCGATCATCCTCATGATGCTCTCGTAGTGGGCCACCCCGTAGTCATCGTTCGTCAAGTGGTACTGACTCTTGAACTGCGTGAAATGCCCCAGTGGGCCCCCGCGGCGTCTGTCGATGAAGACGAAGCACCACGCTGCCGAGCGGGGGCCCTCCAGGGGCCAGCCTGGGAGTGGAGTCTGTTCGAACTTGGCGACAGCGTCTCGAAACTGAATCCGAGGGCGATGGCCATCTGACTGCAGCGAGATCCCCGGGAGCCGGGCGTCCAGTCCAGCCTCAGCGCCAGCATAGAGCGACAGGTTGAGCGACACCCGCCGGATGCCAATCCAGCCTTTGTCGGTCCTCATGATCCCGACGTCGCCTCCGAGACGCTCCGTCCCATTCAGGGCCACAACCGTCCCGCGGTCTCCCGCGGCCGTCGTCTCCGTCATCACCCACTCCGGAGCAGCAGGAGCAGCGAAAGGACCAGGGCCCCCGACCGCCACAGGGGCCGCCGCTGCCTGCCCAGGCGCTCCAGCACCCACAGGTTGAGCAGCGGCTGCACCACCAGCAGCGATCCCGAGACCAGGTCCCCGCGCGGGCCCCACGCCCACCAGGGCGGCCGCGCCTTCAGCGTTGCCTCCAGCAGCGCCACCGTCGGCTCCGACCAGCTGCTGCCCAGCTCCCTCGCCACGCAGCCCGAAGTCGAAAGCCCGCAGCGCTCCTCCCGCAGGCAACACAGCAGCGCGGCCCCCAGCGGTCTCCCGAGCCAGGTACGTTTCGTCGGCCACCTGGATCACCGCCGCCATGATTGCGGTCTCCTCATTCACCGTCAAGCGTCGCCTGAACCCGTATAGCAGCCCTGCGTCCAGGCCCCCGCGGTCACGACGAGTGTCCACAAACCGAACGCCCAGGATGTCAGCGCTGTCCCTGCTATAATCTTCTTCGTAGACATCGTGATCAGGTGTGCTGCTGATCAACAGCAGACGAGTCTGAGGCCCAGTTGGCGGATCCTCTACTTGCCCCCAGATCCGACGCTGATGCCATCGCCGCTCGCCGGCGTACAGCACCCACGCCCACGGGCGGACGTCCGCCGGAGGGGCGACCATAGCCTATGGCGGCAGGAGGCTGTCGGACTCGTAGTCGACACGAGCACACGTTCCTCAGGCAAGAGTATCCCAGGACCACTGCGGCCTGTCCCCAAGCGATCAGCGCGTGGAGCCACAGGGCCGCGAACTCCCCCAGCCAGCCGCTTGACCCCGAAGAGCTCTCGGTCGATCCTGCCGCTGGATCCTCACTTGGAGCAGCGACGCCAGGAGGCCCAGGGTCGTCAGCACTCTCCACCACAGGTGGCGGCTCAGGAGGTGTCGAGCTCGGACCTCCGCCGGCGTTCCCGCCGGCCTGCAAGGAACTCACGCCCGTTGGACACTGCAGAAGCGGGCAGCTGGGGCAGTGTAGAGTCGGGCACGGCGGGCACCCAGGGCACGCAGGACAAGGCTGTGTCCGCCACCAATATGCTGTGAAGAGCTGAGTGACAGCGCCCACAAGCCAGATTCCGTTGCGGAGTCCAGGCATCTGAACGCCACAAAAGCTTGAGCATTGATGCAACAACGGTCGCAACGGCGCCCTCTCATCCTGACTCGCAGAGAACACCAGGCACGCCAGAGCAATACATACATACATGCTTACATACATGCTTGTAGACATACATACTAGAACCATCGCGCGCGCTTCGCGCGCGCTCAGGTTCTAGCCCAGGCCGGGGGGGCGCTTGACGATCTTGGACAACGCTATCAAGCACAGGCGCGCGACGGCATCTGAGGAGCTTCTGGGGTGTTCCGCATGCTTCCTCAACTGGCTGTTGGAGGCACCTCTTGGGTGCCTCTTGGGGGGGCGTCTGAGGGTCCCTTGGGGGCATCGGTTCTGCAATCTGAAGCCGTCATTGGCCGTCTTGGCTGCGTGGAGGCCCGACTTGAGGCCACCTGCGGCCAGATTGAAGCAATCCGGAAGCCTCCCGGGGGCCTCCTGGAAGCAGTTTTGACGCATCGAGGGCACTCTTGGGCTATTTTAAAACCTCTTGGACGTCTCCTAGGGGCCTGTTGGGCGGGGCCTTTTGGGCCCTTGGGAAGCTTTTGGGGTCCTCTTGCGGCCTCCTGTTGGCCTTTTGGGGGGAACGCTCTGCTGTTGGGTCGCGTTCCCCTTCTTGGGCCTCTCTCGGGGCTCTCGGGGCCCTCTCGGGCCGTCTTGGGCGCCTCAAGCACCGTCTTGGGGCCCTCGCGGGCCGTCTTGGGGCCCTCTTGGGTGCCTCTTCCTCTATATTGGAGCGGTATTGGAAGCCTCTTGGGCCGTCTTGGAGCATCGGGATGCCAAAAGGCAGAAAAAAACAAAACCCGTCAAAGCCCAATCGTAGAACAATGAGTTGTGCTTCTTGGGGCCACCTTGGGAGATCTCTTGGAATCTCGTCGGCCCTCTTGGGAGCTTCTTGGGGGCCTCTTGGATCCGATTGGGGGCCTCTTGGGACTTCCCGAGAACCTCTCGGGGTAGAAAGCTCGGATTCTCAGTTCGTGTTTCCTTTTTTGCGCCTCTCTTGGGGCCGTCTTGGGGCCCTCTCGGGCCTTCTTGGGCGCCTCAGGCACCGCCTTGGGGCCCTCGTGTGCCGCCCAGGGCCCTCTTGGAAGCCTCTTCGGCTATCTTGGAGCTGTCTTGGAGGCCTCTTCCTCCTCCTCCTCGTCCCCCTCCTCCTCCCCCTCCCACCCCAGCTCTCTCTCCTCCTGATCTTCCTCCTCCTCCTGCAGCGTGTTCCAGAAGGCTCCCGCCGGAACATGCTGTGCACAAGTGCTGTCACTGCTCCCGCCACAGTGCCCTGGGTGGTGGGTCAGAGGCCTCATGGGTGTTGGTTTGGATCTCGTGGTTGGCCAGTCGGGGACGTCGTGAAGGCAGTTTCGCAGTTGTGGGGCCTCCTCGGGGCTGTTTTGTGGCATCTTTATGCCTCGTTTGGGCCTCCTGGGTGCCTCTTGGGGGCCTCCTGGGGCCTCTTGGGAGCTCCTTTGGGCCTCATGGGGCACTCTTCAAGCGGGAGGGCCGAATTTTGGAGTCGTGGTCCCCCTCTTGGGCGCATCTTGGGGCCGTCTTGGGGCTCTGTTGGGCTGTCTTGGGCGACTCTGGGGCCGTCTTGGGGCCCTCTTGGGCCGTCTTGGGGCGCTCTTGGGGGCCTCTTGGGCGATCTTGGGGCGGTCTTGGGGACTTCGTGGTCTGTCTTGGAGGGTCGGGACGACGAAAAAACAAGAAAACCAAAAACCCTGCAAAAATACCAACGGAATTCAATGATTTCGCCTCTTGCAGCCCTCTTGGGAATGCTCTTGGGGCTCTCTTGGGACGTCTTGGAGGCCTCGTGGGCCATCTGGGAGCCATCTTGGGCGTTTTGGAGCGGTCTTAGGCGCGTCGAGGCACGCTTTGGCCGTCTTCGACGCCTCTTGGGCCGTGTTTGCAAGCTCTTGGGCGGTCTTGGGCGCCTATTGGGTTATTTTTAGGCCCTCTTGGACCGTCTTGGGGCGCTCTTGGGGGCCTCTTGGGCGAACTTGGGACGGTATTGGGGACTTCGTGGGCTGTCTTGGAGGGTCGGGACGACGAAAAAACAAGAAAACCCAAAACCTGCAAAAAAACAACGGGATTCAATGATTTCGGCCTCTTGCAGCCCTCTTGGGAATGCTCTTGGGACTCTCTTGGGACATCTTGGAGGCCTCTTTGGCCGTCTGGGAGCCATCGTGGGCGTCTTGGATCGATCGTACGCGTCTCGAGGCACGATTGGACCGTCTTCGGCGCCTCTTGGGCCGGACAAGGGCGCTCCCGGAGGCCCGATCCCGCCATGGGGGGTTGCGGTCCCGGCCAAGGAGCCCCCGGCCCTGTAGCCCGGTATGTATATATATATATAATATATATATATATATATATATATATATATATATATATATTATATATGTTGGCGGTGCGCCGTGGCACGAACCCCCCCCCCAGCACTACCGGGGGGGTTCGTGCACTACCGGGGGGTTTCGTGCAGCCCGCACCGGGTGCCGCCAGCGGCTTAGAACACCCCCCCCTTGCCGCTTTTTCGTGCACCCCCGGGGGGTTTCGTGCAGGCCGCACTGCGCCGCCAACGGGGGGGGGTTTCGTGCACTAACACCCCGCCAGCGGCTTAGAACACCCCCCCCTTGCCGCTTTACCGGGGGGGTTCGTGCAGGCCGCATTGGGTCCTCCCCTGTCGCTTTACCGGGGGGGTTCGTGCAGGCCGCACTGCGTCTACCTGGGCTCCCCCCCCCCTGTGGGAGTGGGGGGTGGGAGTTGGGGGGTGCGCCGTGGCACGAACCCCCCCCCCAGCACTACCGGGGGGTTTCGTGCACTACCGGGGGGTTTCGTGCAGCCCGCACCGGGTGCCGCCAGCGGCTTAGAACACCCCCCCCTTGCCGCTTTACCGGGGGGGGTTCGTGCAGGCCGCATTGGGTCCTCCCCTGTCGCTTTACCGGGGGGGTTCGTGCAGGCCGCACTGCGTCTACCTGGGCTCCCCCCCCCCCCCTGTGGGAGTGGGGGGGTGGGAGTGGGGGGGTGGGAGTGGGGGGTGGGTTGGGGGGGGGGGTTGGGCGGTGCGCCGTGGCACGAACCCCCCCCCAGCACTACCGGGGGGGTTCGTGCACTACCGGGGGTGTTTCGTGTAGCCCGCTACGGGTGCCGCCAGCGGCCAGCGGGAGTGGGGGTGGTTGGGGGGGGGTTGGCGTGCGCCGTGGCACGAACCCCCCCCCAGCACTACCGGGGGGGTTCGTGCACTACCGGGGGGTTTCGTGCAGCCCGCACCGGGTGCCGCCAGCGGCTTAGAACATCCCCCCCTTGCCGCTTTACCGGGGGGGTGAGGAGGAGGAAGAAGAGGAGGAAGGCGGAACAAAGGCGAGCAGACGCGAATAGAGAACACAAGGCGAGCACACGCCACACTTCGACAGGGAGCCACCCTTCCCAACCGCCCCCCTGCCCCCCCCCCAACCCACCCCCCACTCCCACCCCCCCACTCCCACAGGGGGGGGAGCCCAGGTAGACGCAGTGCGGCCTGCACGAAACCCCCCGGTAAAGCGACAGGGGAGGACCCAATGCGGCCTGCACGAACCCCCCCGGTCAAGCGGCAAGGGGGGGGTGTTCTAAGCCGCTGGCGGCACCCGGTGCGCGGGCTGCACGAACCCCTCCGGTAGTGCACGAAACCCCCCCGGTAGTGCTGGGGGGGGCCCAGGGGTCCTCCGGAACAGCGAAGTGGTTCCCAGTCGCGACCGCCCATCCGGAACCATTTCAGGGGCCAGAATAAGTCCGGAACCACCGTGGCAGCCCGGAACCATCATATACAAGCCGCGTACAGCTATACATAAATGCGTGTATATATATATATATATACACATGTATATATACACATATTTATATATGTATATCTATATATATACATATATATACGCACACATATATGTTACATATAGTGATATATGTAGCCAATACATATCATATATATATATATATATATATACAAAACATGCATGTGTGCGTATGTTGTATATACATATACATATACAGTACACTTGAGGGAGGAGGAGGAGGAGGAGGAGGAGTCAAGGACGAGAGTCAGGGAGAGGGGGGAGGGAGAGAGGGGAGGGGGAGCATGACATTTTTGTTGGATTCAGCGAGCTCGTTGTCGAACTCAGCGAGGTTGCGAAATCACGCGGCCTAGCTGGGGCTCCGCTACCAAACTATTGATCGCGCACTTGAGCCAAGCGGCGAGGAGGAGGTGGAGGAGGAGAGGAGGAAACATAGGATGAGAAAGTGGAAGCGTGCCCGATCGGCCCCCCGCGCCTCAGCGAACTGGCCTGGCGCAAAGGACGAAGCGGTCGTCGCCCTCGTAGCGGGTGTCGAACCACGCGAAGTGGTACCTACAGGGTGCGGCGCGCGCCCGTGCTATGCTATGCGGCGCTAGCATAGCAGCACATGTTGCAAACAGCACTAGATGCTGCGATCTGCTAGCGAATGCTCTACAAAAGCCAGTGGTTCGCCCTGAGGCGCCCGAGGTCGTCGAACCACTCGAGCACGGCGGCGGCGGGCTCCTGCAGCCACTTGTACCACCGCGTGATGTGCACGCGGTGGAGCGGCGCCCTTTGGGACGCCCGCCACACCCACACGGGCAGGCGGTCCCGCGGGGCCCGCGGGAACAGGTACCCCCTGGGAGCCCACCGTGGCGCCCGCTCCCCCTCGCCCACAGGCGCGACGGGGGCCTCCCAGGGCACCACTGGGTCGAGCCCAGGAGGCGGCCCAGGGAGGACCACCACATCCGCCGAGGGGGGGAAGGGGGAGGGGGGGGGGCCCAGGGCACTCCCAAAGCTGGGCCATGAGCCAAGCCCTTGAACCGCAAAAAAAAAACCCAAGGAGGAGGAGGAGGAAGAGGAGGAAGAGGAAGAGGAAGAAGAACATGAGGAGGAGGAGGAGGAGCAGGAGGAAGAGGAAGAGGAGGAGGAGGAGGAGGAGGAAGAGAAGGATGAGGAGGAGGAGGAAAAAGAGGAGGACGGCGGTGATATGAGCAGAGGTAAGGGAAGAGGAGGGTTAATATGATGATGAAGAGGAGGAGGAGGAGGAGGAGGAGGATCAGGAGGAGGATGAGGAGGAGGAGGAGGAGGAGAGGAGGAGGAGGAGGAGGAGGATGAGGAGGAGGAGGAGGAGGAGGACGACGACGACGAGGACGACGAAGACGAGGACGAGGAGGAGGAGGAGGTGCCTGCCTCCCCCCTTTCCCCTCCCTTCCCCTTTTCCTCGTTGTCCTCTCCTTCCCCTCCCTTTGTTTCGTCCGTCCCCCGTCCTCGCTTAATTTCATCGCTCCTCCATCCTCCCTCCCTCCCTTCCATTCCCTCCCCCTGTTCCGTTCCTGTCTGTCTGTTCGTTCTCTCTTTTTGTTCGCCGCCCTCTCTCTCGGACTGGCCCAAATTCCGAGCTGGCCATGATTTCTCGCTCCGTCTCTCGGCTGCTCACTGCTCGGTCTGCTCGGGCTCTTCCGCTCCATCCTTTTTCTCCTCCTCGTTTTCTTCCTCGTTCTCCTCCTCTTCGTCCTCCTCCTCCACCTCCTCCTCCACCTCCTCCTCCCCTCCTCCCTATCCTCCTACTCTTCCTCTTCCTACTCCCCCTCCCCCCCCTGCTCCTCTTCCTCCAGGGCGGAGCCTAGAGTTAGAGAGAGAGAGGGAATAACAACAAGGCAGAGAGACGCAGCGAGCGCCTGGCACGAGCTACAGATCGAGACCACACCGCCTTCCATCAGCGATGGTCTTCGGTGTCAAGTGGATGTCGTTTCTAGATGGGCTGGTTATGGACAACCCTCTCGAACGTGGCCGCCCTCCGTGACTCCGCCCAGTCCTGCCCATGATCCATCTCCCTGATCCCCATGCCCATGTTCCTTTTCTTTGCTAGCGAAATTGATGCTAGGTGCAGGTTCCGCAACGGCGTTCGGGCCTCTGCTAGCGCCAGGGAAAGCAGTATCGCGAGCAAGGGAAAGGAACATGGGCATGTGAACCAGGGAAATGCTCCCATCTATCCCTCTCCTTCCTCTCTTCCGCTTTCAAACGCCGCGCCGATCGCGAAGCGCTCGCGTTTCCACGCGAGCTTCTCCCAGGGGTGCGCGACCGGAACGCGCTGCAAGGCGACGGGGCACGCTGCAGGGGGCACGGGGCACGCGGCAGGGGCTGCAGGGAGTCCGAACGGGTCGGAGGGCAGTTGGGTATCTTCGAGCATTTCAAGATCTCAATAATATAAAAGATGGGGCGAAGGAGGGAGGGTCGCAGCAGCCATCACTTGTCATCCTGCACGTCGGCCTTGCCAAGGAGGGGGAGGAGGAGGATACGGATACAGTCAACCCATAATAGGAAGGGTGCTCGGGAAGGATGTAATTGCCTTGGGGAGCCGTGAATAGCAGTTCAAAGCTGCCACGGATGCGCCGAAGGTGAAGGATGCAAGGGGATGACCTTGGAAAGTCGCTCATCCTTTCTATGCTGGTTGACTGTGGTGAGGGGCCCTCCAGGGCGACTGTCGGTAAGAGATGATGGGGGAACACACGCAATGAACTATTCGATGAAGTCCAATGAAGTGCAATGAACTCTTCAACCTTTGAAGAACAGGGGTAAGAGAGAGGAGGCAAAATGGTGAGGACAGCGGGAGAATATGACGAGGAAAAGAGGGTGGAGGTGGGATGCACGAGGGCGAGGGTGAGGGGGAGGACGGGATGGTGATCAGTGGGGGAGGAGGAAAAGCAGAGGAGGAGCAGGAGGAGGCAGATATGGAGTGGATGGAACAACGCCTTGCTGCAGTAATCGTGAATCGTGCGCATGTTGGACGATGCCGCCCTTGTCTTTGCCCGCTTTGCCCTCCTCGCCTGCTTCTCAGCCTCTAAATCCCTCTCTAAAAGTGCTGTCATCCTCGCCTTTTTCCTCATCAGCTGCCCATCGCTCATCAAGAAATTGACTCTGTCCATGAACTTGCCATCCTGCGCCGCCTTCCACGCTGCCCACAGCGCCTCGCAGTATCCCCTGGGATAGTGCTCTGTGAGCCCAAGCTCCTCGCGCGGCGCCCCCAGCTCCATGAATGGAGGAGGCGTGCGGAGTTTGGGTGAGAAGGAGACTAGCAGGAGGATTGGTGAATGAAAAGGGTGATGGCTCGACAAGCTGTATTAGTGAATCACGCAGGGGTTCACAATCATCCAGCTCCATATGGCGCCCTCCTTGCCTAATCCCCTCGATCCCTGCACCCAGGTTGTTTGGTTTCCCACCTTCCTCTCGACCTTTACAATGGAGATTGCACGCTTCTCCCCAGTCCCAATCCCCCTGCCCTGCCCCAAAGAAGGAACACAAATCTGTCCTTGCCACCAATAATCCACCCTGCAGTGTCTTTCGTATGGAACCTGTCCTTATCACTTTTCTTCGAGCTGCACTGTGGGCGCTTTTTTGAGAGCAACTTGTGGGCGGTGGATGGCAGCGTAGTTATGAGATGGCACGCTTTCGGGATAGGTGGGTCGGGCTGGAATGCGCCCATGTATGTAAGAATAGTGCTTGCACCCAGTAGCGCCATCATAGTCTGCATAGTCGGATGCTCATCCATTCTGCTCTGAAGAGGCTTCTCAAACAAAAACCATACCCGTCTGACGTGCACTAAGGTTGCAAGATAAGCAACAAATTGGAGCTGGATGTTCGCAGAGACCACCTTCGGGCACTCCTGCCCGACCAATTTGAATTTCGTTGCGCCCTGCCCGCCCTCCTCAATAGCATTCGCCTCAACCAGCTCCTCCTCCTCCTCCTCCTCCTCCTCCTTCTCCTCCTCCTCCTCCTCCTCATCCTCTTCTCCCACCCAACGCTATCGTATAATCTGTCAGTTGCCCCTGCTTTCCCCAATTGCTCCAGACACGCAGAACGCCGAACGTCACGATGCAACTTCCAGTCATCCATGTGGAGCTCCCCCTCCACCTATCACATCCCGCCTCATCCTACTTCTGCGCTTGTATACACTCCCATCGTACAGATGCATCCTCATCGCCGCAAGTGCTGCCCCGCCGATCCTCATCACCGAATATGTTGTACATATCCCGCTTGTGCCCTGTAGCGTTGATGAACCGGAGCCAGCTGCGGCACTCCAACTGCGGGGGTTCAACGTGGCGACGGGGGAGCGAGCATGAAGGGGAGAGCCCAGAAAGGTGAGGGGGGGTGAGGAGGAGGTGGAGGAGAAGGAGGTACCAGATGAGGGGAGCGAGGAGGAGGAGGAGGAGAAGGAGGAGGAGGAGGAAGAGGAGGAGGAGGCGGAGGGAGAAGGAGAAGGAGGAGAGGAGGAAGAAGAGGGGCCACGAATCATCAGAATCTACACCCTTGTCTCTCCTCTCAGCTGCTGCTCCGATAACATCAACCCAGCTGTACCTCTTCCTGGCCGCGCTCGCGTTCACCTCCCCCGCCCAGCGGCTGGCCACCGCCACGGTAAGTATGCCGCCCTCCTTCAGGCGCAGCGCAGTAAAACATGCATGTAGTTGCCCCTCGAGGCTCGTGAGATCCTCCTCGATGTGGCGTGTGTATTTGTCGAACTCCATGGTGCATTCGCCCGCCTCACGAAAAACTTGTGATTGAAGGCCACACCCTGAACATACCTTAGTCGAAATATTGTTTTACCAATCGTGAAACTAGCAATGATCACAATCGATTACCACACGAATGTAAGGCTCGTCTGTTTCAAGACCCCGATCACGGTTCAACCGATTCGGGTTCCTCTCTTTCTTATGTGTTTCAACCGTTCCTATTTTTACAAGGCTGCCACCAACAGACCCCGATCGAATCAGAATGATGCGTGCTAGTGGCCAGTGCCCGTTCTGGCTCCTCCTGCCCCCCCCGCTCCACCCGCAGTGCTGATGATGATGATGATGATGATGATGATGATGGTGATGATGATGATGCTGATGATGATGCTGATGATGATGATGATGATGACGATGATGATGATGATGCTGATGATGATGATGATGATGATGGTAATGCTGCTGGGGCTGATGATGAGACTAATGATGTTTTCTCAAGTGTTGCTGAAATATCTGGAGGAATAACCATCATCAGCATCATCATATTCATCATCATACTAGTAATAAGAATCATCATCACCAGCATCATCAGCATCAGCATCAGCATCATCATAATCATCATCAGCACCATCATCATCAGCATCATCATCTTTATCTCCCACCGCTAGTCGCTACGCAACCAGGCTCACTGAGGGGAGCACTTCAAAAGCGTCCAAGTCTCTGGATATCGAATTCATATGATTGTTGACGAACTCCTTTACAGCCTCTATCTGGTGCAGCGGCGTCAGGTCGCCCCCGTTGCACTCTCTAATTAACGTGGCAAAGCCCTTGATCTCGTCGGGCACTCCAAGGTTCCCACCTCCCCACTGCCGCAAAAGCATGGCGAGCCAACAGCAGCGCACAATAATGCACAGAAAACGCAACTGCTGATACTCTGTGGAACATTCAACTCGGACAGCTTGGCAAACGCTGAAAGCATTCCGCCACCGAGGATGTGCGAGGGAAGGGGGGGGGAGGGGAGGGAAGGTAGGGAATTGAGGGCGGGCCGAGGACGTGGATGAGAAGGGAGGTGATGGAGAGGGTTCAGGAGAGAACGAGAGAATGACACCTGTCAATATACTCCGAGTGCGCGTTTCAAGACTTTCACGACACGTTGCTTCAACGACTCTCGCGATCGAAGGCCGAAGATCTGCGATGAACTCAGCGCGCCGCGATGGCACAAACTCCAACAGTGAGCGAGGACGGATGAGGGAAGTGCGTCGCCCTCCCCCACCCTGCGTATACGTACCGTGGGCGCGTGCAGCAGGATCAAAAAGCTGACGAGCGCCCTTTGACTGCTTTCGGGCCTGCAAGGGCAAGCATCTGCAATGAAGCCGAGACGGGGCGGCCACTGAGACACCAGAACTGGGGGCGGGGCAACGGGGGAGAACAAAAGGGGTGTGGGTACGGGGATACGGGGGCCGGCAGCCTTACCAAGAGTCCCAATGGTCCTGGCGCACTCTCTTCACCGACACAGCTGTCGCCATGCATCGCTGGCCAGGCCCAATCTAACTGGATCCCGTGCCTTGTTGAACGGAGGAGGGGGCAGCGGCGATGAATGTCCCAACGCAGACGGGTGAAGGGATTTGGCAGGGCGTTGGCAATACATTGATGGCAGGTTGGTCATTGGTAGTCCTTGCAGCTTTCAGTGACCTGTTTCATCCCCCCTCCTCGTCGTGCCCCTCGGCGTCCCTCTCCCAAAACTTGCCTCGCTGCCCCCCTATTGCCAACGCCCTTGACCTCTTCCCCACCCACTCGACCTTCAACCCCTTGGTCTCTAGTCAGTTGAATCTTAAGTCGGGCCTGTCCCTCATGATGAACATTTAGGAATGATGGGAAAATAAGTGTGTGACGATTTGGGTAGTCTTCTAACTATACGTGAGTACGTCTGATTATTTGCATATTTCTTCTTAGACCCGCCTGTGGTAGGACACGCCCGACCTAAGTTTAATCCCCATTCAGACTGCACGGTCCTGACGCAAGATACCCCCACTTCCGAAACACCATTCTTTCGAAGCGCGCCCTGTGCGTCGTCGCAGCAATGGACGCGATCACACCATTCATTGACTCATCAATGTAGGTGTGGTAGAAGTGCGGTGAACCTTTTACACGTATCATCTCAGTGAGATGTCTAAATAAATGGTGTTTCGGCAGCATTGGTACGCCTCCTAACTCAGCCAAATTGCAATGCATTGCTGCGAACGCTTCCAAATCATCACACACATTAGGCGGTACTTTGCGAGGTTGCTTCTCCAGAAGATCGCACCACTTCTCTAAAGCAAGGCCAGCCTGAAGCAACGTGTTTGATTTCTCTCTGTCTGCACATTTTCCAATGAACTTGCCCAGCAACCAAACAGAAAAGAAGAATAACCACTTCGTCTCTGCGGCCTTCGTGCTGATCGTCGGGGAATGTTTTTCGCCGATCATCCCGTGGGTGATGTTTCCCACTCGTGTCAATTGACTCTCAGTGATCCCCCGCCGATCCCTCTCTTGTGGGTATCAGTCCACCAACAGAATCATGATGTTTTGGAGGCCGATAGAAACCAGATCGTCCTGAGTGGTCGCCCGAAGATCGAACACGTTGTTTAGTAACAGCAGCCAGAAAACACTGCCAACATAGACCTTCATGATTCCAAGGTGGATGCAATGCATCTCGTCGATGCTGAATGTCGTAAGATGGATTCCCAACGACGCATCGAGCAATGGATTACGATGATACACCCGCGCATTCTCTCGTGGCCTCCAAAAGCACACAAGCTGGGGCTGCGCATCTAGGCCACTAAGTTTATCAAAGTCCATTGTATCTGTCATTGGCCACGTGGCCACAAGACGATCATTTTTTTTTAAGCCCAGCGCTGGGACGTCATGGGAAAGGGCCCTCCCTTTATGCTTTTTCTTGAATTCTAATCTCCATCTGACTGTTCTGTGTGCTTCTTCTGAGTCCAAGATAACCCAATGCTCGTGGCTCTGACACTCTTTGTCGTAATTATTCGGCCCGTGCGGCAGTAACGGATTCCGAAGATCGTGGTCCCTAAGTTCTGATTGGGGGCAGCTGCAAAAAAGACACGGAGCAGTGTTGTGGGCGCAAGTCGGCAGGCCCATGCCCGTGCTCAGCTCGGGCCAATCGGCCTTGATATCCACAACCACTGCGCGAAAGCCAAGTTCCTGCCCGATCGTTGTTTTCAACGTTTCTATTTTATATCGTCCACCCCATCACTTTCCTCTCACCCCGAAAACACCTCCCCTCTTTCCCCGTTTATCATCATGTACCTCCTCTGTGCTCCCCATATATAATCCCGCTGCGCTACTTCCGTTCTCCGTTTCCTGTCCTTCGCTATCGCCCGTATCGTCCCTTGGCTTTCGCAGCGCTCTCCAATGGCACATTGGATTGGCCTTGGACGGTCGCTCGGGGCAGACGGGGCACCCTGCGGAGCTGAAAGCGGAGCGCGAGCTCCCAGATGGGGGAGGGGGAGTTGTATATATATATATATATATATACAAACATATATATATATATACACACATATATATATATATATATATAAATATACCCACCAATGTGCACAATCCCAAACCTATCGCAAAACGGAGAGGAAGGAGGAGGATGGCGGAAGGGATTGGCAGTGCCTTACGCACGACCCCTGAAAAGAAAGAGAAAAAAAAAAAGGGAGAAGCTGACGTAAAAAAAAAAAAAAAAAATAAAAAAAAACTAAAAGAAAGAAAAAAAAAGCAAATAAAAAAAAAAGAAAAATAAAAAAAAGAAAAAAAAAGGTGAACAAAAAAGTACAAACAATGAAAGAAAGATAGAATAAAGAAAATAAAAAGGAGAAGAAAACAAGAAAAAAAAAGAAAAAAAAATAAAAAGAAAAAGAAAAAAAAAGAAAAAAAAGGCGAGCACCGTAAGTCTCAGCCTGCCTTTCTCGTGCTCTGCGTATCCACTCGCTGCTGCAATCCCCGCCGCTCCTGTCCAGATCTTCGACTTCGCTTTGAGTCGGACTCCAGCCACGCAGACCCGTCGTGGCGCACGCTTGGAAACACACCGTTCGCCAGTGCAGATATGCTCCAGTGCAACATTGTAAAAACTGCATGCGTCGAACAATAGTGGCTGCACCCACAGTCGCACAACTCGCTTGTCCGTAAAACGCATAAAAGGTGCCGCTTGCCAGAGCTCAAGAGATGACAGCTAATGCTGAGAAAGCTTTCAGACTTAGTATATGGTGTTTTATCTATATATAGTGCGATTGGTACTGTTTTCAATATGTCTTCTCCCGATAGCTGTTTGACAACGTCGTGCTGTTCGTAGGCGTCTATCCATTCAGCATCGCGCACGTTGTTTGCCCAGTCAGTCAGTATTGAAGGGCTCTTCGAAATCTCATCGAACAAAACTTCGTGCGGGGGCAGTGCATGCACGATCATTGGGCCGCGCTCTACTTCCCCCCTTACTTGGCCAGGCACAGGAAAAGAATATAGCATGTCGTCATATTGTGCAAACTCCAATGCAGCGTCTAGTTTCCTCTGGTAGTGCCCTGTCTGCGACGTTGGGGGTAGCTTGTATTTGAATGCTTCCTCTACTCCGCAATGATATGCATACTCACATAACACACATACAGAGCGTGCAGAAATACGTTTTCCTGTGAGGTAGTGGTCAAGCAACTCCTCGATAAACAAATGTCCACACTCCTTTGCTTTGGCTTTCTTTGCTTCTTCACTTGGGTCTTGCTTCCATTCGGGCAGCTCCCATGGCCGAGGGGGTGACAAACCGCGTTTGGGCATCCCGCGAAAGCTCGATCTAAAACGCCTAGGCGCGAAACCCAAACCACAACATTGCGTGCGTCAAGCTGTAACTGCTGCTTTTTTAAACCGTGTTTGATGTCTACTTGCATGTGTTGTTGCGCATGCAACCTTGTGATGTCTTCGAGCAGTCGCACGCACTAACTGCCGCCGTATCCCTGCCGAACTCACGCTGGGCAAAGGAAGTGGACATCAGAGGAAAGGGATGGGATGCAAGGTCGGGGGTGAGTTTATTCAAAGAAGAAGAAGCAAGAATGCTATACTTGTCCTCGCCGTCGCTCGGACGTCCATTTCCCGTGCATTTTTCGGTTTCGTGCGTGTCTTTTTTTTGTCTGATGATCCAGGGTGCTCCTCGCTGGTCCCCCCGAGAAAAAAAAACGCACACGTCTGAGCGATGCCAAGTGTCTACTGACCAAATCGTGCACCGCAGGCCCGCTGGGACAACGAAGTGGGCATAAGAGGGAAGGGGTGGAATGCAAGGTCGGGGGTGAGTTGGTCCAAATATGGAGAAAGAATGGCATTGTGTACTGACCACAGCGTGCACCGTACGCCTGTCACTGTCAAGCGCAGCGTGGCCCGTGGGATTTCCCTCACAGGCGCTTCGCCACTAGAAGTAGCACTATCTCTCCGACGGAGCTCAGTGGCAAGGCTTCTGAAATAAGTGTCTCATCCTTGACCGCAGGGAGGGGGCGGAGCGACTTCTTTGCGAGGGGCATGGGGAAGTGTGGGCGGTCATGGGAAACACATGAAGCCTCAGAACGTTGCCAGATCAACTCGAGCTCGCCCTGAACTCTGGGCGTAACAAAAATGCAGAGAACCAGCGCCCCATCTCAGCACCACCCTCGGCCCCTGTCGAATGATCAACGCCTCTGGCCCCATCAACTTCCGAGGGCGAGGGTAAAGAAGGGATCGACGCATGCATCGGGTGAGCGGGAGGGAAGCAGGGGGGGGATGGAGGGGGCAGGGAAGGGGAAACGGGGTGGAGCGACGTCGAGGAACAAGGAAAATGGGAGGACCCCAATCTGCACCAGAGCGGTACGGGAGCGGCCCCAGAGCGCACCAGAGGCTCCGGAGCCCCCTCCGGAGCCCCCTCCGAGGCTCACCGGAGTTCATCGGAGTTCATCGGAGTTCATCGGTAGTTCATCGGTAGTTCATCGGTAGTTCATCGCTGTTGTTTTTTATGTTTTTCATATATATATATGGTTTTGCGTCTGTTTCATTGGAGTTCATTGGGTCCGGAGTTCATCGGTAGTTCATCGGTGGTGTTTTTGGGTTGGCCCCGAGCATCCGCTGCGATTTCTACGAGATCACGAATGATTTTTGCCATCATTATGGACCCATGAAGTATTTTCTTACTCGATGGCTGTCGTCCCTGGGGGGGCCGTGCAATGGGGGGCTGAAAATGCTGATCTCTGCTGGATTGACTGGTCTGCTGCATGCTGAACCCTGCTGCGCGACCCTGACTGCACCTTCTTCTTGGCCCACTTGTTGTTCAACGAGTGCTGCTCGTTGATCATCTGATTCAGCGAGATAAGCTGGTCCACGGGCTTGGTCATCCTACCCGCTCCCCATACACCCGCTTGCGCCAGACGAGCGATGAGGGGTGGGGGAAGAGCGGAGGGACAGGGAGGATGAAGGGTTGCAGACGAACTCTCGCTTCGACGCAGGGAAGAATCAAGCTGAGGAGAAGGGGGATCAGGATGAGACGCAGGAGACAGAGGACAATCGAGGAGGAGATCTGAGGAGTTTGAACCGCAAGCAAGCCCTGGGCCCTTGGAAAATACATTGCCCCTCTCTCCCTCCAGACTCTCACGCCCTCTCCTTTTCTCTCTTTCTCGCGCTCTCTGCTTCGTGACGGCTGCCAGCCAGCTCCCCTGCTATCCTCTCGACGATCAGCGTGTACTCATGGATGAGGTCCTTCGCTTTGATGTCCTTCTTGAGGTTGGATGGGGTCTCGATGCACATGCGGACGAAGAAGTCCGTGCGGCTACCCATCGCCTCGTCGACCTTCTTCTGCAAGGACTTGGCCCAGTCGTCTGGATGCACCTCCCTCTCCCACATAGTCAGAGCAAGCGAATTGAGTCGCCGAGCCGCCGCTGTCGCCGTCGCCGTCGCCGTCGCCATCGCCATCGCCATCGCCATCGCCATCGTCGTCCCTTCCCACCGCCATCCCCCCCCCCCCCCCACCTTCAGCCACTTCCACTCAGGCATGGTGTCCATCGCGCTCAGGAACGTAGTGGCGCAGTTCGTCGCAGTCTGGTAGGTCGTCAGCACCGTCTTCGCCTTGGTCTCGGCTGCCTTGATGCGCGCCAGCTCCGCCTTCTTCATCTTCTGCTCCTCGGCGGCCTCCTTCCCATCATCGGGACGCTGGCCCTCCGCCTGTTCGAGGATGCCAGCCATGCACCTACGCCGATCCTGGCCAGCCCAATCCTGAGCGCAGGATCGACCGATCCTGGGATTAGGATTGGTCTGGCCAGCTTTAGTGTGGGGGCATGGTTGGCGGCTCGTACCTTGCGCTTGGCATTCCCCTTGCGCTTCGGCGCAGCTGTCTCGCCGCTCGATGCCGCTGGAGCTGCCTCGCCGCTCGATGCCGCTGGAGCTGCGCCGCCGCACGATGCCGCTGGAGCTGCCTCGCCGCTCGATGCCGCTGGAGCATCGCCGCTCGATGCCGCTAGAGCTGCACCGCCGCGCGATGCCGCTGGAGCGTCGCCGCCGCCCGATGCGGCCGCGGCGGCGCCGCTGCTGTCGCCCCGCTGGCGCTTGCGGTCCTGCTTTTGGAGGGGGCCCGTGGAGTTCTCGGGGTTGGGTGTGTTGAGGTGGCAGTTCTTCTCCCTCCCCAGGGAGGGGGGGAGGAGAAAGAGGATGAGGAGGAGGAGGAAGAAGAGGAGGAGGAGGAGGAGGGGGAGGGGGAGGGGGAGAGGGAGAGGTGGGAGGAACATGAGGAGGAGGGGGAGGATGAACACGTCCCAGTCCCCTGCATGCTGCTGGTCATCTCCCTCTTGTTTCTATTCTCTCTCCTGATCCTCCACTTCCTCCTCCTCCTCCTCCTCCTTACATTGCCCCCTGCGCTCCTCCGCCTGCTCGAGTAGCGCCACCTCGAGGGCCTGCGCGTCCAGGCCGCGCTTGGCCCACGAGCGCGTGCCCGCGCCCACTCCATGGACCTGGGCTGAAGTGGAGGAGGGAGGGGAGGAGGAGGACGAGGAGGAGGAGGAGGAGGCGGAAGAGAAGGAGGCGGATGAGGAGGAGGAGGAGGAGGATGAGCAGGAGGGGGACCAGGAACAAGAGAAGGGGGAGGCTGAGTCGTCAGCGACCATTGGGGGAGGAGGAGGAGGAGGAGGAGGAGGAGGAGGAGGAGGAGGAGGAGGAGGAGGAGGAGGAGGAGGAGGATAAGGAAGAGGAGGAGACATCGAGAACGACTATGATTATGATGATGCTGCTGATGCTGATGATGATGCTGATGCGGATGCTGTTGGTAATGATGTTGGTGGTGACGGTGATGATGATGCTGATGTTGATGAGATTGATGATATTGATGATGCTGGTGATGGTGATGCTGATGATGATGACTATGAAGATGCTGCGACCGATGATCGTGATACTGCTGATGATGATGATGTTACGATTGATGATGGTGATGACGATTGTGAGGCTGATGTTGCTTACTATGCTAATGATGATGATGATGATGCTGATGATGCTGATGCTGATGGTGGTGCTGCTTAAGATGATGATGCGGATGCTGATGCTGATGCTGACGATGCTGCGGCTGCTGCTGCTGCCGATGATGATGATGATGAGGATGAGGATGATGACACTGATGCTGATGCGGACGAGGGTGATGCTGATGTTGTTGATGGTGACGATGATGGTGATGTTGATGAGGCTGGTGATGATGACGATGAGGAGGAGGAGGAGGTGGAACAGCAGCAGCAATGCTTGAATCGAACGAGGAGAATGAGCGGCAGGGAAGCAGATCGATCCCACTGACCGTCTGGGATCCCGCAGCGCGCCCGCTCTGGCTGGCCTCGCCGATCACAACCTCCAGCGACTCCGCAGGCGCCAGCTCGGCGTACTGCGTCCACGCGCGCTCCATCTCTTCCCGCTTGCCGACCTCGAGGTACAGGTAGCGCATGCGCTTGGCCATGGCGTCCCACCTGCACCAGTCCCCGCCCATCTTGATGCAGCTCTCCACGTAGTTCTGGGCGGCCACGATGTTGCTGGGGTCGTCGTAGCCGCCCTCCTCCTGCCCGCCCTCCGTTCGAACTCACAGCGAGCGTGACCGTGCAGAGAGAACTGACCCAGTACCACTAACCACGTACACGACGTTTGCCGAGGGCATTGGGGGAGGCTTGATGAATCAGAACAAGACATGTATTAGGAGGAAGAGAAGGAGGAGGAGGAGGGGGAGGATGAGGAGGAGGAGGAGGAGGAGGAGGAGGAGGAGGAGGAGGAGGGAGGAGGAGGAGGAGGAATGGATGGAGAACGCGGGGGAACTGGAGGAGCATGCGAATGTGCATGCCATGCCAGATGTGCGCATCACTCGCCTCCCCCCCTGGTGCCCACCTGCACGATCCTCGAGAAGCTCCTGTAGACCCCGCGCTCGCTCGTCACCCCCCGCCACAATGCTCGGCGCGAGACTGCGAGAGAGAGGGGGGGCAATTACAGAGAGAGAGAGAGAGGAGGAGGGCGCAATGATCGGCAGAGATCAGCGAACCACTGAAAGAGAGAGAGAGAGAGAGAGAGAGAGAGAGAGAGAGAGAGAGGAAACTAGAACGCCACACCAGAGAGAGAGAGTGAGAGAGAGAGAGAGAGAGAGAGAGACAGAGAGAGAGAGAGAGAGCGGGACCAACCCAAACACATACGATTACAGACACATTGATGCAGAGCGAACATGACACCCCCCCTCCCACTTTGCGGTAGCAGTCGGTCTTCGAGAATTGCCCCTTCACCTTTTTGAGCTTCTTCTCGGCCCACTCCTTCCTGAACTGGGCCTTCGCCTGGACACCGTTCCCGACTGCTGCCAATGCCTGCGGTGGGCGGCCCTCCCCCAGTCCCGACCCACTGTACCCCCCCCTTCGTCTTGGCTAAGACAGGCAGGGTGTATGGTTTTACATGGTTTCGACACTAACATGTTTAACCATCGGTGCCTTAGCCAACTCGGGGTCGGCTTTCACCGCTCTCTCGAACTGCTGCGACACTGGCGTTCTCGTCTTCACCCCGTTTTTGATGGCCTCCTCCAGCTGTTTGATCAAGCCGTGGTCGGCGCCAGCCATCTGTTGTGCTGCATGTTTTTTCAGTTCTT
>CAUYUJ010016299.1:71317-93817 GCA_963575745.1 Prorocentrum cordatum
TCGGATTCCTCATCACCGACGCCAAGCGCAGACTCCCAGTCCGAGTTTAGACCGACGCGTGGAGAAATCCGAAGCAACAACGAAGATGAGCGAACTGTCGCTCTCGTCGCTCTCCTAGGATGCCAGTGGCGGGGGTGGTGGGGGGGGGGGGCAGGTGGGAATAGAACATTGGGCACACACAGAACGGAGGGACAATTCGGACCCCATGGAATCCTCGTCCTCGGAATCATGCAGCTCGATCACCTGCTGTTCGGCCTGGCTTGCTGACAGCCTCATCGCCTCAGCGACTTGCTCGTCACCGCCGTAGTCCCCCTCGGCAAACACCCCTTGAAAGTTCCCGTCGCCGTCCATCTTGCGACCACGACCACGAAACGCCACGAATGCTGTGTCCCCAGTCGGCGGCAAGTTGCCGCTACCGACGCCGCTGGAAAACGACATGAACCTGACCTTGTAGTGATATGGAACACTACTTGTAGTGGTAGGTGGACCCAGCTCGATCAGCGCTGCTCGGGCCGAGTCGTTTTTGAGGTGTAGGTGGAGGTGGATGTGGAGGTGGACGAGGAGGTGGAGTAGGAACGGGCGGAGGAGACGGAAGAGGGGGAGGAGGAGGAGGGGGATGGGAACGAGGAGGGGGGAGACTGGGATGGGGGCGGATAGATCTGAGCAGGCGGATGGCTCGGGGCTGCTCGGGGCAGTCGGACATCGTCTCTAGGACATCGTGACGATCGGGTGGACATCGTCTCTAGGACATCGGGCCGTCTCTAGGACATCGGGACATCGTCTCTAGGACTGACATCGGGGCATCGGGACGATCGGATGGATCGTCCTAGGACATCGTGTCTAGATAGATTGGCTGCGTCGGGGCATTTCTCGTGTACGTGTCCGTCCCCCGAGCCTCCGCCCAGTCTTGCCCATTGCTTTGATCCCCATCTCCCCGTCGCTCGGACGTCCATTCCCTGTGCTTTGTTCGGTTTCGTGTGTGTGTTTTTTTCTCCGCAGGATGATCCAGGATGCTCTTCAACAATCCCCATCGAGAAAAACTGCACACGTCCGAGCGATACCAAACCATGCCCATGTTCACTTTCCTTGCTGGCGAAACTGATGCGGTCCCTGCCAATGCCGCCGTTCCTTGCTCCTGGTCCTCCTCCTCCCCATCATCCTCCTGAGCAGTGCATCTCTCCATCGTTTCTCTGCAGCTCGTAACTGCAGCGCAGTGCTGGTGCGGCACACGCCGCGGCAGCGTCAGTCTGACGCTGACTGATCACGGACACCACGGGGACCGTCAGCTTGGTCACCTCCCCTCCGCCATGATAGATGCTGGCTGATGGGAACTGCGGGGGTAAGGAATAGAGGCAAGGGCCAGAGGCAACTTGGAGGGTGCGCGTAGAACGCGCGGGTGATTCGCAATATGAGGGTAGGGAGGAGGACTAGCGCGAGGGCGGGCGAGGTAGGACCATGGGGTGAGGCGGAGGACCAGCAGAACAGAGAGAAGCAGGAGGAGGCTCTGACTGCTGACCAGGGCGAATACCACCTGGGAAAGAAATCAAGACGACGAGGGAAACATGCGCCAAGTACGATAAGTGCAAAACTGTGCAAACACACAAAAACGGTGTGAACACACAATGCAAGTACGATCAATGCTGTCCCACCAGGTGCGTCCGCAGGTACACACTTCTCGATAAGCTCGTCCCGCAACGTGCACAGGCCGTCGGGGTCCACTTTGCCTGCCAGCATTTGAAATCAGCCGTCTCCCTGCTTCCGTCCTCCCCTCAAGTCCCCTATCTCCACCCCTCGCCCCCTCCTCTTACTCGCTCACTCTCTTTCGCTCTCTCTCTCTCTCTCTCGCTCTTGTTCTGCTGTTTGTTATATGTCTCTATCTCGTTGTCGCTCTCTCCCTCTCTCCCTATCTGCCTCGCCCTGTTCGGTTTTTACGTATGCTTCCTTCCATCTCTGTACCTCCCGTTGTCCCCCCAACTCTCCTCCCGCCTCGTCGTGCTTCATCGCACTTCATTGCACTTCATTGGCGAGTTCATCGCTGCTCTCCCTGATCCCGCCCTGCATCGCTCCCAACGCGTGGCCTTCGCAATACTGTTTGCAAACATCGACGATGATCTTTTCGGCCAACTCCTCCGTAACCTTGTCCCTGATGGTGATCTGGCAGATCTGCTTCCATTTCTCGCCAGGCGCGTCGACCTTCTCCTGCAGCACGTAGATATCGTTCCTGCCCTCGGGGTGGGGCGGCTGTAGAGGTGGGGCGATGGAGTCAGAGGGAGCTCCCCCATCGCCCTTGCCCTCACCCTTCCCCTAGGGGAGAGGTGAGGGCAAGGGCAGCGAGGGATGAGCGAGGAAGGAGGAAGGAGGAATTGGCGACGAGGGACGAGGGGAGGGGCGGGCCGAAGAAGGAGGACTGTGTGATGAGGGGTGAGGAATGAGGGAGAGAGATCACTGAGGACTGTGAGTGGGGGAGGCCTGGCGAGTGAAAGCAGCAGCAGGACGAGGACAACAATTACTGTCCTTCTGAGGTTTCAGTTTCGCTTCCACTTTCCTTTTCCCGTCGGGCGTCATCCCTTCACTGACTGGTGGAACTCGGCCCGTGCCGCTTGCTTTCACTTTCTGCACCTCTGCTAAGTCGTCTGGTGTCATGCTTTCCACTCGAACCCATTCTTTGCCAAACAGCGCCCTCGCCTCACCCTCGATGGTCGAAGTATCAAATTCATTGCTGTAGATTGGTGCCGTTTTTTTACCTTTTGAGTTCTCATTTCGCATATACGCCATGCCTTTATCCTTGCACCACTTCGCTGTCTTGTCCTGTGTGGCTGCCTTGTCCTTGCTCCTCTCTTTTGCTGTGGCATGCGCTGCTGGCTCCGAACTGGCTGCTGCCGAACCTGCTGCCGCTGCTGGTGCTGCTGCTGCTGCTGCTGCTGCTGCGGCTGCTTGTGGAGCCCCGACTGCTGCGATGCCTGCTCTCCCTGGTACAGCAGCCTCTCGCCCTGCGTCCAGCCTCATCCTCTTCGCCGTCTCCTCAGGCGTTCTCTCAGGGTGCCTCGGTGACATGCCAAAGGAATATGCAGCGTCGAATCCGCTGCCCTCGATCTCGTCGAATCCATCATCACCGCCATCATCACAGGACCCGAACTTATCCTTACCATATCCAAACAGCGGCCCTGGAGCTCCAGCGGTGTGCTCATCTTCTGGTTCTGTCACAGGGGGAGTTGTACGTGTCTCCTCTGGAGGCTTTGCTTTCAGACGTTTTGTTGGATTCGGCCCTGCTTCCAAAGTCCCGCTCGATTCAGCTGGTGTCTCTTTCACTGCGGCCAAGGTCTCACTCGATTCAGCTGGTGTCTCTTCCTTTTCGGCTGCGGCTGGTTTCATGTTCGATGCTCTCTCTGCACACTTACTGTCGACCGTGCCATCATCATCATCATCTACTTTAGTGGCTGGCTTCTTCACGACTGGTGCACCCTTTGCCGACGGCCTCTTGCGAACTGTGTCATCTGTTCGGTCTTTGCGTTTTACTCCTGCTGGCTTCTTCAGAACTGAGCCCTCTTCCTCCTCCTCCTCCTTTTCCTCCTCGTCCTCTTCCTCCGCTTCTTCGTGTTCTTTCTCCTCCGCCGCCTCGTCATCTTTTTTATCCTCATCTTTGCTTTCGTCGGCATCCTTGACCTGCTCCTGCGTCTGCTTCTCCTGACCTCCATCTTTCTCCTCGCCGTCTGCTCGACCTGATGCCGTGTCTACTTCTGCTGCAGCTGGCTTCTTCATGAAAGGCCGCACCCACTTCGTATCTGGGTGCCTCTTCAGAGCATCTCGGATGTGGCACAACGCAGTGCGGAGCCTGTCAGCATGAACTTCCACCCACTCGTCAACTTCCTGCCCTACCCCGTAGCGACACGTTATGCGAGGATTTGGGAGGACGGGATGGAGCAGGAGGCAGGTTAAGGAGGGCGAGGGGGATTGAGGATGAGGGGTGGATGAAGAGGGGAATGCAGACGGGTGGAACTACTTGCAACACCACCAGGCAAGTGCGCATGCATGACCCCTGCCCCACCGTGCTAGATAGCTTGCCCAAGCCGCCAGTCTTCTTCAGGGAGTGCACCAGCCGCAGCGCATTCCTCCACACATCGATCTGCACCTTTTCGCCCTCGACGATCTCACGGAGCTTCTTCGGCATGGGCTCGTGCTGCCCGCCCGAGGGGTTGCGGTGCCGACGACGACGGCGACGATATGACGAGCAGGGTGCTATCAACCGCTGACGCAACACGATCCTCCTCTTCCTCCTCCTCTTTACTCAGGATGTGTTCCCCGACGATCCCAGCATTCTCTTTCGTGTGTCGCATCCCCCCTCTCTCTCTCTCTTTGTGTTTCTTTGTTGTTTGTCTATCTCTATATATATGTACATTTATGGCCCACTGGTTTCCTTCCTGTCTCGCATCTCGTGCATCCTGTTGTTCCTCCTCATCTTCATCTCCCGCTCCGTTCCCAATGCCCTCATCTCCTCGATCCTCATTTCTTCATCTCTTTCTCTGCTGTCGCCTCCTCGTTTGTATCCCCCCCTATCCCTCCTGCTTCTCCTGCTCCTCCTCCTCCTCCTCCCCCTCCTCCTCCTCCTCCTCCTCCTCCTCCTCCTCCTCCTCCTCCTCCTCCTCCTCCCCCTCTTCCTCCTTCTCCGTCAACCTCCGCCTCCACCCCTCCTTGCCCTCGCCACTGCTACCCCGCTCCCCTCCTCAGCCAGTCTTTCTGTGATCACCTCGGCCTGCCTCATGCCCCTGGGGTGCTGGAAGAAAACGGGGTTGTCCACAAACTCGAGGAGCGCCTCGGGGAGGATGGGGGAGAACAACATCAGAAGAGCTGCTGGAGAACCAGGGCTGTGAGCGGAGAACAGATCTGAGTGGGGGGGCGAGGGATGCACGGGCGAGGATGGCAACGTTCCGAATTTGAATGGGCGCTGCAAGGGTCGGACGATGGGCGGGGGGGGCGGGGGGAGGGGGCCGCCTTGGCGAGCACGACGGGCTTGACTGTGGACTCGTCCTCCTCGTCGCCATCTGTGGCGTCTGGGCCCTGCGGCCCATCTGCGGGGCTTGCCATCTTGAGCCCGCCGATGCTGGCGCGCAAGCAAGGGGCAGGCCGAGAGTTCAAGGGAGGGACGGCCCATGAATGGTAAACATGATGACAGACGAGGCGGGGATGCATATGTATATATGTATATATATACATATGCATTTATATATACACATTTCCATACATGGATTTCCAGACATGCACATATGGCATGCACACATGGAGTTCCATACATATACATATATATATATATATGTATATGTATATATCTATATACATATATATATATATGCATTGTATTCATATATATATATATATACACACTATATATCGGCACGTGCCGAATCATAATTATGTATACATATGTTTATATGCATTTTTTCCCGGAACCAAAATATAACTCCGGAACCATTCTGTGTAACAATATCGATCCGGAACCAAAATTCGCTCTTACATGAAGAACGAACATGTCCGGAACCACTTCGTGGTTCCCAAGGACCTCTGGGGGGGTCGTGCCACGGCGCACCGCCAACCCCCCCCCCAACCCACCCCCCACTCCCACCCTCCCACTCCCACAGGGGGGGGGGGAGCCCAGGTAGACGCAGTGCGGCATGCACGAACCCCCCCGGTAAAGCGACAGGGGAGGACCCAATGCGGCCTGCACGAACCCCCCCGGTAAAGCGGCAAGGGGGGGGTGTTCTAAGCCGCTGGCGGCACCCGGTGCGGGCTGCACAAACCCCCCCGGTAGTGCACGAAACCCCCCGGTAGTGCTAGTGCTGGAGGGGGAGGTTCGTGCCACGGCGCACCGCCAACCCCCCCCCAACCCACCCCCCACTCCCCCCCCCCCACTCCCACAGGGGGGGGGGGGGGAGCCCAGGTAGACGCAGTGCGGCCTGCACGAAACCCCCCGGTAAAGCGACAGGGGAGGACCCAATGCGGCCTGCACGAACCCCCCCCGGTAAAGCGGCAAGGGGGTGGTGTTCTAAGCCGCTGGCGGCACCCGGTGCGGGCTGCACGAAACCCCCCTAGTGCAACGAAACCCCCCCCGGTAGTGCTGGGGGGGGGGTCGTGCCACGGGCACCGCCCACCCCCCCACTCCCACAGGGGGGGGGGGAGCCCAGGTAGACGCAGTGCGGCCTGCACGAACCCCCCCGGTAAAGCGACAGGGGAGGAGCCAATGCGGCCTGCACGAACCCCCCGGTAAAGCGGCAAAGGGGGGGTGTTCTAAGCCGCTGGCGGCACCCAGTGCGGGCTGCACGAAACCTCCCGGTAGTGCACGAAACCCCCCGGTAGTGCTGGGGGGGGGTTCGTGCCACGGCGCACCGCCAACCCCCCCCCCCAACCCACCCCCCACTCCAACCCCCCCCACACCCACAGGGGGGGGGGGGGGGAGCCCAGGTAGACGCAGTGCGGCCTGCACGACCCCCCCCGGTAAAGCGACAGGGGAGGACCCAATGCGGCCTGCACGAACCCCCCCGGTAAAGCGGCAAGGGGGGGGTGTTCTAAGCCGCTGGCGGCACCCGGTGCGGGCTGCACGAACCCCCCCGGTAAAGCGGCAAGGGGGGGGTGTTCTAAGCCGTTGGCGGCACCCGGTGCGGGTGTGGGCACCCGGTGCGGGTGTGGGGGGGGTGGGAGTGGGGGCTGGGTTGGGGGAGGGCAGGGGGGCGGTTGGGAAGGGTGGCTCCCTGTCGAAGTGTGGCGTGTGCTCGCCTTGTGTTCTCTATTCGCGTCTGCTCGCCTTTGTTTCGCCTTCCTCCTCTTCTTCCTCCTCCTCCTCCTCTCCTCCTCCTGCTCCTCCTGCTCCTCCTCCTCTTCCTCCTCCTCCTCCTCCTCCTCTCCTCCTCCTCCTCCTCGTCCTCCTCCTCCTCGTCCTTTGTAATGCAGATTGGGGCCACAAGCATGCGAGTTGCGCCGCAGCCTCTCGTATTGTGGCCACGAGCCCAGCAGTGCGAACAACAGGAATGCCAGTTCCTCCTCCTGCTCAGTCCTGGTAAGATTCGCGCGTCGGGGCTGGGGTTCGCGCGTGCCGGGAGCGCGCCGCTTACGGAGGGGTTGCGTCCTTACCGGGGGGTTTCGTGCAGCCTACCAGAGGAGGTCGTGTTTACCGGGGGGTTTCGTGCAGGCTCGCACCGGGAATGGCGCCAGCTCGAAACCCCCCAGGAGAGATTACCGGGGGGGGGGGTCGCTCCGCACCGGGCACCGCCGACATATATACATCTACATATTCCCTTTTCTGTATTTTTATAATTCCGGGGGTGCTGAAATCCCCCCCCCGAAACGGGACCCCCCGGACTCGTGCCACGGGGGCGGGCGAAAATCCTTTCCAAGGCGTGCACGCAGGCGGGCGGCAATGCCAAATCGGTCGGCGCAAGCCCACAGAGACACCCAAGACAGTCCAGGATAGCACCCGGGTAGCCTTGAAGACCCTCCGCGAGAGCCCCGAGACCGTTCTCAAAGGGGGCCCGAGAGAACAAAATCATTGAATTTCAATTAGTTTTCAATGTTTTTAGCGTCCTCGTTTTTTCGGGTTTCCGACGCTCCCGGACCGCCCAAGAAGCTCCCAAAACCTCCTCCTCCTCCTCCTCGTCCTCCTCCTCCTCCTCCTCGTCCTCCTCCTCCTCCTCCTCTTTATCCTCTTCTTCCTCCTCCTCCTCCTCCTCCTCCTCCTCCTCCTCCGCCTCCTCATCCGCTCCTCCGTAAATGGAGCAAGCGAGCGCTGCTCAAGCGGATGCAGGAGGGCGCAACGGCTCCACAACAGCAACCGTCAGACCGCTCCACAAGGGTCCGGGAGAACCCCCGCGAACCCACTCGAAGGGTTTCAGCGCCCCAAGGCGGCCCAGCGGCCCTCAAAAGGGGGTCCCGACGGCTCATAAGAGCCAAGCCGACCAACACCCTGCCCGTCAAACCCGCCGCCCTCGAAATCGCACCACTCCGCCGCCCCGCGCCCCCTTCATCTGATATTCCCTGAAGAATAGCCGCATTATGCTCAACGAAATTTTCCGGAAATTCGGTTGCGAACCCGGTATTCCAGCTGTTTCCCGCGCGGCCCCCACTCATATGCGCCATTCCATGCGCCCGCGGCCTCCAACTCGCAGTTTTGGCCCGTCCCAGGTTGATTGCCCCCCTTTCTGCTCTTCCTGCGCTTCTCCGAAGTACGAACCAGCGGACCGCGGCTAAAATGGAAAAAAGGATGGCGCCACGGGCCAACCATTCCAAAGCTTCAAGGAACAAGGTGCATGGCGGGAAGCGCCAATGCAGCCTTGTATGTGTGTGTATATGTATAAATATGCGTGCGACTGTATATCCAGTTTGCCTCGGGCTTTGGGCGCTCCTTCTCCAAACATCCTAGACACAATGGGTATGCACACACATCTTGCCCGTGCTTCCGGGGCGTCCTGCGTGAGCCTCCCAGGGTTCGAAAACGTTGGACGCGATCGGCTTCCGAAGAGCGAAGCCCTGAGTAGGTGCGCCGTGCCAGGCGCCCAGGGCCCATCTGGCCCAAGCCCAAGACAACCCCCGAAACCTCCCAGGAGTCAGTGCTGCCCACAGCTAGGTAGTTCTGGAGGGCCCCAATCGGCGCATCGGGTCCGACGAGCGCCCATGGGACGCAGGTGTGTGTCCGAGCCGAACATGTAGTACGAGTATATTCTAGGATATCGTTACCCAGGCAGCTTGGCCAGAAAGCGCCCGCCACGAGCATGTACTGCAAGACTTCTGAGCGCGCGCGTCGCCCCTGGGAGGCCGACGCACACATAGTACAAGTATGGTGAGGGTGACGCCGAGCCGATATTCTGATCCAAAGCCCTGACCGACGACCTTCCGAAAAACTATGCAAGACATGTATCCAGGGCGAGTCGGCCTGTGTGGGGGCCTTCTGGCCTCGCGCCTCTCCTGGCTCCTGGTCTGGTCGGAGACCACCCTGGCCTCTGCGATGGGCGCGGCTGGTAAGTCCCAGCGGCGGGCGTAGGGTCATGCCAGAGCGCCAGGTCGGGTGTTGCTAAAGGTGTCCCCGGCCCAAGGTGGCCCCGGGATGCCAGGGGAGGCCCAGGTGGCCTCCAGAACACCCCTCACGAGGCCCAGAGGGCCCCAGGAGCCCCAAAATGGCGCAAAAAGCTGGGGACACCCTGGGCCAGGATCACTTCTAGCAACACCCGACATGGGCGCCTGGCTCGGCACCTCCTCTGGGTAAGGGCGAAGGGAATAGAACACGACCTTGACTGGGGGTCCGTTCCGCCTGCGGGGGGATGAAGGATGAGAAAGGATGAGGACGAAGACGAACAGCAGCAGCAGAAGCCGGAGCAGAAGGAACGGGAGGAGCAGGAGGATCTGGGGAAGGTGGAGGAGGGGAAAGGAGGGGGCAACAACGATGAAGAAAGACTCGGATCCAGAAAAGGCCCACGTTGGGGCGAGAGCGCCGCTCTGAACGCTGGGCGTAAAGCGCCGATCCTAAAATGGGGCCAACGCTGCAGCGGCAGCACCAGTATCAGAGACGCCAAAGAACGATCCGACTTTAAAACATATGACATACCAAATTTGAGATCCTGTGTGTAAAAACAGACTACGCGGAGGGGGGCGGGCCCCTCTCCGGCCATTTCGGGGGAGAGAGGAGGGAACTGTGGAGGGAACGGGGACAGGGAGAGACGGAGAGGGAGGGGAAGCGGGAGGGAGGGGAGGCGAGAGAACGGAGAGGGACGCGGAGGGAACGGGGAGGGAGGGAGAGAGAGAGAGGGGGTCAGGCCACGACGGCGCAAGAGGAGAGGGACGAGGGAGGAATGGGGAGGGGGTGTCCAGGGAGGGGACGGGGAGGGGAAGGGGAGGGGAGGTAGGGAATGGGGGGGGGGGAAAGGGGGGGAGGGAAGGGGGAGCGGACAAGACAGAAATGCAAAAGTGATACGTGGTAAGCAAAGGAGGAGGGGCAGAACGGGGGCGGGGAAGAACAACAACAACAACAACAACAACAACAACAACAACAACAACAACAACAGCAACAACAGCAACAACAACAACAGCAACAACAACAACAACAACAACAACAACAAAAAAAAAAAAAAAAAAAAAAAAAAAAAAAAAAACGCCCGCGCACGCAGCGCTCCCCCTGCAGCGCAACGGCGGTCGAGGACCCCCGCCTTCTGCAGAAGCTCCTGCGAGTAGCTGCCGTTGTTCCGCTGGACCACGGAGGCGGCCTTCGCGGCCATGCCGCCCCTCAGGTAGAGCTCGATCGCCCTGACGTAGTCGCCCTCCTGCTCTTGGAGCGCACCGGCCTTCTCCTCCTGCAGGGAGGGGGGGCAGGACGGGACAGGGCTCGGGTGTTCGTTGACTGGGGGGCAGTAAACGTAGGGTGAAGAGGCGTGCACCTTTTGGGCCCGCAGTGGCAGTTTAGGGGCCGCGGGGGGGCTCGGCACGTCTGCTCCGATAACCGGAGCGGTCCCCGAGGGACGGACGTGGCACCGTGCGATCAGGAAAGGAAGACGGTGAGACAAGCATCATATGATAGCCAGGTCACGTAGCGAGCCACCCGACGGATCGCTCGGTCTGCAAAGAGCGAGGGGGGATGTCGCTGCAGCCATGTCAGACCGAGGGCCAAGGGGTCAGCCCTCCAGCATGGGCCGCACCGCGGTATGCGCGCAAGATGCGCGTGGTCCACCAGCCCGCACGCGAGGAGTGAAGCGGGATGGGAGCCCACAGGGGCACTAGCCTCCAATGCCATCTGGGGGGCTATGGGGGAACGAAACGGACGCCCACCATAGCACCGCGACCAGGTCAGGCAAAGGAGCAGGATGACGGAGACATCCGAGGGTGGGAGGTTCCACGCGATGGCGCAGCAGCCCCGACACTGCAAGCGTGGACTGCAGAGCGCGTGTCGGCATTCGGTGGCAGAGCAGAGGGGGGGTCCCTGAACGGCAGCGCGAAAACCACAGCCCCCAGCGGGGGGGCACCCTGGGCCCAGAGCTGGGCTAGGAGGGCGCAGGAGTCACTTTTGAACGTGCAGCGACCACGGCCAGAGCACCTGCCTGGTGTGCGGTGCGCTGGGACGGCTTGACCCAGCGAGGCGGGGCTCTTGTCGCAGATTGGCCAGCAAAAGAGGGCAGACAGGTGAGCGGGGGGGACCCACGGGGGGCGACACACACACACTCACACACACACACACAATTCTCAGACACATTGCTCGGCAACGCGTGCGCCGCGACTCCCCACGCACATGACAGGACTCGACACGGCCTGTAGATAATGAGCGCCGTCGAGGGCGCTGCGGACGGGCGGCATGGCGCCGATGCGCGAAGCAAGCGGCAGCGCTTTCAAAAAGTATAAATGTGTGTACGTAGCACGCCACACTTGCGGATAATAGTGAGGGGGTGGCGGCGCGGGCGAACGCACCCAAGTGTAGCCTCCAAGTGAACCCCCCATGTGTAGCCCCCAAAGATCGCTCCCAATTGCACGCTCCAAGTGTAGCACCCCTGTGTAGGCCCAAAGTGTCGCCCCCATGTGTAGCCTCCAAGTTTAGCCCTCAAGTGTACCCTCCAACTGTCGCCTCCAAGTGTAGCTCCATGTGTAGCCTCCAAGTGTAGCCCCCATGTGTAGGCTCCAAGCTTACCCCATGTAGCCCCACAGGATAGCCCCCAAATGTATTCCCCCATGCGTAGCCCCGAAGTGTATCCCCCCATGTGTAGCCCCCAAGTGTAGTCCTCATGCGTGGCCCCCATGTGTAGCCTCGCTGGGCCATCGATTCAGCAACGCGCGCAGGGAGTAGGACCATGCGGGCCCCATCACTCTAACTCGTGGATTTAGCCCCAGGTATATTGCATGCATCCCGAATCACCCAACTTCGCGCGCCGCGCCCCACGACGCGCGGTCATGCTTGCGCCCTTGCGAGGCTGCCCTGCAGAGGGGCACCGTTGCAGCCCAGACCGCGACGCGCGACGCGCGATTAGCTTCTCGCCCCCGAAGAAAACTACGGCAGATTCGTGCCGTGACGACCCTAGGCCCTTGGGTCGGTTTATGGCAGCGCGTGGATAACTCAACCTTGAATGATCACGGCCTTCCGATCAGGCGCAGACCGTTCGACGTCGGGTGATTCCGGGCCACTGAGAGCGTTCAACCGTGGACGCCCGCGCTGGGGTCGTCGCCGCGCCGACTCGACGCGAACCTGCCGCAGGCATCAGCGCTGGCAACCCCGAGGCTACGCGAGGCTGCCGAGAGATCCCCTCGTCTGGGGCGGCGCCCTGCCAGGGACAGGCCCCGCAAGAGAGGGCGGTCGTAGGCGGCTTGCCCGCTGCCCGCGCGGGTCCTGCTGGGTGGACATCAGCCACTGCAGGTAGGTGACCTTGAGGTGCCCCACCTTATGGCCGGCGGAGACGTCATTGGGCAGATGTCCCGTACAAGGCACCACCACCGTGCCTAAGATGGCGTACACCCTGCTGGGGCCCAGGATGGCCCTGGGCCTAGCGGTCATTGCCTGCTGAGGCGCAGACCTCAGGGTCAGTTGCCAGGCAAAGCGCCAAATGTGAATCTACTCACAGCATCGCGCAGCGTCAAACGGCTTCGGCGTGCGGCGTGGCCTACGCCCCACACGTGCTTCGATACACAACGGGCAGCGCGCTTTTCAAAATGCTGGTCACTTCATGATGTGACTGTGTCGACTGTGGAAACGGGTGGATCGGTGCAAGGTGGATTCAACTGATTGATTGCAGGGCTGCAGAGACGCCTCAGGCCTCTGCCTGGGTCCTCTTCCCGAATGGTTTGCCAGAACTGCGGCAGACCCACGGGGCCACATCCTAGAAGGCCAACTGCGCCCCCATCTGCAACCAGGCGCCAAGCCTGCATGACATGATCGTTGACATCTACGTTCCAAATCAGCTTGGGATGGACTTGCGTGCCTGTCCCTACCCCTTGCCTCCCTCTCATCCTCCTGTTCCTCCTCCTCCTCCTCCTTGTCCTCCTCCTCCTCGTGATCCTCCTCTACCCATCGGAAGCAGGTGGAGGTCGGGAGCCTCGTGGACAGGCTCGGCATGCCTCGAAGTCCCGGGGGCCAGACTGAGACGCGGCGAACGGAGCTCTGGCCTGCCTTCGTATCGGCACCGGCTGCCCGTCGGGAGGATTCAAGATTTCCCCTCCCTCTGCAGGCCTCGCCATCCCACTGCCGGCCTTCGGGTGGTTCTTCCGCTCGGCTAGGCGAATGGACTCGTCGTACTTGTGCAGTTCCTCCGAAGGCACGAGCAGAAGGGGCTGCCCAGGGACGAGAAAAGTAACGGGGAAACCAGCAGGGCAGCCAGCGAGAACTGGAGGATGCCCAACTTACATGCTCGTTCTAGGGATCTTCATGGACCCTCGCTCCACTCATGCAACGATGCTGCGTCGAACGTCGATCGACTTAAGTCGAACTTGTGTCGAGCTAGTCAACCTAGAGCTGAGTTTGAATCGAACTAAAATCAAACAGATCCCAGGAGGGTTCCAGGAGTGTCCCCAAAACGAACATCTAGCCCGACGATCCATCTGCAACGGATCCTGGCTGGGTCTACCCTGGGCCCAGGACGGGGGCGCACACTGCCGGCGCCGCCGTGCCTCTGGCAAGTGTCGGAGTGCTCTCAGGTCGTTGACGGTCCCCGATGAATGAGATCCAAGCATGAGGTATCCACGAACCTGGTAAGGACAGTCAGTCAGGCTTCATCGCGTCATGCCTGCTTCGCGCTGACCGTATACTAGTCTGAGATACGCTGCCGTGCGATCTGTGAGGAAGCAGCAAGACGGCGAAACAAAGAACGTACTCAAAAGCATGGCAACAAACCGTGAAGCAAACTGTGGTGTGGGAAGCAGCAAACGAAGAAATCAAATATCACACATCGCTCCCTCCTTCCCTCCTCTTCCCGCTACTCCCTCTCATCCTCCCCTCCCACCTCCTCTTCCTACCACGGCTTCTCCTTCTCCACCACCCCTCTCCTCCTCCTCCTCCTCCTCCTCCTCCTCCTCCTCCCCCTCCTCCTCCTCGTCCTCCTCCTCCTCCTCCTCCTCCTCTTCCTCCTCCTCCTCCTTCTCCTCCCCCTCCTCCTCCTCCTTCTCGTCCTCCGCGTCCTCGTCGTCCCCCTCTTCCCCGTCCTTGTCTTTGTCGTCGTCCTCGTCCCCGACTTCCTCCTCCTCCTCATCCTCCTCCTCATCCTCCCCCTCATCATGCTCCTCCACACGCCTCCCCCTGCCACTGCAAGTATAAGGATCAGTACTGTTGCTCTCCACAGTTTCAGCTAGTGGCATCTGGTTTCTGCTACCTTCAACCTTCCTGATGTGGTCTACTGTCAGCCAGCTGCTCGATTCTGAACCTCCTCTCGGCCACAGCAGTTTCCAGTATTTTTCTGACAGCCGCCTCATCCCGGAAGGTAGGTTTAGGTACCATTTAAGCTTGAAGACATGAACGACGTCCTGCTTATCGCAATACGCGGTCTCCAGAGATGCCGACCCTTTCCCCAAGGACAGTTTTCACCCCAAATCTTTCTTGACGGCCCCGAGGCCCGACGAGAGCCCCTTTGAGGCCGAAAACGGCCAAATACTTCCCGTCACGATTTTGCTCACGACGCGAGCGCGTCTGGATCCCACTCCTCCCCCTCCTCCTCCTCCTCCTCCTCCTCCTCCTCCTCCTCCTCCTCCTCCTCCTCCTCCCTCCTCCTCCTCCTCCTCCTCATCCTCATCCTCATCCCCATCCCCATCCCCATCCTCATGCTCATCCTCATCCTATCTCTCCTCTTCGCCCGCTGCCAGGGGCTCAGATGGCGCTCCGGAGCCCCCGCGCCCCGCAGAGCTGGGGTCCCAGGCCGAGCCGCGCCACCAGCCGCGCGCCAAGGCTGGTGCTCAACACGCATGCTGGATACCTCCCCCCCGCATACGCCACGAATCTATATCTATACACACATCCTCCGACGAGTGTTGCATGCAGCTTTAGGGTGGACGGCGGTGTATAAAATCGCTGGCTCTCAGTGGTGATGTATGCACCGCAATCCTCCCCCTGAGGCCCAGGAACAATCCATTGGAGGGTGTCTGTCTATATGTTTGTGGCGGACCACAACAGCCTCCATCCTTCACGCCAGAACACGTGCCAGGCAAGAACCCAAGTCTGCCGAGCCCCTTTCAAACATCGTGCTGCCAGCTGGAATGGTGAACAATGACACGCATGCGATTCCTGTCAATGGGGCCTTAGGTGGAGCTTCCTATGGGGCCACGTGCACAGGGTGTACCAAGATGTGCGCGGTCACGCATGCGATTCCTGCCACTGGGGCCTCAGGTGAGCTCCCTAAGGGACCACGAAGCGTGTGAATGGTGTGCCAAAATGATCTGAAAAAGGCATGCGAACGCAGCTGCTGCGGCCTTCGGTGGAGTACCCCATGGGCCCTCGAAACGTCTGAGGGGTGTGCCGACATGGTCTAGAGAAGGCATGCAAACTCAACCACTAGGGCCTTAGGTGGAGCTCCCTATGGGCCCACGAAGCGTCTGAGGGCTGCGCCAAAGTGGGGTGGCGGAGGCATGCGAACGCAACCCACTGGGGCCTTCGGTGGAGCCCCCTGACGGGGCCACGAAACGTGCGAGGGGTGCGCCAAAGTGGGGTGGCGGCAGCATGCGTTCGCAGCCACTGGGGCCAACGGAGGAGCGCCTTATGGGGCCACGAAATGTCTGAGGGGTGCGCCAAGTGGGGTGGCGGCGGCAAACGATCGCAACCCAGTGGGGCCTTCGGTGGAGTGGAGCGCCATGTGGGGCCACGAAACGTGCGAGGGGTGCGCCAAAGTGGGGTGGCGGCAGCATGCGAATGTAGCCACTGGGACCTTAGGTGGAGCTCCCTATGGGTTGAGGGGTGTGTCAAAGTGAAGTGGCGGCGGCATACGAACGCCACCACTGCGGCCTCAGGTGGAGCTCCCTATAGAGCCAAGAAACGTGTGAGGGGTGTGCCGAAACAGAGACAGATGGATGGCAGAAGACAGGGATTGGAGGAGGAGGGCGAGGAGCAGGGAGGGAGGGAAGGAAGCCGCCTGGCGCCGCTGATTCAAAACGAGGACTCAACTCAACACAGGATGGTTGGAAATTCATTGTTGCCTGAGGTTGACATTACCTGCTCAAAAAAAACCTCTTCCTGTGCGGGCACGCGAGGCCACCTCTGGGCTGTCCCTAAATGGAATTCGCAGGGGTGCTGGTCACGGATCGTCAAGTCCTTCTTGGGGGTCCTCGAAGTTTGTCCGAGCGCTTCGGTCCTTCGCCACGCCCAGTAGATATTGCCCGAAGCTGTTTTCAGACGGCTTCGAAAGGATCGCAGACCAGGTTCGCGGATGGGAAACATCTGAGTCTGAATGATTGGCAACCTCCCGTCGCTACCCTCATGAATGTCAAAACGCTCGTACCTGCATGCCGATGGCTTCCAAAAGGAACAAAACAAGTGCTCTACTCACATTGGGTTGTTGAATGATTATGGCGTGTTTCTCTGTCCGCCCCAAAACGCTTCATCGTTGGCTTGGTTTCCACTGGGTTCGGCTATAGCCATCGCTATGGATTACGTCATTCCCGCCCCAAGGTGATCGCGTTCTTTGACAAGGAGCTGGTGGCCATCATCCTCAGCTACCTCGTTGGCTTGGTCTCTTTCCGGATTGAACAGTCACAGTCAAGTCTTCGCAGCAACTGGGCCAAAAGCGGCTCCGCACGGGGTCACGGGAGCCCTTCAGGCCATCCAAGACACCTTCCGAAGGCCACGTCCTAGACACCCCAAGAAATACCCCCAGAAGGTCCAAGACGGCTCCAAACTCTCAACGGGTCCCAGAACGGCATCGAGCGCCGTGGAATCTCATGATGTAACGACAAGCGTGCCAAAATCCAACTAGCATTTTGGGGCGGTGGTTTAGCGCGCGTCCTCTTCCAACTCCCTTTTTCCCGAACGGGGAGTGTCTCGCCCCTCCCCCGTCGCAGCCGAAGGGTCACCGAGCTCCCCCCCGGAGCCCAGAGAGTGCGCCCAAATCGCCCAACTTCGCGACCCGCGCCGCCCGAACTGTGGTTATCTTCACGCCTCTGCGGGTGACCTGCGTGAGTCGGGAGGTTTGGCCAAGGAGCCTGACCCGCCCAGTGATCCGTAGGGTGTGGCTGATGATCATCCCCCTCCAGGGATGGAGGGCATGACGCCTCGGTCGTTCTTCGCACCGATGCGAGGTAAATACACCCGCTCAGCGATCGAGAACCGAAGTGATGCGACGCTCGCGTCCTGGTACATGGCAAGCGCCTCGTCCAGCTCATTGTTGTCCAGCAGGATGGCCTCCGCCCGCTGGAACCTCGGTCCCACCGACCGCACGCGCCCAAGTGGCTCGAGAGGAGCGCTGCGACCAAGAACTGGGAGGGAGTGAAGAGGGAGTAGAGAAGAAAGGAGGAGGGAGAAAGGATGGAGTGGAACGGAGGGAGGAGGGAGAAAAGACAGAAGGCACACAGAGGAGGAAGGAAAGAAGAGCGAGGGCGGAAGGAAGGGAGGGAGGGAATGGGAATCGGAATCGGACTGGGACCACTGAGAAAGTCAGAACGGATGTGCACGCCACCCCTGAGCCCTAGGTAGACCACGACCTCGGTGCCGAGCGCCAAGACGAAGAGCCAGAAGGTGGAGAGTGAGGGGTTCCACACAGCACCCTCTGCTATCAGGGTCGGATGCTGGGACGGCAGCCTCCGAACTTGACGAAGCAGCATATGCGAAGATGGACATTGCAGCGGGCTGCGATTCGATCGCTGCCATGGCTGTCAGGGCCGCTGTCGCGGCTGCCCCGACGCTGCCGCTGGCCACTGCACCGCGAGCCCTGTGAGCCGCAACCTCCCTGCTGCCGCCAAAGGCCGCGAGCCTGAGGACACGGCGCACGCAGCCACCACGCAGCGGCCCAGCAGCGGCGCCGCCATCCGCATCCGCCTGCGCACCCACAAAGCCGTTCTCTTGAGGGGGTGAGGGGGGCACCCCATCAGAGGGGAGCTGAACTCCGGTCTACGCTTCAACCGAGAGGACTGGGGAGATCGAGAAGAGCATCCTTGATCTGCTGATCACCCGCTTCATCCCTAGCCTCAGCATTGGCAGCCGCGGCCTGGCTGACCGACTTGCCCGTGGCCTGCGGTGCAGATACGAACGAGCATGACGAAACGGCCACTGCTCCACAACTGCGCGTGTCCACGGACGGCACGAAAATGGAAGCGTCGCCGCCCAATGTCGGAATCGCAAGCTCGCCATGCGCCCGTCCTCGCCGCCTCGCTCGGCGCCGCGCGCTGCGCTGGATGCGACTGAGCTCTGGGAGCGTGGCCTGCGCCAGCGTGCAGGCCTCCACGTGCAAGTAGTGCGATGCCGTGTTGCGTCGAGCCACCTCGACAGTGCCGTACTCCTTGCCCGTCAACCGCGCCAAGAGGACGAGGACGATCATCACCAGGCGCTCTGCCAACTCTGGGTCGTCGCCCAGGGCGCCTCTGAGCGCGACCAGCTGCTTTTCCATCTCGTTAGCTCCAGCTGCTCCCGCAAGCTGTGCACCGCCGCGTCGGCGGAGGCAAACGAACACCGCCTCGCCGCTGTGCGCTTCGTGCGCGAGCGCCTCCCTCTGGAGGCTTGAAAGTGGGCACCAGCAGCACCAACACACGGGGTTGCCTCCACCAGGGGAAGATATTCGTAGATTTCGATGTTGGTGGTAAACTTTCGGCCACCTAGAAGTCCGAATATTACCACCGTCGCCGAGATCGGGATCATCTTCTCTCGCTGGAGGCACACCGCCGATATTGGTGTTTGTGTTAACCTCTAGGCCTCCGATCCCTCGGCATCCTCTTGGACTGCCTGAGGGCGATCCAGCCCGCGCCATTCTCAAGCACCACTCCGGAGCCTCGCATCGCGCGACCTGCCGACTGACGGGGCATTTCACTTGAACGGATACAACGGCTTCTGGAGGGGAGGATCAACAAGAACTATTTCTTCGGAGTGAGAATTTGTTTACCAAAACAACAACAACAACAACAACAACAACAACAACAACAACAACAACAACAACAACAACAACAACAACAACACAACAACAACAACAACAACAACAACAACAACAGCAACAACAACAACAACAACAATCATTTAAGACTGGGGACACTCCGTTCTCACCAGTGCCAGGGTTTTCATAGGAGGCGGGCAATACCCCCACTTTGTGGGGGGGCCGGTTCAAGCTCTACCAAGTTTCCAAACGACTCTTCGCCACCACCCACACCCAGCTTCCCGCCCTATGACGTTCGGACACTTCACTTCGTGGCATGCGGACGACCGTGGCTACTATTCAGGGCCCCGCGGCCGACGACGACGGCGTGCGCGCGCGAAGAAAAAACGAATGTGTCCCGCATGGTATTATTTGACAGGGATGATGGCCCTGGCAGGTGCGCAACCGTTGTCGCAGAAGTTCGAAAAAGTTGCTCGCAAAAGCCCGTTTGACAGAAATGTTTAAAAAGTGTTGGGTTTCCTACGAATCCGCAAGAGCGCGCGGGATGAGATTTTGACATTTTTTTGTTGAAAAACCATTGGTTTTTTGATGTTTTTATGTTAAAATCGCTCCGAACACTAAGCTTTTGGAAGGATTTCGTCTTGCGCGCGCGAATGTCCACTTTACCTTATTTTTTGCAAGGGATTCTTGAAATTTGATTATATTAGAACAAGAAATGTCATTTTATAGTGTTTTTTGCAAGGGAAAACGGATTACAACAAAACAACCGGATCTTGATGACATCGTATTACCTGAGGCTTCCTCACGAAAATGATGAAAATGTGGCTGCGGCCTAGGCGGCGCAGGGGGGCCGTGCACCAGGGGTCCCAACAATAATTATTCTTTAGAATTAATAATGTTCAACAACAACAACAACAACAACAAAGCAAGGGCGGCCAGCGCCGACCCGTCGGGACCCCCCCCCCGGCAACAACCACAACAACGACCCCCCCCCCACAACACCACAACAACGCCATTGAATTCTATTTGTATGAAAATCTGCGGACCTCCTCTCTGGCACCAACGGTCCCTGCCGGCAAAAAGCATGTGTGCACCGGAGAAGCGAGGAATTCCTAGGAATCCTTAGGAATTCATGGGAATCCTTAGGAATTCCTGGGAATCCTTAGGCATTCCTAGGGATCCTGAAGAATTCCGAAGAATCCTCCAAGATTCTTAGGAACCCATAGGAATTCGGATGAATCCTTCGGAATTCTTAAGAATCGTTTGGGGTTCCTAGGAATCCTTGGGCATTCCTAGAAATCCTTAGGAATTTCTAGGAATCCTTAGGCATTCCTAGGAATATGTTCGGAACTCCTGGGAATCCTTAGGAACTCCTAGGAATCCTTACGAGAACCGACGAATCCTTAGGAACTCCTAGGAATCCTTAGGCATTCCTAGGAATCCTCTAGGAATCTTTAGGCATTCCTAGGAATCCTTAGGTATTCCTAGGAATCCTTGGGAATTCCTGGGAATTCTTAGGAATCCCTCGGAATTCCAACCAACGCAATCCTCGAGCCCACTGCTGGGGTGAACGGGGCGGCCATACGGCCACCAGCCAAACAACCAACCAACCGAGCCGCCGAAGGTGAACGGCCGCGCCCTCCTCGTCGTCGTCCTTCTCCTCCTCCTCCTCATGTTCCTCCTCCTCCTGCTTTTCCTCATCATGCCTTCCTCTTTCCCATCATCCACCACCACCTTATCCTCTTCCTCCTCCTCCTCATAGTTATCTCCCTCTTCATCGTGTTCTTGCTGCTGCTGCTCTCCCCCCTCCTCCTGATGCCCCTCCCTTCCTCCTCCTACTTGTGCCCCCCCTCAGGGGAATCTCTCAGAGGCGCTCAGACCTTCTCAGATGCTCTCAGAACCTCTCAGAGGCTCTCAGAACCTCTCAGAAACTGTCAGAACCTCTCGGAGGCTCTCAGAACCCTCAGAAACTGTCAGAACCTCTCGGAGGCTCTCAGAACCTCTCAGAAGCTGTCAGAACCTCTCAGAGGCTCTCAGAATCTTTCAGAAACTGTCAGAACCTCTCAGAGGCTCTCAGAACCTCTCAGAGGCTCTCAGAACGTCTCAGAAGCTCTCAGGGGCATCACAACGTCTCAAAGGCTCTCAGAAGCAGAACCTCTCAGGGGCTCCCAGAACCTCTCAGAAACTTTCAGAAACTCTGAGAAACTCTCAGAGGCCCTCAGAAACTCTCAAAACCTCTCAGAGGCTCTCAGAACCTCTCAGAACCTCTCAGAAACTCTCAGGGGCTCTCAGAGGCTCTCAGGAGGTCTCAGAAACTCTCAGAGTCTCCCAGAACCTCACGCAGGCTCCGGAAGGCTCTCAGAACCGCTCATAGTCTTCAAAAGTGGATGGAAGCCATAGGAAGTCCTAGTGATCCTAGGAATTCCTAAGAATTCCTAGGATTCCTGGAATTCTTAGGAATTCCCAAGAATCCTTAGGAATTCCCAATCATCCTTAAAGGAATCCATAGGAATTTCGACGAATCCTTTGGAATTCCTAAGGGTCCTTAGGAATTCCTAGGAATCCTTAGGAATTGCTAGGGATGCTTCGGAAATCCTATGGATCCTTTGGAATTCCTGAGAATCCTTAGGAATTCAAAGGAGTACTTAGGAATCCAGATGAATCCCAATGGATTCCTAGGAATCCTTAGGAAATCCTAGGGACCCTTCGGAATTCCTACGAATCCTTAGGAATTCCTAAGAATCCTTCGGAATTCCTAGAAATCCTTTGAGATTCAGAGGAATCCTCTAGACTTCCTAAGAATCATTAGGAATTCCTAGGAATCATTTGGGATTCCTAAGAAGGCTTCGAATCCCTAGAAATCCTGCGGAATTCTCTGGGAGCCTTCGGAATTGCTCGGAATCCGTAGGAATTCCGATGAATCCCTAAGAATCCGGAGGGAATCCTTAGGAATTCCAAAGAATCCTTAGGAATTTTGAAGAATCCTTCGGAATTCCCAGGACTCCTTAGGAATTCCTAGGAACCCTTAGGAATTGCTAGGGATCTTTAGGAATTCCAAGGCGTCGTTGGAAATTCCGATGAATCGCTGGAAATTCCAATGAATCCTTTGGAATTCCTAGGAATCCTTTGGAATTCCTAGGAATGCTTTGGAATTCCTAGGGATCCTTCGGAATTCCTACGAATCCTTAGGAATTCCGAAGGATCTTTCGGAATTCCTAGGAATCCTTCGAAATTCAAAGGAATCCTTCGGAATTCCTACTTCTCCTTAGGAATTCAAAGGAATCCTTCGGAATTCCTTGGGAATTCCTGGGAATTCTTAGGAATCCCTCGGAATTCCTGGGAATCCTTAGGAATTCCTAGGTATCCTCAGGAATTCCTAGGAATCCTCTGAAATTCTTAGGAATCCCTCGGAATTCCTAGAAATCCTTAGGAATTCCTATGAATCTTTTTGGGAATTCCTACGAATCCTTAGGAAGTCCTAGGAATCCTTCGGGAATCC
>CAUYUJ010016299.1:98817-101317 GCA_963575745.1 Prorocentrum cordatum
TTCTCAACCCCCCTTCTTCCCCTTCGGGGAGGGGTTTACCCCTCCCCCTACCCCCTCCCCCTGGGCCTGGAGAGGTCCCTCCGCGGGTCGCCGGAGGGGTCTTTTTCGACTCCTCGGAGGGCTAAAAAACGACACCCCTCACGAGGATTCTGGCCCCGACGGGGGGAGGGAGAAAAGTGCTCCCCCCATCTGTGATCGATCGCCCGACAGATGGCCCCAAGATTCCTCCCAGACCCCTCCCAAAGAGCCCCAAGAGGCCCCAAGAGGCCTCCAAGAGGCCCCCAAGATGCCCCCAAGAGGCCCCCAAGAGGCCCCAAGAGGCTCCCCCGAGGCACCCAAGACGCTCCTGGAAGCCCCTGGAGCCGCCAAGAGGCCCCCAAGACGCCCCAAACGGCCTCCAAGAGGCTCCCAAGAGGCCCGAAGAGGCTCCCCCAAGGCACCCAAGACGCTCCTAGAAGCCCCTGGGGCCGCCAAGAGGCCCCGAAGACGCCCCAAAAGGCCTCCAAGAGGCTCCCAAAACGACTCACACCACGACGAGGGCCCCGAACGACTCACACCACGAGGAGCCCGAACGAGTCACACCAGGAGGAGGGGCCCGAACGACTCACACGACGACGAGGGGCCCGAACAACTCACACCACGAGAAGCCCGAACGACTCACACCAGGACGAAGAGCCCGAACGACTCACATCACGAAGAGCCCGAACGATTCACACCAGGAAGAAGGGCCCGAACGACTCACACCAGGACAAGAAACCCCAAACGACTCAAACCACGAGGAGCGTTTTCTCTCCCTCCTCCTCCGCCTCGTCCTTCTCCCGCTCCCACCACAAGGAGGATGTACAAGGAGGCGGGAGGAAGGAGGAACAGGGGAGATATGCGGGGGCAGGCGGAAACACGCCTGAAAAACACGACTGTCGGCATGCTTCGCAAGAGTTGCTGTTTTGAAATGGGCTGGTGGGGATACGCGAAGCGTAAAGAATTGGAAGGAAGTCTCAGGCGGGAGCGAGGGTCCTGAGTAACATCGGAAGATGTCTCAAGCGGGGGCCTTTGTTGTTGTAGTCCGGGGGAGCAACAACGCAGTTTGACCCGGACTAAATTGTGAGCAAAACTCAAGCGGGAGCGCCGTTCCTGAGTAAATTGAAAGGAAGTCTCAGACGGGAGGGGGGGTCCTGAGTAAATTTGGAGGAAGTCTCAGGCGGGAACCGTTGTTGTTGTAGTCTGGGGGGCCAGGGGCACAGTTTGAGCACGAAGACCCACCAAGTCAAAAAACAGGGTGCGAGCGTCGAGGGGCACACTTTGACAGAGAAAAACGATATGCACCGGTGAGGGGGGATCAGCAATAATTGTTTTCAGAAATGAGAATTCAACAACAACCACAACAACAGCAACAACAACAACAACAACAACAACAACAGCAACAGCAACAACAACAACTACACCGACGACGACGAAGACGACGACGTCGACAACAACAACAACAACAACAACAACAACAACAACAACAACAACAACAACAATCATGTAAAAACTGTTCGCTCATATCTGCTGGCGTACTATTCAACACGTATATCCCGAACCCCTGATACCCGCCCTCGTCGTCTTTGATCATGCCCGTTTAAGGGTATATATTTCTTCCCTGCAGCATGTATTTCGTGCAGCCCCTAAGTCAGGGAAGAGGACGGATGGAAGGAAGGGACAAGGGGCAGGCGGGTTGCCGAAGCGTGCGTGCTGCATGAATCACGAGGAAGTCGCAAGCGAAACGAGATTCCCAAATAAATCGTTTGGAAATCAACAACGAGAGCCTGATTCCTGAGTGTCGAGGGCGCGGCGTCTGAATAAACTGTGAGGAAGTCCCACGCGAGAGCTCGATTCCTGTACGTAGCACCCCGCAATTGCGGATAAGAGTGAGGGGGCGGGCGCGGGCGACGCGGGCGTCGTCGAGCCGGCGGACCTCGTGGCCCCTACCTTCCCTGTCGATGGCGCTTTCCTCCTCCTCCTCCTCCTCCTCGTCCTCGTCCTCGTCCTCGTCCTCATCGTCATCCTCCTCCTCCACCTCGTCCTCCTCCTCCTCCTCTTCTTCTTCCTCGTCCTCCCTCTTCCCCCCTCGTCCTTTCATCATCGTCCTCCCATTGTCGTCCTCTCCCTCATCGGCCTCCATCATCGTCCTCCCATTGTCGTCTAGCATCTTCATCCTCCCCCTCCTCCCCCTCCTCGTCCTCCTCCTCCCCCTCCTCCCCCTCCTCCCCCTCCTCGTCCTCCTGCTCCTCCTCCTTTTCTTTCTCCACATTATCCTTACATCTTCTCTTCTTCCGCGTCCTCCTCGTCCCCTGTTTGTTCCTCCTGCCTCCCCCTCCTTTTCCCGAGATAACTGCAACGCAATCTTTTTTTCCCACTTTGTGCTCCCCGACTTCTCTCATCAAGGCAACTCGCCAGGGCAAAGTTGCTGGGCGGGCTGGTGTGGATGCGCGGAACTTGAAGAGGTCCTTGCGGGCTCAGA
>CAUYUJ010016299.1:113174-130674 GCA_963575745.1 Prorocentrum cordatum
GTGCTGCTGCTGCTGCTGCTGCTGCTGCTGCTGTTGCTGGTTTTCCGTCGTCCTCGTCCTCATCCTCGTTCTCGTTCTCCTCCTATCCCTCCTCGCCCCAGATGTGGATCGCGGGGGAATCGCAGAAAACGTCATGGACGCAAGCCCTACCTCGCCCCGTCGAAGAGCCGCGGCCGCGCCGCCGCGAGCCACGGGGATCGCAGATCGGATGAGCGCTGGGGCGGGGGCTGCTTGGCCAACATCGCCATCTTCGCCTGCGCGCGTACCGAGCTTAGCATGGAGGGAGCTCGTCATGGGGCTAGGAAGGAGGAGAAAAGGGGATGACAAGCGTGGCGAAGGAGAAACGTGGAGGAGGAGGGGGTGGAGGAGGAGAAGCGTGGCGGAGGAGGAGAAGAGGAGGAGAAGGAAGAGGAGGACAGGAGGAGAAGGAATGGAATGGAATGGAATAGGATGGAATTGAATGGAATGCCCATGGGGGGAGCGCACCGCACTAAATAATCTCAGCTTGAATAATCAAACTGGGATACGAATCGGGGAGAAGGTGGTGAGAGAGGAAAAAACCTTCAGATGACACCCGAAAACTATCCCCTGGATTGAACGTCTCGAATGCTCACCCACACTCGAATCCGCTCAACCAAAGCTTTCATACGCTGCTCATAGTAAGTGACCGCCTCTGACGCCGAAAAACTCGTTGGAACATTCGTGGCAGTAGAGGTCTGGAGGCTCCGGCGGGACACGGCGCAGCCTCGAGACAGGAAGCACCTCGTCCAACGCCTGGGCCACACGACGGTTGGGGCACCTACCTTGCCTCACCATGGCCAGGACCTCTATGCCTTTACGAGTCGGGGGCTGACAGGGGCGGCCTAGTTTCTCAAGCTTAGCTTGGGACCAACCGCCACACTTCAGGCACGCTACGGTTTGCTCTCGAACGGTGCAGACAGCAGGGTCACCCCCAGCTTCTCGAGCCAGTCCAGTCGTGGCGATGAGAGAATGGCCAAGGGGGTTCGAGAGCAATCTACTGATGTGACTGGACACGCCTTTACAACCATCCAAGGGGACTCCGTCTGGCGATCCTTCCGCGACCAGCAGATAACGTGCGCACTGCAATCCGAAGTCTCCCTGCTGCCATAAATGCCAACTGGTCTGCCGCCTTGAGCGGCCCGATCGAAAACGCACCGGCCTCTTCCACCTTACCTCACTGGGGGACAGCGGGAGGATGTGCGCAGCTTGTTTCATGAAACTCTGGGCATGTGTGGCTGCAATATTCACGCTGGAGATGAAATCTGGATCTCGCGCAGGGTGAAGGACAGCGCTGCTTTCGCTTGCCTATCTACGGCCGCGTTAGCTACGGCAAATAAACGATCGAGTCCCTCGAGCTGCGCCATTTCTTCTTCAGTCCTGTGAGCTTGCACATGGCGCACTGTGTGTATGAGAGGCGTTCCCCCAATCCCTGCGCAAAAAGTCTGACACCTGCAAACTTGCTGGATGCCGCTAGCTGCCTCGAGATATCTTGCTGGGCTATGAAAATGGCGGCCTTGCAGTCCGAAGCTAGCTCAGCTGGCCTGCTCGCGACTTGGCCGCAGATCGCGATCCCGACGTGTTCTGCCATAGCGGGTGTCTGTGGCAAAGCGCCACGAACTATCCCGCGCATGAAAGCTACTGGATCTTCCGCTACGTCGGGGCAGACTCAGGTGGACCAGGAAGTTCTCTCCGACGGGCTCAGCAACGGTCTGCTCCCTGATCCGTCAGAAGCCAGGCGAAGCGGTGCATTAGTCGTGAGCGAGGCTATCATTTCAGGGTCAACCTCTAGTGAGCTGCCGTGCTGATCCAACACCTCAGCCTCAGACGAAACCGACTGACGCGGCAACTCACTATCTTGATACGTGAAAATGCCCGTGGTGAAAATCAAGTGTTCGGGCTCCGCTTGGGCCGCAGAAGTAAAATCTGGCGATACTGCCGCAGCCTCCCTAGCTTCCAAGACTTTTGGTAACTGACAGCAGTAGTGTGTCCCTCTCTCCACACTCGCAGAGCCCATCACACAGGCATCCCGCCCTCTCAGCACGATCTTTGGTCCACAATATTTGGCAACCACAGCTCCTAATGAGATACTTCAAGAATCTACTGAAACGCTTGGCTTTCGGACCGACAACTTTTCGGACCAGGTCCAGCGTGGCACGAGTCCCAGGAGCGAGGCCATGCCTCTGGACCAAAAGAAATTCGCGCTGCATTTGCACACCTTGCCTGCCTTTAAAAGGGACGGCGGGGTCTGAGTTAAATCGACTTCGAGATCATTGTGGTCTACCCATCTGAAGGGTCCACGATGATTCCAGCCCGCACGGGCCAAGCACAAACAAGCACGAGACACTGGGCCCCTGGACTCACGCCATGATCTGCACAGCTCGGGTTGGCAGAGCTCCCAGAGGAGGAGAAGGAGGAGGAGGAGGAAAGGGAGAAGTGAGAATAGGGAGATCGAGTAGGAGATCGAGCTGGTCCCGGAAGAGACGGGGCCGTGGAAATGTCCCGCTCCCCGCGGGCCCCTCTTGGGCCCTCCGCAAATCCAAGGAGCCGTCCCAGGGGTCCAAGGCCAGCCGTGTTCGGGGCCCCCCCTTGTCATGGGGCGACGAGGGGCGCCTCGAGCCGAGGGAACGGCGGCTGGGGGGTGCCTCTGACCACCCACCAAGCCACCCCAACCCAACCCGAAGTCGCCGCTGGTCCTGCAAATGTCCTGTGGGGGAACATTCTGGAACATCGAGGAAACACACTGGAACCCGTGCTCAACCCGACATTTAGGAGGTGGGCTGGGACCTTCGAGTTGGGTTGGGGTGGTTTGGTGAGTAGTGAGCCTCTGGCGCGGGCAGCGGCACAAGAACAAGAGGCTACATACGCAAAAGCTGGTGGAGGGCCGCTGGGGCCCCCTGGCGGCGCTTCTGGCGCCGCCCGCTCCGTGGAAGCTCTGAGTGCCACGGGGGTGGGGGGGGGCTCAAATGCGACCCCAACCCAGGCAATCCGCGCAGACATCCGAGAATCTGCGTTCACTGCTTTGGGCTGCCCCTCACTGTGGGGAGTGGCGAGGGGTGCGGCCTCCCGAGGAGGCAGGGGTGTCTTCTCGGAGGAGGTCGGAGGGCCTCTGAAAAGGGCTTCTCGGAGGGGCTTCCACCAAGGAGCCCCCCTGCCCTCCTCTCCGGGCCGAAAAAACAAGGGAGGATAGCGAATGCGATGCATGCAGGCGGGTCTGCCCGGCGCCTCCAGCGCCGATGTATCATGGAAACTGACAGGCGGCGGGGCCGAAACCAGCTGCATGCAGCAATTTTCGTAACGACTCACGCATGCGTCCCCGCAAAATCCTCGACGATTCCAGGCCCACGCTAAGGCCACGTTGACGCCGTCGCGGCGACGGTCTGAACATGCTCAAAAGGAGCGAGTCCAGCGCCAGGGCCTCGAAACAAAAACATGCGCGATTCCCGCGTAGTCTTCGAGGAATCCCAGCGCGTGTTGGGGCCACGTAGACGCCATGTCGAGGCCCTCGGGGCGAGGGCCTCAATGTACCCCAGCGTGATTCCTGTGTACTGTTCAAGAACTCCCCGCGCATGTTGACGCCGTGTCGAGGCCCTCAAACTAAAGCCACATTCCCGCATTGTCCTCGAGGATGCCTCGCGCATGTTGAGGCCCTGCCGACGCTGTTTATTGCAATACTTCACGGGGGCTCATTGGGGCCTCAACATGCAACATGCACGGCAGCCCAAGGGAACAGCCGCACACATGGCCCGCTGCTACAAACCAGTATTGTAGCATGGCAGGTCTCCTTAAGCTGACCTCCCTGGGGTGGAGGACAAGCGCCGATTGGTACATGGGATTCGTCCTCGCAACCAAGCGCAGCGAAGGTGGCCGCCGCCAGTGCCACCCATTTTTCGAAATTACACTTAGTATTGAAAGCTGCGTTGGGAAAATGCTGCAGTCGCAGAAGAACAAAGAGGAAGAGCTACAATAGTTGTATAAGTTGCGGTAGCAATATCCAAAGAGTGTTACTAGCACTAATACTAGCAGTTGTGGTAGTAATACCAGCAGTAGTTACAGTCGCTGGGTCAATGGTAATGTTCAGTGTGCTGGTACTGGTAGTGGTGGTGGTGGTGGTGATTCCGACGCGCGAAACGGAGGCGCAACGCAAACCACGGCATTCTCACGAAAATGGTCGACTGCGCAAGCCGAATCGACTAGGCGGGCGCTGCAGACAACGACAGAGGGGCCGACATTGGTTTAAAAAAATACTGGTGATGCCCAACCGCGAGAGCGAGTGTTGTCGAAAACCGACAGCGGTCGCCGTTCGGCAGGCGACGTTTGACGCAAATGGACAACGTATGTGGAGACACCGACGGTAAGCCCGCTTCAACCTCGTTCCATTATTTCCATCCCACCTCGATCGCGCCGAAACTTCGGACGTCTCGGCCACCAAACCAATTCCTTCGCAGGCAGTCATAATATTGTTTGGGCCACTGCGCTGCGCACCCCCCGCAACATGTCAAGGCGGCGATGATTTAGAGTACGCGGGAACAGTCTCTGCGGCGACTGTGGCTCCAAGAACGCGGCTCGGGAATGCTGGACTTCAGCTGCCGCCCGTCGGAGAGCATATCCCTCCGTGTCGTTGTCCCCTGGCCTCGGGCCGTAGGTCGGCTCTCTTGCGGCCCCTCGGATGAATTTCGGGCAGCCCCAGAACGCTCTCAGCGAGGCGCAGCCGCTGAAGGCGTCCCGAGGCTGGGAAACAAGCGAAAGCATAGAAAAACGCCCGAAACGCTTCCCTCCTGAGCCTGTTCCAGACATGCGATGTCCCTGGACGCCCTGGCCGTTTTCCTGGAGCCGGCTTTTCATCCAGAGTCGTGTCTTGACTATCCCGAGGCCCAGCGAGGGCCCACAGAGGGCCGAAAACAACCCAAAACCGCCCGTCGTGATTTTCGTAACGACGCGAGCATGTCCTCATGGGCGCAAAACATACCAGTGTCCGGGGCCCCGCGGGCCAGGCCCCTGGGCAGCGACCCCGCGGATGCGGGGCGTCTCTTCGCGGATGCCCCGCGCGGAAGGCATCTGCAAGAGCGCGCATCCGCGGGATCGCGCCCCGGAATCCAGACCGCGGGGGCGCGGATACGGATGTCTTCGCCGCTCGTGATATCCGGGGTGGGCTCGGGCAGCTTGGGCTTGAGGGGCAACGATAGGGGGGGACTGGCATGGGAGGGGGAACGTCGGCCTGGAACCGGCGACACATCGCCGATGGATCGGCGACATGCCCCGATAGCAGATCCGCACATCCCTGCGCGGGGCGGGGCTATCAGACCCCCTTCTGCCCATCGCCCCCCTATCGTTGCCCCGCAGGCATCGCGCTCGCACCCTCGGCAGGCCGCCCCCAGTCGAGGCGCCGGGAGCGGCCGCGCAGCCACGGCGGGCGGCGGCGGCGGCGCCTGCGCCATGTAGTAGTGGGACCCCTCGCCGCCCATCTCGGCGGCGTGCTCCTGCCGCCCGCGGGCGCCGCACCCAGCCCCGACGACGCACCTTCTCGCACCCTCCCCCCCCCCTTCACATCTACGCCGACGCCCACGCCCATGCCCACACCACGCCCATGCCCACGCCCACGCCCCCACCCCCACCCCCACCCGCCTTCCAGGCACCGGAAATCTGAACCCCCCTTCCGCCCCCCCCCTCCCCCCTCGAGGGAGCAGGAGCGAGGGGTGAAAGGGGAGGGGGGCGGAGGGCCAGGAAAAGGAGGAGGCCGAGGCTGCGACTGACTACATCGAATCCCGAGGGAAACGCTCGCCAACACGGGCGCAAGGGAAGTGGGGGGCAACCAACCCCCACACCAGGCAAGAAGCAGCCCCCACCACGGAGCCAGAGGCCCCACGCCAGGTCCCCGAGAGCCTGGCCGCCAAGACCCCGCGCGAGAGGAGGAGGAGAAGGAGGAGGAGGAGCAAGAGGAGGAGGAGGAGGAGGAGGAGGAGGAGGGGGAGAGGAGGAGAGGAGGAGGAAAAGGAGAAGGAGGAGGCGAGGAGGAGGAGCAGGAGGAGGAGGAGGAGGAAGGGGAGGAAGAGGTAGGAGGAGGAGGAGGAGGAGGAGGAGAGGGAGGAGGAAAAGGAGGAGGAGGAGGAGGAGGAGGAGGGAGCGGGAGGAGGAGGGAAGGGGAGGCGGAGGGAGGAGGAGTAGGAGGAGGGAGGAGGAGGAGGAGGAGGAGGAGGAGGAGGAGGAGGAGGAGGAGGGAAAGGAGGAGGAGAGGGACTGATCCGATTTTGACTCGGGCAAGGAGCGCACCCCATCGGCGGACTGGCCTGGAGCAGCGAGTCTGGAGCGGGGGGGGCCGGGAGGAGGCGGAGGAGGAAGATCGATGAGAAGGGGTAACAGGGAGCAGGAGGAGGGGGATGATAAGGATGAGGATGAGGGTGAGGATAATAATGAGGATGAGGATAAGGATGAGGATGATGATGCTAATGAGGATGAGGATGAAAAAGAGGAAGATGCAGATGATCCTGGTGATACTGACGATGGTGATGATGCTGTTAATGTTGGTGGTGATGATGATGCTATGATGTTGGTGGTGGTGTTGATGATGCTGCTGACAAGTATAGTGATTGTGGCGATGATGATGATGATGATGATGATGATGACGATGATGATGACGATGATGGTGCTGATGGTGTTGATGATGATGATCATGGTGGTGGTGATGATGATGGTGCTGTCCGTGATGATGGTGACTCTGATGAACATGATGACAAGTGGTGTGGTGATGATGCTGGCGATGCTGCCAATGATGATGGCGATGATGATGATGGCGATGATGATGATGACGATGATGATGATGATGATGATGATGATGATGATGATGATGATGATGATTATTATGATGATGATGATGATGATGATGATTATGATGGTGATGAGAGTGATAGTGATCGTGATGGAGATGGTGATGGTGTTGGTGATGATGATGATGGTGATGATGGTGATGATGGTGAAACTGGTGATGATGATGATGATGATGATGATGATGATGATGATGATGATGATGATGATGATGATGATGGTGATGAGGATGAGGATGATGAGGATGAGGATGAGAACGATGACGATGATGGCGGTGGTGGCGATGACGGCAACAATGGTGGTAATATGAGTGCGTTGCAATAGACCTCGCAGTGCATGTGTAAAGGTACTCGCATTGCATTCGACAACGCATGGTCACTCCACACGGACCAATTGCACTGGCACATCTTAGTATATTGAGTCGGCATTGGCATGGCAAGACTAGTAAGAACACAAGAGGTAATCCCAAGATCCATTCCGCAGTAAGCCCAATCCAGGACCAGCAAGTCCGATTGCAGCCCCGGTTCAAGCCATGTTTAGCAGTGTTGTGGAAACAAGCGTGCTGCTTACAATATTATCTAATCGAGGCATCCGATTGAAACTTGAAGCGCATGCTGCTACCAACGCAGTTAAGCACACACGCTTCTCAACGAGGGAATCAATACACAACGCTGGGCGGTTCACAAAGGAGTCGCAGATGATACCGTCAAGTGTCAAAATGTGTTGTCGGAAGCGTTGTGACTGGGTGTTCACCACCAGCTGGTTCGTTCAGCTCTCAATTCGGAAGCCCCATGCAATCCACTGGCCCTGATTCCATGAATCATCCGCTGAAGTTCAACATCAGCTAACGACGCCTCATTGACTGGAACACGGCACATGGGAGAGCAGCATCACGAACCAGAGCGCTTCTGACTAGCACGACAAACAGAAGCACAACGTCATGATGGTACAAGCACCGATATTGTCTTAGTGCGGCTTGATGCGAGTTCGTCTGAAAAGCCGTCGCTGCAATGAATACCTTGTCAATGCCTGACTGAAGGCAGAATTGGTTTTAACGCACACCCTCTAACTAGAACCCCTTATTGAGCCAAAGTGGCTTGAACCAACGTGGCGATGGCCAGACACATCGGGGGACTGAGGAGGGCAGAGAGAGTCAGAGAGGGAAGAAGAGAGGGAGAGGGAGGGAAGGAGGGCGGGAGGGAGGGAGAAGGGAAGAGCGAGAGAGAGAGAGAGGCCAAGAGGGCAAGATTTTACCCAGTGAACCTTATTCGCCAAAAGGATGGGGATTCAGGGAAATTGGAATAAGAGCACCAGAAGCAAGAGGAGGACGAAGATTCGGAGGAGGAAGGCGTACCGATGAGCCGAAAGAGGATGAGGAGAAGGAATAAGAGGAGCATGGAAAGGAGGAAGGAGCAGGAGGATGTAGATCTGCCCGAGAGACACGACTCTCTTTCACACCCCCTCCAAGCTCAGAGCAAGCACTCAAAGGAGAACTCGATCGCAAAACAGAATACGGAGAGCTCGAGAGGGTGAGAGAGCCACGCCACTGCCCGCACTATCACCCAGGATCCACGCTTGCCGATTTGCAGATGGACACCTGGATAGGTAGACGCCTCAGGAGGTGATCAGAGCGGGAGGATTACCCGCCAGTCTGAAGAGGGTGGAAGCATGAAGTAAGAAGGCGGATAAAATAGATGGAGTTCGGGCCCGCCCAGAGAATCTAAAAAAAACTTCATCACGATTCTTGAAGAGTAGGAAGGCGCTTGAAGTAGGATGAGATTTGGGAATCCCACAGTACCTCCTTCCAACGAACGGCGTTTACGGATTCGGGCGTGCGCTACTTCAGTCTTGAGACCCCGACCACTTTGACGGCACCGCATGAGGAGAGAAAGTCCCCGCCCTCCCTCCCCTCGCGGGCCAGTCGGCGGCGCTCCAGTGCGGCAAGAGTCGGCTGCACACAAAAGTGACCCTACGCAAGAGTGACCTGGGGTGCGCGACTTTTGGGGGGCGCGAGTGGACCAAACACAAGCGCACAAGACTCTACTACGGTATCGTGTTCGGCGATCGGGGGACCCCACTGAGCCCGCACCATAGGTCACTCCGGCGAAAGGTCACTCCTACGTCTAGTCGAAAGAGAGAGGGTGGCGGTGGGGGACGGTGGGGTCCCGGGCCGCCTTGCGGCCAGGGCGCCGTCCCTCCCGACCTCTTGCACACGAGGCTCTCGATCGTCCTCCTCCATGTCGACCTCTCCTGAGATCCGTCGCGGCCCTCGGGAGCCGCACGGCCGCGGCCCTCGGGTGCGGCGCCATCCCCAAGGGCTGTTCCTCGTCTCGGACGGTCTCTGTAGCTCGTGTCCTCGTGTCCTCGACGGACTCCACTCCCGCGTCCATCCTTGCCTCCCTCCCTCCCTCCGTCCTCCCTCCTCCCTCTCGTCTCCCTCATGCATTCTTTATTCGACCCTTGGTTGAAGGCAGGCGCGATGCGGGGCATCACAGAAGGGAGCAAGCCCTAGGAAGCACTGGCATGCATGGGCCGGCATGTTGCTGATAACGGCAGGAGTGGCCACACTGCGGACCGAAGAGGGAGAGGGAGGAGGGAAGTAGGTAGGAGGAAAGAGGGAGGAGTGAAGAGCAAGGTGGTCTCAGATCTCAGGTCTACGAGCGATGCACCCACAAAGGTTCTCGCAGAGTGCAAGACGGTGAGCATAACGAATGCCCCCAGACAAGGGTAAATCATAAGAGTGACTCGTCAAGAGCTCACTCGCATGGAGATCCTTAGTTTCCGAGGAGCGTAGTTGAAGAACCTGCTTGGCGAAGATGAAAGAGGGGTGAAGGAAGACATTGATGGGGATGTGAACGCTTTTTGCCTGGCCCTCCTTCGCTCCACCATCCCCTTCTGCCCTTCTTCGCCCGCCGTCCGCTCACCGTAGTACACATGCAGAGTCGAGCGACAGACTGTGGGCTCGAGCACCTGGATACTTGACAGTGCGTCTTTAGACCCTTATCGAGCGCGTGACTCACGACTCTGAGAGGTTAGCCCGTTGCTCTGTGCCTGTACGGGATGAGACTGCCGAGGAGATCGCGGCCGAGCAGGCGAAGCGGCAATGCGAAACAGCACCGGAGGGGGGCCGAAAAGCAGCGGGCCAGCGGCGAGAGAGCGAGGGAGAAGGAGGGAGAGGCCGACACGGCAGCGGGCCCAGGGCTCGGCGCGCGAGGTGCGAGGAAGCGTGGGCGATGCGCTGAGATCCCTGGTGCAGGCTAGGAGCCGCTCGTTCTCTCTCTCTCTCTCTCGTTCTCCTTTCTCTCTCTCTCTCTCTCTCTCTCTCCCGTCTTTCCCTCTCTCTCTCTCTCTCTCTCTCTCTCGAGAGAGAGAGAGAGAGAGAACACTAAAAAAAACTTCGGGGCGCTGTTCGGGCCGTGCGAGAGGGTCAAGGTAACCTATGCAGGGAGAGCAGCCACTGCGGCATTTCGACGAGGTCCTACGTCGGGTGCATCCTGGCCCAGAGAGATGTCAGCGAACTCTTCGGGGCTACCAAGATGATGGGGGGAAGCTACAGTGCATTCTTCGGAACTGCTTCTCGAAGCATCATGGCGATGAAAATTGCGCCCGATAGTGGCAGGATGAAGCTGACGTGAACGCTGATCAATAACGCTTGCTTCTCGAGCCTTAGAGAGACTGGCCGTTGCAGAGGATGGCCGTCAGCAGTAGCAGTGCCTTGCTGGACAACGCCCTGGCTCAGACCGTGAAGTGCGGCTCACGTCGAAGTCTAGCTAGTGTTGGCGCGGTCGCGACGCGCGTCTGACTTGGGTGCGACGTGCTTTCGTGGTACCTCACGCAGTGCGGGTTGGTGTGCCCAGGCTTCAGGGAGCTGAAGCCAAAAGGGATATGCTCACAAATGGCGGGTCCAGCATGTTCTCTGTCTCTTCCGCGCCCGCTTTCAGCGGGTCTGGCGTGGTCTCTGGTTCTGCCGCGGCCGCATTCGGGGACGTCTCGGTCTCGGCCATTGCCAGGTCGCCACCCTCGGTGAAGCCTGGGAGTGCCACACACACACACACACACTGCAGAAAATCTGAACAGGCAGCACCAGAAGCTTCAACCACAATGGCTGCTTATGGAGCGGCTCGATGAAGTCAACTGAGATTCTTTAACCACTCAGTAATGCTACGGCTGAAAGACCGGCACATGCAATGCCTGAAGCTGATCGGGATGTCATTATCACAGAAATTGCTAGCGTGATACTGCAAAAAAAAATGAACAGAAGAAACAGGCTGGAACCCGTGTGAACGATGCCACCTCCTCAATACGCAAATTCGGCGCATGATGGTATGCTCCTTCGCCTTCCTTCTCCTTCCTCCCTCTCCCTGTCTATCCCCTCTCCACCTCCGTCCGTCTCCCCCTTGTCCCCTCGCCCTTTCCTCGCCCACTTGCGTTGGAAGAGATGTCGCAACGACAGTCCTATCTGCTTGCTGGAAACATACCAAATCCTGCCCAATGACCCAACTACGGTTTCGGATCGCTTGCGCGGACCATTGCGACACACCGCACGAAACGGAGCTGCCGCAACTCGTCCGACATCCTGCGAGGTGATAGCACTCGGCATGCAATAGCCGTCAATGCGGCGATCCTAATCTTCCTGAATGCCCGTGAATGTTCCGCGATTTTCCAGGGCGAGCCCTTGTCAACTCGCTACCTTCGTGAACGCGCTGTGCTTTGCTTTTGGTTCGTTGCTTCTTCGCTAGGTCCTCGATCTGAGCCCTTCGTGCGAGTTGCGCAGGCAGTAGCGGCATCAGAAAAGGCAGGAGGAACGATTCCGTCCTCCTCCTCCTCCTCTTCATTATCCTTGTCCTCCTCCTCCTCCTCCTCCTCCTCCTCCTCCTCCTCCTCCTCCTCCTCTTGCTCCTCCTCCTCATCCTCCTCATGATACCCAGTCTCTCATCCTCCACCTCTTCCCTCCCTGCTCCGTATAACCCCTCTGTTCGCACCACCAGCCATGCTGGTAGGGCAGCGATTTTGTTTCTCATACGACTTCCTCACCCGTTATGACCCTAAGTCCTGAAATTTACAACAACGACAAGCGACAAGGACGAAGGGCCTGTGAGTTTCAACATGTTGTTCTTGACTTGGGTGCTGTTTTTGACGTGGTAGTACTACAACTTGATAGTTCCATAGGTACACGCATATGAAGGTCAGCACCTTGGTAGACAAGACCTTCTCGCCTAAGACTACCTATGTCAAGTCGGTAAATGGATGGAGGGCAATTCCATTTCAAAACCATGCGCTCGCCTACTAATACACCCCAGCATTGCCGGGTCATCACGTGGAATACCAAGCAGCTTCACAAGTGGAGGGGCTGCTCTCTTTCGACGTTGTGCGCCAAATTGGATCCTCAATTTAGTTTTATTGCACCATTCGTGGTTCAACCAAGTGATAAATATATGGCGGCACCTTCTCGAAGTCGTCTCGATTCCGTGCTGCACACATGTTCATCAAATATTTTATCAACTACAAGGTCTGAAAGCAGCTCCATGCTAAGTAGCAGTGCTTCGCCACGTCTTGCGATTAGGCCTGAGCCAGGCCCGCCATGTACCATTCCAATCCAGCCAGGCCGGCCCCAGTCCCAGACCTCTGGTGGTGAGACCATCGGAGGGAGTATCACAGTTCTGGCCCTCCTGGGTCCTGAGCCAGTGGCACGCCCATGGGGCCGTCATCTTTCCAGCAGGCGGTCGCACGAGTGATGAGATGAGGCATACTTTGGAAGGGAACTTGGGACGGGGGGGCGATGCTAGAAACATTAACTGTCGGAGCTCATGTGTGCTGGGTTTTCTGCGGCCCCTCCTCCTTATCCTCGTCTCCCCTACCGCTCTTCATCACCTCCGTGTTCCTTCCTCATATGTCTCGTCCTGCTCCTTCTGTTGCACGGATGCCATTGCCCCTGCGGGCAAGCAGCCAGCTCCTGAACCATCTCGTTCACATGGTGCAGGTACCGGCTTTTCGCGACGTCACCAAGTACTGCATAACACCTGGAGGGATTCAGGAAGAGGGTAGAAACCAGGGGGAGGAGGAGGGAGTGAGGAGTTGGGAGGAGGAAGCCACTAAATGCACCCAACGAAACTCATCATGAGAGAAACTCCATCATGCTTGTCATACGCTCGACTGCACCAGGTGGTATCCGCGTCATCCCCTTGTCCTTGAAAATTGCGAGCGCACGGCTCATATGTAGATAGTGATGTGATCACTCTGACCCAAATATATCACATGCAAGAGCAGCAAGCTGACTTATGACGTAGATGCTCGAGTGAACATACAAGAAATCTTTGATGAGCAGCAGGTTGGCGACGACGTTGGTACATAATCTCTTGGATCAGTAAATACTTCTGCTTTGTCACCCCGTCGTAGAATAGCAAGGCCATCTCACAAGCAACTCGGAGCATGCGGACACGGTTTCCGCGATGCTCAGCCTGTGAGTAGCAAATTCAGTCCGACTTCGATGTCACCCGAGAGGCCGAGGTCCAGAACCCCGTGTCGAGAGACAGTCTGTGCTGAATATCCGAGCGTTGGCGTTGAAAATGCGGGCACTCTCCCCGAACATGGCGAAACGATGGTACCAAACGTCCACAATTCTCGCACGGATGTCCCGTGCGTCTCCGAGTCTCTGATGATACCGCTCCACTTCGGCATATCGAGATCAAAGTATGGTCTGACTCCTGCAAGAGCCATCCACTTAACAAACTGCTTGTGTGAACTCTGATCCACGTCCACGTCGTCAATCTCCTCAGCGTCGTGCCGATCACGCTGCACAATCTGGAGACATCTAACCCGTGCAATGAGACGTATGGTATGTAAAGCGGCCTCACATGAGGCCCAGAACCTCCACCTGTCGTCAACCAGGTGCTCCACCGCCTTGTGAACTCGCTGCTCATCCGCTGGACTCACTTCAAATAGCAAGCCCTGTCGTTCACTGTAACGAATGTACTTCAAACCAAGGACCTGCACATGATACGTCATACTCGTCTCCAAGAATCTTGACCAAGTTAGCTTCGTGCCCGTCACATTATTGATGGCAAGAATGGCACTCGAATAGACTGGATGCAACCATACGTTCTGGCACCATCACCTGCCCATACACCATTCTGACACGAAAACAATGTGGAAGAATACCAGCGCCTGGACCTGTGGGCCCGCCTGGCACGATTCCCGAAACCCTGTCAACGCTGGGCCACTCGTCGTGCGATCGCTCCCTGTATAGACATTCGTTGCAATATCCGATGTCCGTGGGCTCGCAAAAAACGACAGGTCGGGGACGCGCAAACTCGGGTCAAGACAAATCCAGGTCGGCCAGGGCCCTGTCGCGAAGCTGGGCCGGTCGCATGGTAGCTCCCAAACCCGAAACAGCGGAGGGCGGGGAGGGGGAATCGGCCCCACAAGGCTCCCAGACCAGGGTCAGCCAAAGTGGATTAGCTGAACCCCGTTAGCGCTGACCCCCGCTACGCGAGCCCCGAATAGCATCGCCCGCGGCAGCGCCGGCGTCGTGCGCAGAGAGTGCCACGAGAGACGATCCGTGGCGTCTCGCGCAGAGGGCGCCGGATTGCTGACCGTCAGACGGAACAAGTCGTTCCGTATCCCAACGCGCGCTCAACAAACTTTGAGCCTTTTTTTCCGATTGGTCATTGAGATTCAGGCGTCTCACGCACAGAGGCAAAAATGCGACCACTGCCATCCTAACCCTGGTCCTCCCACCCCTTCTCGTCCTCCTCCTCCTCCTCCTCCTCCTCCTCCTCCTCCTCCTCCTCCTCCTCCTCCTCCCCCTCCTCCGCCTCCTCCTCCTCCTCCTCCTCCTCCTCCTCCTCCTCCTCCTCATCATCATCATCATCATCATCAGCATCCCCCTCCTCCGCTTGCCTCCATCCGCCTACTTCGGCCTCCTCCCATTCCTGCTCTCTATTCACCCTCCTCATTACAATAATCAAGCGCACCACCACCAACACAACCAACGTCAGCATCCTCTTCCTCATCCTCCTCATGCTCCCCCCCTTCATCATCCTCATCATCATCCTCATCATCCTCATCCTCATCCTCCTCATCCTCCTCATCAGCATCAGCATCAGCATCAGCATCATCATCACCATCACCATCATCATCAGCATCATAATCATCGGTATCATCATCATCAACATCATCATTATCCTCATCCTCATCATCATCGTCATCGTCATCATCATCATCACCACCGTCATCAGCAGCAGTAGCAGCAGCATCATCCTCATCATCATTATCGTCGTCGCCATCAGTAGCAGCAGCATCAGCATCAGCATCCTCAGCATCCTCAGCATCATCATCATCAGCATCATCATCAGCAACATCACCATCAAAATCATCATCATCATCATCATCGTCATCGTCATCGTCATCACCATCAGCATCCTCATCCTCATCCGCATCCTCATCATCATCATCATGACAGCATCGTCACCATCATCGTCACCATCACCATCACCGTCACCATCATCATCACTACCATCAGCCTCCTTATCATCATCAGCATCACAACCAACACCATCCTCCTCATCATCAGCATAATCAGCATCGTCAGAATAATGATGTTTCATCATAACTGTTATCACAAACACAACCAACCTCATCATCAGCATAACAGTATCATCATCAGCAGCATCATCATAATCAGCATCATCATCAGCATCAGCAGCAGAATCGTCATCATCAGCAGCAGCATCATCAACGTCAGTACCATCAGCATCATCGTCGCTATGATCACCATCATCACCAACATCATCACCATCGTCATCATATTCATCATCATCATCATCATCATCATCAGCATCATCATCAACATCAGCATGTCATAGGCATCATCAGCAGCAGCAGCATCGTCATCATCATCAGTTTCATCGGTATCATCATCCCGAACTAGCATCAGCAACACCAGCAGCATCATCATCAGCATCGTCATGAGCATCATCATCATCATCATCATCAGCAGCAGCAGCAGCATCAACAGCATCACCATCACCATCAGCAAAAGCATCATCATCAGCATCATCATCAGCATCATCATCATTATCACCAGAACCAGCATCATCATTATCGTCAGCATCATCATTATCGTCATCAGCATTATCATCATCATAATCTACATCGTCATCGTTATCGTCAACAGCAGCAACATCCTTTTCCTCTTCCTCCTGAGCCCCGCACTGTGGGACCGATATGTCCTAGGCTTTCGGATCATGCCGTCTTAGGGGGCTCCAGTAACCGGGGTAACTGAAAAGGAGGGGAGGAGGAGGAATGGGAGGGCAGGCAAGGAGGAGGAAGAGGAAGAGGGGGGAGGAGGAGAAGGATGAAGAGGAGAGGTCATGTAACCCGTTCGCTGAAATCCTGAATCCCAGGAGGGGCATGGGAGGGGGAAGGGGAATAGTGGAGAGCCCCCCTCCCCAGGAGGTCTCTGGAGGCCACAAGCCTCCAGAGGTTTGTGGAAGCACGGAAAAGACAAGAAACGATTACGCGGGGGAGGGGAGGATGATGAGGAGGAGGGAAGCAAGGAAGGAAGGAGGAGGGAAGCAAGGAAGGAAGGAAGGAGAAGGAGAAGGAGAAGGAGGAACAGAAGGAGGAGGAGGAGGAGGAAGAGGAACGGGATAAGGAGGAGGGAGGAGGAGGAGAACGAGGGCGGTGGTGCTGGATGTGCTGCCCCAGACGTACTCCTTCCCCAACCCTTCAGGCCCCGTTGCCTCTCCGCGACGGGCAGATTGTAGTGCTCCATCGTCGCGTCGGCGAGAGATCTCCACATAGCCTCTGTCTCGGGCGTGAGGGGCAGCTCTTCCAGCAAGTCCACCGCCTTGCTGCCACTTCGCGCCAACACAGGACCCTCCTCTTTTCTCTCTTCGTTTACCTCTGCCTCGTCCTCATCCTCGTTATCCTCCGTCTCCTCCTCCTCTGGGCTTTGAGGGGGGTCCTCGTAGACACGGCTGGATCCGCCTCGCAAAATTGGTCAGAACGCGCTCCAGGAAAGGCCCGGGTGTCGACGACATTGGGGTCGGATGAAGGGGATCATTTCCTCCCAGGAAGATTTTGCTGCACATAGCGTTTTGCATCCCCGCATTAAGTTCAAGAGCTGGGTATGATGACGAAGCGGGATGACGTGGAGGAGGAAGAAGAAGAGGCGGCAGAGAAGGCAAAGGAGGCAGAGGAGGCAAAGAGATCAGGGGGGATAGGGAAAGAGAGAGGGAGGGAGCGAGGGCGGGGAGATAAATCTGGAAGGGGAGGGGGAAGGGGAGAGGGAGAGCAGGAAAGGGAAGAGAGGAAGGGGGGCGAAGAGGAGAGGAAGAGGATGACTATAAGTAAGGAGGAAGACAAGGGAGGGGCAGACGGGAAAAGAAAGGCCAGGAAAACGAAGGGGGGAAGAGGAACTTAGCCCCCCCATACCTGGATCACTGAAAAATCAACGGTGCACTGGAATCGCCGGGGAGGCAACCACGGAACAAGTTTTGGCGGGTCACGTTCCAACGTAAAATTAAGCCACGCAGCGCAGTTCGCAGCGGGAAGCACCAGTCGTGCAATCCCAGATTGGGGGCACACTGCGCAGGCCAAGGCGCAGGAAAGATGGCGGATGACAGGCGAGAGAAAAGCGCAGAAATCAGTGGGGCGA